>CM076584.1:686980510-687390429 GCA_034641835.2 Pinus albicaulis | reverse complement strand
CTATAGCACTTTTATGAGCCTTTGCTTTTGGTTACTATCCAAGTTTCCATTTATATTCAAGATCTTCCCTGGCTCAATCTCAATGGGTGTGATGTTATGCACGGTGGTTGTGGGAATATATTGATCCTTAAGGTCTATCAAGGGGTCCTCTTGAACTCCATCTTCAGGGACTGTTTTCAACATTTGGCATTTTAAAGTTTTAGACATGAGTGGTTGATTCATAAAATTATTGATTGCATCGTCTTCAGTTTGATTTTTAAATTCGAGAGCTTCTACTAATGTCAAAGGTGGAAGAATGTTTTTCTCCCAATATGCATATGGATGTTTGTGAATTTTTACCGTGGGTAAACTTGGTTTGGCAGGCAGATAAATAATGATGTTTTTTATGGAATCTCCTCTAGCAATGGTGTAAATTTTTGTAGATGTTCTATGCTTGATGCAATTTTACTTTTTTAACAGCAATCACATAAATAGTTAAGTAAAATGCTGATAGAACATACCAGTGGATCTATATAAGACAAACTAGAAACAGGAGAATATGTTGGTGCGTTACGGCGGTCAGCGGAATGCTTCAACCAGCAAAGTCTTCTTGGTCGGCCAACCCAGAATGTGTCACAATATTCCTCAAATCAATCATCCATTCAACTCAAAGTCAACCCCAGGAAAGTCAACGTAGTCCAGAAAAAGTCAACGCAGGGCAGCAACAATAAAGTCAACACAGCTCCAACTTCGGTCAACCTTTTGACCTCGATTTTTGTGCCAATTAGTACAGCCTTCAAAAATCGAACTCTCCACAAAATTTCAGCCAATTCGGACCATGCGTTGACCAAATTCAATGCTGGTCAAACTTTCCCAGAAACCCTAACTGCAGAAAATTTGTTGCGGTAAATTTCGTCCTTTAGCTGCAGTAGATTTCGTCCTTCTTCTCATGTGGGAAACTGCTTCTCAAATGCTTGTAGATAATCAGAGGAGAAGATGTGTGTTGAGATGAGTGAAATGCTCTCCAACGTTGACTATATTTATATCCATCATTGAGGTGTGTGACACATCTGTTGGGGGTGTAAAACCTTAAGGCCGACCTGCACTTAAATTTATTATAAATAATAAATTCAAAATAAATGTTCTGCTCATCAGATTAAAATCAATTTTATATCGATTTTACACCTCTACGAAAGAGGAATCCAATACAAATATTGGAATCTTCATCTGAGCATCACAAGATGGAGTTTGGACCTAGTTGTCCAAATTTAACACTCCCTCTCAACTAGGGAGAACTCCATCCACCAGTGCAATCAAACATCGTGCATCATCCCGCCGTAACTTGCTTTGCTGGCCTCTTTATTTCAGAACAGAAGTGGGTCAGTCACAAAGACATCATCCCCCGGCTGACAAATTCAGCCCAGAGGTCTGAAACCTCTATCAGACTCACAAAGAGTCTCCAACCAACCCAAAGTTGGTTCATCTGACCCGAAGTCAGGCGGAGGTCCGAGACCTCACTAGACTTGATCCCAGATCAAGTGGTTGGACCGTGCCATCCTAGATAGAGAGTACGACAATCTCTGATGCGTCCATCAGTCTTTGCTACTAGTCTCTAGCTTTTCCCACCTCATTGTCCAAATGAGAGGTACTTCCCATGAGCCCTGAACTCAATGGGTAGGATGCATACGGGGCACAGATAATGAGAGGTGAACCAACTCAATAATCACAACGGTGGGGTCCAAGCACACCAACAAGGTTTGGCAAGCCTAGCCTTGTGGTTTCTCATAGCTCCGAGAAGCTGTCCCCAAAGCCCCCCAGAGCTCCTCGAGCTCATCGTCCAACAGGACCCACATCATAGGGTCGTTCCACGATACCAAGTCTCTCACGGAAGGTTAGGAACTTGACCTTCCCCAAGGGCTTAGTGAGAATATCCGCGACCTGCTCATCAGTTCCTATATGATCGAGCCTTACGGTGCCTTGCTGTACCATATCCCGGATGAAATGGTACCTGATATCAATATGCTTGGATCGGTCGTGGAACACAGGATTCTCGGTCAAGCGAATCCCACTTTGGTTATCACAGAGTATCACGGTGGTATCTAGCACATGTCCAAACAGCTCACTAAAGAGCTTTTGCAACCAAACTGCTTCACAACAGGCCATACTCGCTGCAATGTATTCGGCCTCAGCGGTGCTCAAAGCCACCGACTTCTGCTTCCTGCTCATCCATGAAATCAAAGCAGAACCAAGATTGAAGCAGCATCCCGATGTGCTCTTACGATCCACCACACTGCCAGCCCAATCGGCATCAGTATATCCACGGAGTGTCACACTCCCGACAGTGTATCTCAACCCATGGTTTATCGTGCCCCGAAGATATCTCAGAAGATTCTTGGCACCAACCCAGTGAAAGTGATGAGGCTCAACCATCTGTTGACTCAAAGTGTTCACTGCAAAACATATATCTGGACGGGTGTTCACTAAGAACATCAAGGCCCCTACGAGTTGACGATACTCAGTAGGATTTGCCAATACGGGCCCAGCAGCGCTGCCACTCAACTTCTTGAAGTTGAGTTCCATTGGTGTTGACACGGACTTGCAATCCACCATACCAAATCTTTCCAGAAGTTTCACAATATATTTTCCTTGAGAAAGGAAAATCTCTCCAGGTCTCTGCTAGACCTCCAAGCCTAGGAAGTAGTGCATCAGTCCTAGGTCCTTCATCTCGAACTCAACAGTGAGCTCCCTCTTGCATTGATGAATGAGAGGGTCAGCGCCTGTCAGGAAGAGGTCGTCCACATACAGCACCAGAATGAGAGGCTTCCCCTGGAAAAACTTGAAGTAAAGGTTTGGATCAGTATTACTTCGAGTGAAGCCCAGCTTCATCAAGTACCTATCTATCCTCTCGTAACAAGCTCTGGGTGCTTGCTTCAACCCATAGAGGGATTTCTTCAACCTATAGACATGAGTGTCCCAATCCTGGACTTCAAACCCCAAAGTTTGTTCTACATACACCTCTTCTTTTATTGCACCATGCAGAAAAGCGGTCTTGACATCCATCTGATGAAGACTCCATCCTTGCATAGCAGCAAGGGCTATTATAGATCGAATGGTGGTGTATCGGGCCACATGTGCAAATATGTCATCATAATCTATGCCTTCCTTTTGAGAGAAGCCATGGGCAACGAATCTTGTCTTGAATTTTTCAACACTTCCATCAAATCCATGCTTGATTTTGTAGAGCCATTTCGAGGTGACAACTGCTTTGTCCTTCGGTCTTGGAACCACATCCCAGACATCATTCTTCATAATGGAATCATACTCTTCATGCATAGCATCCTTCCAGGCTTGATGCTTTATGACTTCTTCAAAGGATCCAGGCTTGGATTGTACAATAGTACTCATGGTTGCTAGATACCCTTGGTATCTACTCGACTTCTTACTTTCACGGAATGTCCCCCTTTTTGGGCTGCATGTCCCTCAGCATCCTCAAGAGTGTCCCTAAGCCATGATGGTATCTTTCCCAATGAAGGAGGTCGATCAATCAAGTCCATCGATCCTTCAACATCAGGCATTAGTTCATCCTTCGTTTCTTCTTGATTTCCAGGCCTTGCTTGAGATCTCGGAAGATTGACTACTTTCCTCAAGGAAGTATCTTTTTCAAAGGTGACATCGTGGCATATCTCCACTTCCCTTTGACTAGGCACATTTAATCTATAGGCCTTCAAATTTTCACTGTAGCCCACAAACATTGTGGTCTCCCTCTTGATGTTGGCTCCTCTGCAAAAGTTCTTAAACTCGTTCGTCTCATATTCAATGCAATTATCGGTCCTCAAAATCTTGATCTTCTTCCCTGTCATATTTTCCACCAAGGCTTTGAAGGTACGGAACCACATGAAAGCTTCATCCTTCTTCTTCAAGAAGTATATCCAGGTTTTGCGGGAGAAGTCATCAGTGAATGTCATATAGTAAGAACATCCTCCCAGGGATGTCACGGGTAGCATACCAGATAGATCAGAATGGACCAGTTGCAAAATATCAGATGTCTTTGTGACACTTGAGGGGAAAGGTCCCCTTGTATGCTTTCCTTTGGCACAACCCTTACATACACCTTCATGATTATTTCCAAAATCGGGCATCCTTGTCACCACCTTCCTTGCTTCGGGAAGGGCCTTGTAATGAAGGTGTCCAAACCTCCGGTGCCATAGTTCAGTTTGTCGGATAGTATCACATGTCATAGCTCCTAATGGACTTCCTTCAACCTGGTAGAGTGTTCCAACTCTAAAACCAATCACGATAGCTTCCTTGAGATTCTTCTTCCACATGCGCACCTTTCCATCAGTGAATGCCACATTGAAGCCTTTGTCTTCCATGGCTGATATAGACACAAGGTTCTTCTTCAATTTTGGTACATAGAGTACATCCTGCAAATGTAGGACTTATCCTTGAGACAAGTGGAGGGTCACAGTCCCTGTCCCTTTCACGGGATATGTGGCATTATCTCCAAGGATAATTTCCAGATTAGTATCCTTCTCAACCATATCAGAGAGTGCTTCCTTGAACCCAGTGATGTGCCTTGAGGCACCACTATCTATCAACCAAACATCCATAGTGTCGGGTGGAGATGCAACAGAGAGGGCAGATACAAGAATGAATTCATTTCTTTTATCAACAACATTTGATTCCTCATACCTGGAATTTCTTGACCTTTTGAAAGGTTGATCATTTCTGCCAGAGGGAGCCTTCCTCTTTCCCTGGAACCTGTTGTTCCTTTGATTGCCATCCCTCCGGTTGTTGTTGTTGTCATCACCATCGGGAGAATCCTTCTTGAAAGGACATTCTCTAGCATAGTGACCAAGCCTATGACAAGTGAAGCACTTGCCCTTCTTTCCTTAAGCCCCTACTTTTCCTTTGTTCTTTGGGCCACCAGAGTTCTTCTTTCTAGAATGAGCAGTGTATGCAGCATTTCCTTCATTTCCATACTCCTTCATTCTTGATTATTCTTGAATGCATCTTGACAGTACTTCGTCAAAGTCAGGTATCACATTATTATTTAGAATGGTAGTGTTGAACACATGCCATTCGAATGAAAGCCCTCCAAGTGCGGTGAGTACCATCTCTCGATCAGCTATTGTCTCCCCAATAGCCAGCAGATTGTTCCTGATCTCAGTCAGCTTCAGAAAGTATGATTGGACAGACTCATCCCTGCCCTGCTTGAGATTCTTCAATTGATTCTTAAAGAATAGTACTTGATTTGCATTGTTGGCCTTGAACATGAGGACCAACTTATCATACATCTCTTTGGATGTGCCCAACTCAGAGATGTAGGCCACCAGACTTTTATTAATGGATTCCCTGATCATCAGCTTTGCTTTGATCTCCCCCTTCTTGTACTTTGTTTTGGCAGCAGTAGTTGCAGTGGATGGAGGTTCTTGGATTTTACCCTGCACATAGTCCATGACATCTTGGTCTTCCAATTTGAGATCCAATATCATCTTCCAAGCATGTAAGTCATCCTTCCCAGTCAATTTTTCATCCTCCTTGAAGCCATAGTTTGTGGAACCCATTTTCCTCTTCGATGATTGCAACAAATAGGGCTTGTCTTCACCTCAGTTCTAATACCATGTAAATTTTTGTAGATGTTCTATGCTTGATGCAATTTTACTTTTATAACAGCAATCACATAAATAGTTAAGTAAAATTCTGATAGAACATACCAGTGGATCCATAGAAGACAAACTAGAAACAGGAGAATGTGTTGGTGCGTTACGGTGGTCAGCAAGATGCTTCAACCAGCAAAGTCTTCTTGGTCGGCCAACCCAGAATGTGTCACAATAGTCCTCAAATCAATCATCCATTCAACTCAAAGTAAACCCCAGGAAAGTCAACGCAGTCCAGAAAAATTCAACACAGGGCAGCAACAATAAATTCCACGCAGCTCCAACTTCGGTCAACCTTTTGACCTCGATTTTTGTGCCAATGAGTACGGCCTTCAAAAATCAAACTCTCCTTAAAATTTCAGCCAATTTGGACCATGCGTTGACCAAAGTCAACACTAGTCAAACTTGCCCAGAAACCCTAACTGCAAAAAAATTGCTGCGGTAAATTTCATCCTTTAGCTGCAGTAGATTTCGTCCTTCTTCAAATGTGGGAAACTGCTTCTCAAATGCTTGTAGATAATCAGAGGAGAATATGTGTGTTGAGATGAGTGAAATGCTCTCCAACGTTGACTGTATTTATATGCATCATTGAGGTGTGTGACACATCTGTTGGGGGTGTAAAACCTTAAGGCCGACCTGCACTTAAATTTATTATAAATAATAAATTCAAAATAAATGTTCTGCTCATCAGATTCAAATCAATTTTATATCGATTTTACACCTCTCCGAAAGAGGAATCCAATACAAATATTGGAATCTTCATCTGAGCATCACAAGATGGAGTTTGGACCTATTTGTCCAAATTTAATAGATGGTCATGCTTCCTGTTCGGTAGCCTATGTAAGCATCAGCTATTGCCATCCAAGGTCGCCCCAGAATCAATGGGTGCCCGTCCATCCTGTTCTTTGGATTAATAACTAAGAAATCGACTGGATATTCCCATGATTCTATTGAGACCAAGATGTCCTGCACTATTCCTTCTGGTCAGATAACAGACCTGTCAGCAAGCTCTAGCAATGTAGCCGTCGGTTCTAACGTTGATATGCCTAGATTTTCGCAGGTTTCCGTAGTTAGGATGTTAATGGCCCCCCCTAATTCGACCAATGTGTTTGGAAATGAATACCCAGAGATATGCACAGTTACTAAGGGATTTCCTGGGTCTTCATATTTTACGGGCGGTTCCTTACCCAGTAATAAGTCAGATAGCGTCCCTACCACATGAACGTTGGGTGCAGCCTTTGTTTTTTTTACTTGCTTTTTCCCACATAGCTCTTAATTATTTTTGCATAGATGTGAATGTCTTGTATGGCCTGGAGAAGAGGAATTTTGATACAAAGGTTTCTTAACTCCCCCAAGATGTTAAAATTTCGAGATACTATTGGTCTAGGCAGAGTTAACCTTTCATGGAATGGAGGCAGAGATATCCTAAGTTCTTCAGGCCCTCGTTGGTCAATCGTTTCTTTTTCTTGGCCTCCCTCTGTTCCCGTTATATTTACTTGGATAGGCTCCATTGAATTTACAGATCCGGATTGAGGTGAGGTTGTAACTTCTGTTGGTGAGATAGTACATCTTGATCTCAGCCTTAGTTCATTGCATTGCCTCTGTTCGAGGTTTGGTTCTTCTATAATCCGAATTAGTTGAACTGGTATATTATTGGGATTAGGATTGGGTTGAGCTGGAAATTAAGGATGTATAATAGGCTGAGGGTTGTTCTGGACTGGGTATGGAGCTGAAAGTGTAGGTTTATTTTGGATCCATGTTCCCATTGGCAGATTGGTCATTCCCAAGGGCCGCTACCAATTTTGAGGCCAATTAGTGGCCTGAGAAATGGATGCTGGACACTGGGTTTGATATGGAGTGTTTTTCCAATATGGAGGATAACAGGGAAAGCTTTGCCAATTATTCCATGATGAGGGTTGTGCTAGCCAAGGTAGTATCGGAAACGACTGGTTCAACCAAGTAGAAAAATGATTTTGATTCTGCCAAGGTGCTGCAAGGTTTTTTTGGTTAAACTGCGAAGAAGAAAAGAACTGAGGTAGGTCTTGAGGCATACTTGGTCATGCCTACCATCGTTGACGTTGATTCATTAGGTAGACTGGTTCTGTCTCTTCCTCTGCTTCCTTGTAAACTTCTTTTAGTCCCGGGAGTGAGGGGCACTAGTCTGTGGTATGGTCCTTAATACGGATGGCACAGGTCTGAACCATGTCTAAGGGGCATTCCCTTTGGCTCTATTTCTTCTGACATCATGGGAAAAAAATGGCCAATTTCTGCTCTGCTATAGCTTGCTTCTGCTTGGCTTGTAAGACATTAAGCTGCATTTTCAAAGTACCTAAAATGTCAGTTTTAAATTTTTACAAGAGTTACCAAACTCAGCTCTAGTTACATTGCCACCAAACTGCTTAAGGTATTTTTTTATTGAGTCACATTCACTATACCTATTATGCATACTACCCCTAGATCACATAATACACAAGGAAATGATCTCATCATATTCTTCCTAGGAAATGTCCCCTTTTCCCATTAGGTTAAGTGTTTCAACCCATTCTTCTTTCATTCCCTTAATCATTGTAGCTTTTAAGATGTCTTGGGATAACGTGGTATATGGAGACCTTTGTAAATTGTATTGAAATATTTCTACATTTTCTTCCAATGTTTCATTGTCCCTTGCAAACATATTGAAGATTTCATTTTTTAGTTCTTGAGTCGGGCAATAGTCTTGATATTTATTAAGAAAAATGTTCTTCATTTGGTCCCAGTTATTAATGGTTCCCCCACCCAGTCCCATGAACTAGCGTAATGTTGTTCCCTTTAAATTAGAGGGAAATAGTTCAGTTTCTGAGGGTCGGTGGTATAGTCATACCCCCTACATAGGTCATCGACTTCAAATAGGAACGCATCAGGATCTTCTGTGATCAATCCATGGAAGGTGTGGATGTTTTGTATAGGAATGGCTTTCATAGGGGCATTTGAAGCATGGTGAACAATGGGATACTCCAATGTTTATGTCTGCCTCTGATTCTGGTTTTGATTATTTTCCATTTGATTAAATATGTGCCAATAATCTTTAGGAATTTCTTGTTCTGGAGGAGTAATCCTGGGGGAATTGGGAGGTAAGTGCGTAGGAAACTTTACAGCACTTCCCTGATCTAGAATATTGAGTATCTTTGTCTCAAGCACTCCTTTAGGGGATTTGGGCTCTGAAGCTTTTGTTTGTATTGTACCGCTAGTTTCTCCTTCCCCTTCTTGTAAGTTACAAGAACCTCCCTCTCTCGAAGGTTAAGTACCTATATGATTGGAAATTTGAAGGCTTAGCTCAAATCCTTCTCTCTCACTATGAATCTCGGTGTGGGCTATAGCTGGTGAGGTTGTTGCCTGAGGGAGAGTAGTAGGAATTTGAGTTGGAATGATTCTAGGTCCTACGGATGCCTAGGATTCAGCTTTCTTAATGAATTCGTCTATATAGGTTGTTCTTCCAAGGATCATTGGTCCTTTGGATTTTGGGGATTTTTGCGGATGATTTTGATTTGTTTCAATCTTTTTCTTCCTATTCATAAAACAAGAGCACCTATTCTACCAAACTTTGCACAACTTGCTAAGAAGCAAGCTAGGGAGCAAGCATTTTTCTTACTGGTACGCAGGTTCTTACCTCTCGCTTTTAATACCAAATTCTTCACAGCAATGGAGAAAGATAAATAAAGGATATCACTCTCAACACCCCACCCGGAAACGGTGCCAAAAATTTCGATTCACAAAGGTGGCTTATTATAGGAAAACTATAGGCTTCTCATTCAATTGTCAACTCAGGGCAAGCCTTCTTATTTCAAGAGTGTAAGCAAAGTATATGCGAGTGAGGTCGACTAATAGTTATTCTATATTTCCTATGAAAAGGATTATCTAATTCTCGATGTTCAATCAATTCAAAGAGAAATGGATTGGTAGAATGCAGCTAACTATTCTGCCTAGTTCAGAAGGAGAGAAACCTATAATTTTAACAACATAATGATGGATTGAATAGCAATCTTAACGAATTAAACAGCAACCTGAATGAATTGAGCATCAACTTGAATGAATTGAACGACAATCTGAATAAACTGAATCAGCAATTACTTATATAATTTTTCAATGGAATTCTCTTTGCAAAACTGACTAATTGATATCTTCCTGTACTTAATCAAGAATTGGATGCCTTATCATACAGATGGAACAATCTAATTTGTAAAGATGAATAACATTGACCGGTAATTATTCTACGATTCGTAAATCGACTGCAAAGGTGTTGGAATAAAATGAAAACATCTAACAACGATAAAGCATTATTATAAATCAGAAAGCAAGAATGCGATAAAACATTATTCTAAACAAAAAATAACTAATGCTAAACTATTCTAAGGAAAGAAAATCTATATCTTTATTGAGTGGAAAAAGTAATTTTCAACTGCATCAGATAACTGGATATTGATTCTGTAACTAACGCACAACACGGAAATTGACAAGGAAACTCCCAGGGGTTGGGCCCAGACCACCAAAAGTTCTAACGCAATGAAAAACTCAAAAGATGATTGTTCAAAACATCAAAACTCTTTATTGAATCAAAATATAATATAGGGATACAAACGAACAGTTCTGTCCTGAAGCGTTGATTACAGAAGGAAATTCCCCCCTTTCTAGTTCATCCTTGGTTCTTTTAAAGGAATTTTCATGCAATGGGACAGTATTTTCCAGATGCCAGCCCACTACGCATGGTTGTCGTTTGGGTTCTTGAGCTTGGATCTATCTTTCTGCCTTATGTCAGTTTTTGGAGGCTACTGAGATTCCATGGGTACGTGTCTGTCGGTTGTCTTCCATTTAATGTTGGTTTAGTTGCTCTGATTTCCTGCATACAGAGATACAATAAGTCAAATTCCCGTTATAAAAGCGTTTCCTTTTGTCGTTAGCCCAACTGCCCTAATTTTCATAAACCTTTTCTATCTTTATTGTTTAAAATGAGGGAGAACTCCCGAAACTATGTCACAATTCGAAGTAATCATAGGGTGGAAACATACCTTAATTCTGTCTCAACAAAAGCACTGTGGTGTAGATGGCCCAATCTCTTGTGCCATAACTCACTTGTATCCCAGCTCAAAACCTTTCCTTCTTTACTGCTCAATGTTGCGCAACCATCTGCATCAATTTTGTAGAGGTTCTTCACACAAACCCCAATTTTCTTTACCTGTGTTGTGGCTTTGTGACGAAGGAACGTCTTTCCTTCACTGAAAACAACCTCATATCCAAGATCCTCCAACATAGCAACTGAAACTAAATTATTTTTCAATCTTGGTACATGCATGACATCTTTTAATATGAAGGGTTTACCTGACTATCTCCCGAAAGTAACTATACCAATCCCAGTAGCGTTGTACCGGCTCCCATCATCACCCATCTCGATGTGAATCTAAAGGTCCTTCTCCTCAAAGCTACTAAAGAGTTCTTTGTTTCCCATCATGTGGAAATATACTCCACTATCCAAGTACCACATAGATCCCATCACAATTTATGCCATGCATGCAATGAGAGAGAAGTCAAACTCAAACTGTGAGGCCAAAGCTTCACCCACTGCAGCTCCTGGACCCTTCTTGTTGTTCTTTTTATTTTGTGGAAAATTTGTGGCATAGTGTCCATGATCATGACAGTGAAAACATTTCACCTTTGACATGTCATGATTCTTGCCTTATTTACCGGTCTCAGATTTGGAATAGGACTTCTTCCTTTTCCCCTTCTTTGCCTTACCAGCCAAGGCACAATTTTCCTCATCATCAGTCTTGGATGAGGATCCATCCCTAGTATTCCACTGAAACTCTTCTTGTACCAAATCTGACCATAGTCACTCCCAATCTATTAACTTCTCCTTCCCATTCACAGGGTCCTAGTAACTATGCCAGCTCTTGGGAAGGCCTAGAAGTTCTAAGCTCACCAATTCATCATCAGCTACAGTAATCCCAACACTTCCAAGCTCATATCGGAATTGAGTGAACTTGGTCAAGTATTTTTGGATTATGTCACCCTTCTCCATTTTGATTTTCCTGAGCTTGTCCTTGAGTGTCAATTTATTTGGTCACTTCTGCTTTGAAACAGATATGTCAAGGCCTTCCACATAGCATATGGAGTTTCCTTTACATGGAGACTCGAGACAATATGATATCAAACTCCCTCACACAATACCCTCCTCGCCTTTGCTACCTTCTTCTGCCATGCATAAATAAGTTTGGCATTTGTTGTTGCGGGCTTACGAATATCATTATCTATCAATTCCTTCAACCCATTATCCTCCAACACTGCCTTCATCTTGTCTTTCCATGCAATATAATTTTAATTTCCCTTGAGTGCATATTCGAGTCTCAAGCCATTGAAATACATCTTGATCAACTTATAGATCCAAACAAAGTACCTGCAAATTTGAATATTGTTCAACACAAACTCAATTTCTTCTCCACTATTATGATTACTAGTGCTCTGATACCATGTAGAAATTACACTAATGGATTCAATCCAATCATGTAATGTACTAAAACAAGATATTGAATACTTCTACAATATTTTTGGAATATAAATCACGATCACTCAATCACATGCAAGTAAGAGAAAGAAGTAAATAAAACGTAAAACACAATATTTTCCTGGGGAAAGTAACTGCTCAAATTCCCTCCATATTTATTGTATAATCAACCAAGGAATCATGAAACAATAAAATTTATTTGTGGTCGCCACAACCTCATACACTCTACCAATTTCTTCACACTGATCTAGGAAAAATTGGACAAACACATAGCCAATTATCAGCCTACCCTGCTTACGCAATCCCTAGAGAATTAAACCCTATTAAATAGGAAATTCAGCCTTCCTTGATTGCGCAATTCATCATGGGCTTCCTATGGTTATATAACTGCATCTGGGCAGTTTGCTAAAAATACAACTAATAGTTTACTTGCCCTGAACCTTTGCCTCAACTAGGTCTCCACCATAATTGACATGCATGCATCTATAAATAGTGAATCATCAGTTACATGGTAGATCACTACACGTGAATTAAATCTATTTTAATTCACTTGATCTTCCACTAGCTCATCAAACAGTTAGAAATAGTTAAACTAATTTTAACTCAATTAATGTGAGTTAATTGATCCCAATCACACCACACTAGTGCTACAACTGCAACTGGACCCTGTTAATAATAAAATCACTCTACATGCCTATCCTTTGACCCTCAACTCGAAATTCTTGAGCTCATTAAGCCTATCACACTTAGTTAACTATTACAAGTTTTTATGAGATAAGATTACAATTAATTTTCCAATTTATTTACAAATTTGATTTCACACTAATGTGTCGCTAGGATCCATCATTCATGTGTGACATGTGATCCCACACTAGTGTGTGTGCATTTTCTTGTTGAATTTGAACACTCCCTATCAACAAGAAAGGGCTTATCTGCTACCCCGATCATGCCTCTTTGGTATTTGAATTTTATCTTTGCAAGTGCCTTCGTCAAGATATTTGCATCTTGATCCTCCATGGGAATGTACTACAACAACATAATGCACCTCTAAACACAATCTCTGAGATGGTGGTACCGGATGTCAATATGCTTGGACCTGTCATTGAATACTGGATTAACCGAGAGTTTTATGCAACTGGTTATCACAATGTATCACTGTTGAATCCATCTGATGACCAAACATACCAAAAAGTATATTCCTCATCCAGATGGCCTCACATGCAGCCTGACTAGATGCCATGTACTCTGCCTCGGCTGAACTGAGTGCAACTGATCTCTGCTTCCTATTGTACCAAGAAAATATTGTTGATCCTAATAGAATTTATAAATAATTACTTGTACAATCTATTGGTTAATATTTTTTGCCATAAATTAATGTTCTTGATTGTAAAATGCAGGCAAGAAATTTAGATTTAACACATGACCCTACTGACGATGGATTTCTTGATCTTGAGACTTATTTTTAGCTCGGTACTGGAGGTATTTCATGTGTTATAAAAAAAAAAAATAGTATGGAATACTATTAAAAATATTTAAATGCAAATGGTGTATTAATTATAGCCTTTCTTATTGTAACAGCCCTGGTGAAAATTCCATGTAATAAAAGTTTAAAAAAGGAAAAATAATAACCAAAGTCATGGGACACATAGTCCAAGCTGAATGTTGGGAAAAAAACATCCTAGTGTGGGTGTTTATAATATTTATTATGGCTATGGAAATTGGAAAACGCAATGGCAAAGGCTTTGTAAAGGCATGAGGTATTAATTGGCATTTTATATATGAAAATAATGTAAATTACAAGAAAAGGGAGGTGAAAGGTCAGAGGTTGCAAGTGAGGAGGAAAATAATGAAAATTTGAAGAAAATAGAGGCCTCATTAATAAAAAGGTTTATGAGGATCAGTAACTGACTTTTTTCAGTTCAGTTTCGGAGCTTTCATTCTATTCTTTCTCTCTCTTGTACTCTTAGACACTTAGAATTTCTTGAAGAAATCTTGGAAAGTGTGGCATACTTGGAGTTTTGGAGCAAGAAGGAAAAGGAAGCGCAGGAAAGTGGTGAGCCCTGGTATTGCACCAAAAGTGTTGCAACTCCCATGGGTTTCCCTACTTTACTTTATCAACCCGGGGTTCATACAAACTTTGAGGTGGCAGTGCTATATACACAACAGATTCATTATGTTCATGTCATCCTCTTCTTCTTTACGAAATGGTGCTATTTCTTAAACCGTGAGAACAACTGGAAAGTAAAATACTGGAAGGAAATTATAGAATGGAAACTAAAATAAGTTGTTGAAAGGAAATGACAAGAATGAAACTAATTTAATTCTCAAAAAGGAAGCTAATTCTAAACCACACTTGACATGGCCAAACGGCTAAATCCACTCTACTTATCCTATGATCTTTCTACCATGCTCATAGTCATGCAACTAAGTTATCCATGCCTTAAGTTTAATTAAAAATAGTTAATTTGCAGCTTAGAGGGAAGAAAAGGCATAAAAAAGGCTAATGGGGGGTTTAACACATGAAACGAGGTTTGGAAGTGGAAAGAGGGGGTTAAACCATTATGAAACTTTATTATAGCGCAAGAAATGACTTTGGAGTGGAAATAATTCAAAAGTGTGATGGCGGAGTGCGATGGAGGACAAAAGTTGCGATGTGCGATGTCACAATCGCAATATTGCAAGTTTGAAGGGACAGCGGTAAAGGTCAACAGAACAAACTAAAATGTGCGAAGTGCGATTTGTGACGCATGACGTGGCGGAGTACGATGGAGGACAAAAGTTGCGATATGCGATTTCTCAATCATAATATCGCAACTTTAAATGGATAACAGTAAGGATTAAAAAGAACGAACTAAAATGTGCGAAGTGTGATTTGCGATGCGGTAAAAGTTGTGGGTTGTGATCTGCAATGTGGTAAGTTCAGCGAAATGTGAAGTGTGACGAGTGACGTGGCGGAATTCTCGCATCGGTGGAATGAGCGGCAAGTGTTATGTGAAAATCTAAACTATGCGAAGTGTGATTTGCGACGCAGTAAAAGTTACGGGCTGCGATCTGCGATATGGTAAGCTCAGCGAAGTGCGAAGTGCGACGAGTGACGTGGTGGAGTTATCGCAGTGGCGGAATAAGCGATAAGTGTTATGTGAAAAGGTAAACAGTGTGATTTGCGATTTCGCAATACCGCAATCACAAGAACAAGTGGTAAGCTTTTAAAGGTAAAATATAAAATGTGCGAAGTGCGATTTGCGATGGGCAACGTGGTGGTGGGATCGACGGCCGGGCCCGATTTCGCAATATCGTAATCGCAAGAACAAGTGGTAAGCAATTAAAGGTAAAATCTAAAAGTTTCGATTTGCGAAGTGCGATGTATGGTGGCAGGAGACTTGAGGAGAAAAGGCGGAGGTGGCATTCGAATGGGTTTGAATGGTTTTTACGCGTTTTGCATAAAAAGGGTAAGGCAGTGAGAATAAGTGGGAAAAATAGGAGATTGAGGGTGTAACAGCAGTGCACATAGCGTAAAAACAGAGATGGAAGGGAGATGGAAGATGAAGCAAGAGGTGCTGGAGGACTTCCCTTTGGGATATGCTGCCCGTACCTGTTATCAACCTGCATTTTTATGAAATAAAGACAGACAATATGTTCATGAAGATGCAAGCACTGATCTAATATATTTATAAGAAATCATAAGCGAGAAATAATTTTTGGTCTGTGGGAAAAGGTCTACCCTCCTCAAGCTCTATTGACAAATTTGAGAGGGCAAGGCTAACCTCACAACTTTATGGAGTTTATCACTATTCTACCTCTCTATAAGCAGATTAAATCTACAGCAAAGGACAGCAGGAAGCGAACTAAAACATCAATAAAAATACTAACAAACTAGCTAAATGTTCAAAAGAAAAACTAGATAAATGACATGAAAGAAAAGAATGGAAATAGCAAAGAAGCTGAGGTACATGGGTTGGGCCCTAACCCACGAGCCTAGCTCTCTGGAACTAGATCAATAAAATGGCGTCTCTCTACTCATTTCATAAAAAGAACAGTTGTTACATCGATCAAAGTTTTAACAGAGCCTCGTGGCTTTACATCAAAACTTTGAATCCAATGGAATGGAATGGAAGTGGAGTGGAATGTGTAGGAATTTACAAGGTAAGTTCCTTATATAAAAAAACAAAGGTCACCGCTCACAAAAATATCACAAATCAGTACACCAGTATTATCACGTGGTTAAAACCCTTGAAGATGGAAACAGTCCACGGCCTGAGCCAACGCGGCCACTTCAGGCAATTTATTAAGATAAAAAGAAAAGTTACATATGTTTCTCTCATAAACAGTTACTGGAAAAATGACCCTCCATGCTCTTTAAATAGAGATCATGGACCAACCGGGTGTTAAGCCATGGATCAAGTGTCATTAATACCGAGGAGAGAGTGAACCGTCGGATCACTACAAATCGTGACCGTAGGATTATAAGTTACAAACGTACATAGTAAAGAAACAAACTTTACCTAACTCTACACTAGAATACATTATTCTTAACTATTTCCTATGTGTTGGAATATCCTAACATCCCCCCTTAAGAACAACTTGGGATAGGATTGAAAAATTTACAAAGGTGACACAAAAGGAGCCTATTTCCTATGTGTCAAAATATCCTAACATTCCTCGTTAAGGAAAAATTGGGATAGGATTGAAGGATTTACAAAGGTGACACAACAGGATAATGAAGGAGGCATTAGAGCCTATCCCCCCTTAATTATAACTTTCCTGAACTCCAAGCATGGATCGAAGTTTGGTAAACTTTGCTTCTGTGAGAGCCTTTGTAAATATATCGGCTACTTGATCATTGGTTGGACAATACTTCACTTCAAGAACACGATCATGAATGAGCTTTCTGATGAAGTGTATGTGGATTTCAATGTGTTTCATACATTGATTCTGAACTGTATCTTTACATAGCTGAATGGCACTCTGATTATCACACCAAAGTGTAGTTAGATGCTACTGATGAAGACCAAATTCAGACAGGATCTGACGAAGCCACATGGCTTCCTTGCTGGCTTCAGCTGCACCACGATACTCTGCTTCGGCTGAAGAAAGAGATATGGCACTTTGTTTCTTACAATACCAAGTAATAGGTCCCGAACCAAGAGTGAATACATATCCTACATTAGACTTTCGATCATCAGGGTCACCAGCCCAATCAGAATCAGTGAAACCAATCAACAATGGAGATGCTCCTGCACCATAATGAATCTCGAACTGAACTGTACCTCGAATATATCGAAGTATTATTTTAGCTTCTTTCCAGTGACTTTCATTAGGTTGGTGCATAAGCCGAGTGACAAGACCAGCGGCAAAGGAAAGGTCAGGATGGGTATGGGTTAGACACCGAAGTTTACCAAGAATTTGACGGTATAAGGAGCATCAACTTCAAGGGTAGTACAAGTGACTCAAAGCTTGATTACAGACTGAAAGGGAGAAGGGGTTGGCTTATAGTCTTCCATGTGAAAGTGTCGTAGAAGATCACAAGCATACTTGGACTGAGAAAGGGTAATACCTTCTTTGGATTGCAAGACTTGAAGACTGAGGAAATAATGCAAGTGTCCTAAGTCTATCATTTCAAACTTCTTTTCGAGGCTATAATTCACATGGTTTATATGGTTGGGATCAATACCAGTAATGATAAGATCATCAACATAAATAATAAGGATGGTGAAGGACCTACCCACTTTCATGGTGTAGACAGTGTTGTCAGAATGACACCTAGAAAAACCATTATCTAATATAAATCTATCCATTTTGTCATACCAAGCCCGAGGAGCTTTTTTGAGACCATAGAGAGACTTCCTAAGGTGACAAACAAGGTTGGAGTCATTTTGGATAAAGCCAGGGGGTTTTTCCATGTAGATTTCTTCATGCAAATCTCCATGTAAGAAGGTGGATTTAACATCCATCTGATGGACTTCCCATTTAAAGGAGGCAGCAAGGGAAAGAACAAGGTGGATAGAATTTATTTTCAGTATATTCAATGCCTTCAACTTGTGAAAATCCGTTAGCGACAAGACGAGATTTATGTCTATCCACTTTTCCATCTGGTCCAAACTTTGTTTTGTAAACCCATCTACATCTGACAAGTTTTCTTCCTTTTGGAAGAGGAACAAGATCCCAAGTATCGTTTTCCAATAAGGAACAATATTATTCATTTATAGATTCATCCCAATCTGGATGACCGGAAGCTTCTTCAAAGGTTTCTGGAACTTGAGCCAATAAGGAAGAGGCTCTTTCGAACTAAGAACATGTACGTCGTTGATCGGCAGGGTCACCTAAAGGAGAACCTGCTGCATCCCGAGTAGAGAGGACCCATCTTGGAAGATGTTGAGTAAAAGTAATAGCTTCAAGAGGTGGAGGAGGATTTTCATCCTCGTTGTCATCATCTAAACTAGAAAGAATGATATTAAAAATAGAAGAGAGAGAGAGAGGTGGCACATATGTCGAATCAGGCTCGCAGGCCAAAGGTGGCACACCCACCGAACTAGGCTCATAGGCCGATATATTTTCATCAAATTTTACATCTCTTCCAATGATTATATTTTTGGAATTTGGTTGAAGAAGTCTATATCCTTTGACATCTTTATAATATCCAACAAAAATGCATTTTTCACTCTTAGGTTCTAAGGCTTTATGTTTCGCATCTGGAATATGGGCCCAAGCATCACTTCCAAAAACACGAAAGTGACTTACATCTGGTTTGATTGAGCTCCAAGCTTCTTCTGGAGTTATATTCTTTAAAACCTTAGTAGTAGTGTGATTTACTATGTAATTTGCATAGTTAATTGCTTCTTCCCAAAAATTGAGACTAAGTCCTTTAGATTGAAGCATACAATTAGCCACTTCTTTTAAGGTGTGATTCTTCCTTTCAGCTACACCAATTTTTTGTGGAGTATATGGAATTGTATGTTGCAATTGAATTCCATGCTCAGTGCAAAAGTTGATAAATTTTTTGTTAACATATTCTCCTCCATTGTTTGATCTTAACTTAAGAATTGGATGCCAAGATTATTTCTCAACAAAGGCCTTAAAGGTGAAGAACATGTTAAAAACTTCACTCTTGAGTTTTAAGAAGTATTTGCAGCCAGAGAAAGAAACAACAAGAATTGGACCACATAAATCATTGTGCACAAGCTGCAAAGGGGCTGAAGTGTGCCAAGAGGAACGTTTGTCAAAACTATCCCAATGATGTTTTCTAAGTACACATCCAAACCAAACACCATCTCGGAAAGATACCATAGGAAGACCTGTTACCATATTTTCTTTACATATATTTTGAAGAGAGCGATAGTTTAAGTGACGAAATCGCTCATGCCAAAGTTTGCTCACATCGTCATTAGGAGCAACAAAAACAGAGGTAAGACATGAAGACCCAAAGTTTTCAAACTTATACAACCTTGTGGAATGATCAGCAATGCCAGTAGCTAAAATATGTCTAGGATATTTGAGGTCCTTGATTACAAGATCATGAGGTGATAATTCTACTATTTTCCCTTCACCTGAATGAGTTATTTGATAAACAGATAGAAGGTTGCATGACAAGGTAGGAACACATAGTACATCATTAAACTTACCATTATCTAGATGAATGGTTCCATATCCTACAACACTAAGAGATCTATCATCACCAACATAAATATGTTTGGTGTTACAATCATTTAAAGAAGAAAACATGGCTTTATTTTTTTTCCATGTGGTAAGAAGCTCCAGAATCAATGAGCCACTAATGAGAATGAGAAGAAGAAGATACATTTAATGCATAACTAGATCTTGATGCTTGACAACCACAAGAAGAAAGTGCCATTCCTAAAGATGAAGGTGAAGAGTGCTCCAAATTGATGTTGTGCTTCTTCATTGCTGCTTCAAAGGCTTCCATATTCTTAAAACATTTGGACTCTATATGGCCATCACGATTACAAAAGTTGGAATTTTTGTTTGTCTTCTTCCCTTTGTTTATATTTTCCTTATCATTTTGGTGAGTTTCTTTTTTGAGTTTGCGGCTGAAATTGCTTAGGACCCTTGTTTGGTTTCAGACCATACTTTTTAGGATATTGCTTCTTGGGATTATTTTTATATGATTGTTTTTGGGCTGCTAAGGCTTTCTTAGAAGCGTTTCCAGAAGTGATAAGACCTAGGTGTAAGATTTTTTCTTGTTCTCTTATCAAAGAATCACAAAAGGCATCAAAAGAGGGGTTCTTGTAGTTGGTTCCTGAAGAAATGATGGCTTCTCTAGTGGAATGGAAGGTGGAAACATATACAGAGTATGCAGGGCCAAGCTTAGAAGGAATGCAATAGATGAGGCTACCATCTTCCTTTTTTACCCTACAACCTTCTAAAAGAAGTCTAAGGGTCTTGAATTTGGACATAAAATCTTCAATAGAGGAGAAATTATTGGGGTCCAAAGTAAGCAACTCATTTTCAAGTTGGTGGGCCCTGATTTGATTTTTAATGCCAAAGACAGTATTTAGCTTATCCATGGCTTCATGAGGGGTGTCAATGTGAAGGATATGAAATGGAAGATCTTGAGCAATGGACATTCCTATCAACCCTCGTGCTTGATCTTGTTTATTTTCCAATTTAGCCACTTTATCATCATTGGAATGTTTAGTTTCTTGTCTTGTGGCTATTCTATAAAGCCCTTTACTTCTAAGTATATCTACCATGTGAGGTAGCCATTGGAAATAATTGGTGCTGTTAAGAATAATCGGGCATGCACTTTCCATTTTCAAAAATAATGAATCTGAAAAAAAAAGTTGAAACTAACTTCTCCAATGGAAAGATCTTGAAAAATTAGGCTAATTAAAAAAAAACGGCTCGAAAAATGGCTTCCGAGTGAAGAAGTTATGCCTTTTTGAAAAAACTAAGTTGTACATGCCGAATAGTTACGGGAACGGTTTGAAATTTGATGATGAAGTTCAACTTAAAAATAAATAAATAAATAATCTCGCCCTTTTAACAAAAAAAAATTTACAAAAGAAGCTTGAGAAAGAGACTTGAACCCAAGACCTCTATTATCATAGACTAACTTCTCACCAAGTGAGATAGTAAAAGGATTCTATAGTTGTTTGAAAGGAGGAAGATTCTGTAATTATTTTATTTATTTATTTTTATTTTTATTTTTATTTTTTATTTTTATTTTTTTACGGTGTGTGTGCCCTCCCCTGCACAAAAAACACAAAAATACGAGCAAAAAAAAACAAAACAAAATTAAATCCTTACAGCAAAACATTAGCTTTCAGTTAGCCTTATCGGCAACTATCTATTTTTTCACTATTTCTGATTTCCCGAGATTGCACAAAGACGCAGGGAAAGAGCATACGTAGCAAAAAAAACCCCTTCTTCCTGTTTCTGATTTGTCGAGATCGCACACAGCGCAGAGCAAAGAGCATACACAGAGAATAGAGTACAGATCCAGCAAATAAATAAAACCTAAAAACCGAAATAAAAAGAGGGAACCGAAATAAGCAGAACTATTAACAAATATAACTGCAAAACAGATACTTTATACCTCCATATCTAAATTGACATAACTTGGGAAACCGGACACCTTTTCGAATGAAATGAAAGGCATTCCTCACTGTAAAAGACGCTCCAAACACAACAGAGTAGTTCTCCAGGCTCGAAAATGTTCATAAATAATAGATCTAGAAAACGGCAGTTGCATGCAGTCAAACCGACTTTGGATTTGGATCAACAACGGATGCGGCCTTCAAAATAGCTCTAATACGATGTAGGAATTTATAGGGTAAGTTCCTTAGATCAAAACCAAAGGTCACCTCTCACAAACAGATCACAAATAAGTACACCAGTATTATCACGTGGTTAAAACCCTCGAAGAGGGAAATAGTCCACGGCCTCAGCCAACGCGGCCACTTCAGGCAATTTATTAATATAAAAATAAAAATTACATATGTTTCTCTCATAAACAATTACCGAACAAATGACCCTCCATGCTCTTTAAATAGAGATCACATACCAATCAGGTGCTAAGCCACGAATCAAGTTTCGTTAATACTGAGGAGAGAGTGAACCATCGGATCACTACAAATCGTGACCATCGGATTATAAGTTAGAAATGTACATAGTAAAGAAACACACTTTACCTAACTCTACACTAGAATAAGTTATTCTTAATTATTTCCTATGTGTCGGAATATCCTAACATAATGGAAGTCGAAGAATAAAATGGAATCAACTAGATTCAACCCACTGGCTAACTAACTCCTTCATAACTCTATCTCTGCTCTATTTATTCTACAATGCAGCTACCAACAACTCTCTTGAAAATGATGATTGAGTCCACTTTGACTCCAAGTAAACATAGATTGTGTGCCCTTCTTCTTCAGTTTATTTGCTACCTCTTGTAATTCGAATTGATGGAGGGGGGTCTCATGAGGATCCTTTGGCTACCTTTGAGAGTTAATGAGGGTGGACAATCCCCTTGAATCTCTCCAATATTTCTCCATAATTTCCTGATTTTGTGCTCATTTATTCTCCAATCCTGATCTTCCAATGGCAGGGAGAAAGTCCCTGAATCATCTCTTCTCCAAATCTGTATAGTCTTCCAAGTATTCTCACAATATTCTACAAAAATAACCAATATTAGGCAAAAATATGCAACTACCTTTAATCCTTCCTAAGAACATATTAAGGCATTAGAAAACATTATTAAGTGCAAAAGGAGAGATTTAATATATCCTTTTATGTGCATAAGGAAGGTTGATGAGCCTAAGAAAGGTTAGATGGGCCTTATTTTATGTCTAATTTAGAGGCCCTTCATCACCCCCCTACTGAAACTGTTACTCATCCTCTCAACAACCTATTCATCCTCCCTGCCTTATGGTTCTTCCTGCATGCTGGCTTATTTCATTTTCTGTTTCTTAGACCATGCACTATTGTTATGCTAATCTTCTTGTTATTCTTCTTGTTTCAATTCTTCTTGTAGGTGCTTCATGGAGGTCCTTAGATGCCTTAAGTAAATCTGTTTTGCATGCCAAGAGGTGGTGGATCCACCTTTTATTTTATTTTTTTCTCTATTTTCTTTTTTCTTTTCTTTTTTCTTTTTATTGCATGCAAAGTATACTCACAGTTCTTTTTTTTCTGTGAATTGATTTCACCCTTGGTTACCCCTTGGCACTCTTTGTCCTCTATTACAACGAGATGCTTACTGCCCACTTTCTCAAGTCCTTTTTACTTTTGTCTTATTCCTTTTCTTAGTGGAAAAAGTGAGGCTAGTTGCTAGATAAGGCTAAGGTTTCTCTGCTACTGATTTGGCTATATAAAAAAAAATTCCTTCTCATACTTTTTAATGCTTTATTAAGCTAAAATAGATTTGAAGAAAGGGTTAGAAGATTGCATACCTGAGATTTGCCATCGATTTGTTTTTGCATGTGATAACGAATCTACTACTGAAGTTGCTTGTGGCAATCTTCTTGAGGCCCTTTGGAGCTTCTGAGCACATGAAGAGGAAGTCCAAGTTTTACTACCTTTGACTAAAGTGTTGACAAAAATTTCTTTTTGTGCCAACTTGTTGTTTTCTGCTTGCAAAGGTTGGAGAGCATCTGCATTCATTAGAGAGAGATACATGGAGAAATGCATTTTTTTTATTTTTTTTATTTTTTTAAGGCCTACTAGTTGCCTCAATGAGGTTTTCCACTAGTAGGTCTGCCTAGGCGCCTCAAAGGAGGTTTTCACCTAGGATATTTTATTTTTATTTTTTTCAACCCAATGACCGCCTCATGGATGTTTTCAATCAGTGAGCCAATCTCAGATGCCTCAAAGAGGTTTTCATTTGAGATTTTATTCTTTCCCTTTCTTTTCTTTCTTTTTTACCTTTTTTCCACTTTCCTACTCTACTTGAAAAAAAATAAACCTTTAAGTATAGGAATACTTCCAATGGAGCCATGTACACATCAAGATAATAGATAAAATCAGGTGCACACTTGGAATACATGCTCTAACATGTACCTAAATATGAGAGATTAATTGCTTTGACTGGGATTGTATCAAGTGTTGTTGGAGAAGAGTGGTTGTTGCAGCTTAATGACTGTTTGGAACCATATGTCAATATAGTTGTCATGCCCCTAGTTCACTTGCTGAGTTGGATCACCTTGGATGTCCTCTTCTATTATGACATTCAAATCTTCCCCTTTTTGTTTATTGTTCTCTAGAACACATGGAGGAAATGCCGGTAAACATGAGGGAACTTTCTCCACATCTGATTTTGATATCTGCTCTTCATCAAGTGCAGCCCTTGATTCTTTGATCTCCTCATTCGTATCTTCTTCTTATTTATGTTGTCCTTCAATGACATTAATAAAATCTCTTCTTTTCAATACCTTTCTTGAACTAATATGCAGACCATTTAGATCAAGAGGATATGTTTGGTAGTGTTGTACCTCAACATTGTAAGTGGGCTGAGATACTTCATGGTGTGGGTTTGGAAATGGTGGTAAAGATAGTTGAGTGGGGGTGGATATATGAGATGGATGTGGTGAGGCTGTGGTTGTGTTGGAGGTGGATGGTAGGGATAGCATGGAGTTGGGTATGGAGGATATGGAGATAAATATTGAGGATATTGTGGATTTTTCCAATAAGGATCTTGCCAACCATGTTGCCAAGGTTGGTTTTTGGGGTGAGTTGGCCAAGGTTGCCAAGGAGGGAGTGTATCCCAATTAGTTTGATATGAATGTGAATAATCTTGAAATTGTGAAGTGGATCCTTGCATCATATCAAGTTGACTAGGTTTCCAAGGTATTCTTGGAGATGCATAACATAGCTTCTTTGGTGATTTCCTTGCTCCATTGTCTTCTTGGTAAACTTCTTTAAACCTGGGGAATGATGAACAACATTTAGTTATGGTTCTGCATGGATAACAGAAATATCAACATCTTCTTTTTGCTCATTTTTCATTCTTAACATTTCTACTTGTTCACTTAGATTGCTAAGTATTTTTGTTTTAAAGTTGTGAAGCAAATTTCCAAGTTCATATTGCCTTACCAATGTTGATGTTGATTTACTTACTCTTTCCCTTCCTCTTGATATGCGCTTGCATGTTTCACAAATTTCTTCAAATGAAAATTGGTATACATCTCCTCTACTCGTGAGATTAAGGAGATCAATCCACTCATCCCTAATTGTTCTAAGTAAGATGGTTTTTAGTGTATCAAATCCTAGATGATGCAATTTTTCCCTCTTAACATTATACATGAACCTCTCTATTAGATCCTCAAGGATCTCATCTCCTTCTTGGTTCATTCTAAAAATTTCTTCTCTAAGATTATGATCTTTATGTTTTTATAGAAATATTTTTTGCATATCATTCCATGATCTTATTGAATTAGCACCTAGACTCATGAATCATTTAAGAGCTTTATCCTTCAATGTTGCAGGAAACAATCTTATATTTTGAGTGTGTGATAATTAGCCATAAGACCTACAAATTATCTCAAATTCAAAGAGAAATGTTTCTGGATCCTCTGTCCTCATACCATGGAAGTTGGGAAGGAAATATGGAGGGATTTTCTTCATAGGTACACTGATGTCCATATCTTGAATGGGAAACCCAACAATATCTTCTTCATTGTCATCATATCCATTCATCTCTTCTTCCTTCAAAACTGTATGGTGATGTGGTTCTTACTGCACCTCATGGTCAAGTGGGGGGGTGGAGGGGGGGGGGGTTGGTATTAGATAAGTATTTAAAAAAAAAAAATCTTAGTATCCCTATTCCTATGAGGCATGAAAATCAGATTTTTTGTATTTTTCAATATTTCAGAAACAACATGAAAAATAAAAGCAGAAAAGAATTCTAAAAACAAAATAAATAAATCTACTAGACACCTCCCCGGAAACGGCTCCAAAAAGTGGTCAGCCCTGGTATTGCACCAAGAGTGTTGCAACTCCCAGGCGCTGCCCTACTTTACTTTATCAACCCAGGGTTCGTACAAACTTTGAGGTGAAAGTGATATATACATAGCAGATGCATTCTTTTCATGTCATCCTCTTCTGCTTTATGAAAGGGTGCTATTTCTTAAACCGTGAGAACAACTAGAAAGTAAATTGCTAGAAAGAAATGACAGAAAGGAAACTAAACTAAGTTGTTGACAAGAAATGACAAGAATGAAACTAATTTAATTCGCAGAAAGAAAATAGTAGAAAGGATTCTAATTCTAAACCACACTTGACTTGGCCAAACGGCTAAATGAACTCTACTTATCCTATGATCTATCTACCATGCTCCTAGTCATGCAACTAATCTATCCATGCCTTAAGTTTAATTAAAAAGAGTTAATTTGCAGCTTAGAGGGAAGAAAAGAGCTAAAAGAGGCTAATGGGGGGTTTAACACATGAAATAAGGTTTGGAAGTGGAAAGAGGGGGTTAAACCCTTATAAAAATTTATTATAGTGCGAGAAATGAATTTGGAGCGGAAAAAATTCAAACGTGTGATGGCGGAGTGCGATGGAGGAAAAAATTTGCGATGTGCGATGTTGCAATCGCAATATTTCAAGTTTAAAGGGATAGCGGTAAAGGTTAACGAAACGAACTAAAATGTGCGAAGTGCGATTTGTGATGTGTGATGTGGCAGAGTACGATGGAGGACGAAATTTGCGATATGCGATGTCGAAATCGCAATATCGAAAGTTTAAAGGGATCGCAGTAAGGATTAACAAGAACAAACTAAGATGTGCGAAGTGTGACTTACGATGCTGTAAAATTTGTGGGTTGCGATCTACGATGTGGTAAGTTCAGCTAAGGGCAAAGTGCGATGAGTGACGTGGTGGAGTTTTCGCATCGACGGAAGGAGCAGTAAGTGTTATGCGAAAAGCTAAATGATGCGAAGTGTGATTTGTGACGCGGTAAAAGTTGCGAGCTTCGATCTGCAATGTGGTAAGTTCAGCGAAGTGCGAAGTGCGACGAGTGACGTGGCAAAGTTATCGCATCGGCGGAATAAGCGGTAATTGTTATGAAAAAAGGTAAACGGTGCAATTTGCGATTTCGCAATATCGCAATCGTAAGAACAAGCAATAAGTTTTTAAAGGTAAAATCTAAAATATGCAAAGTACGATTTGCGATGGGCGACGTGGTATTGGGACTGACGGCGGAGTGTGATTTTGCAATATCACAATCACAAGAACAAGTGGTAAGTGATTAAAGGTAAAAGCTAAAAGTTCTTATTTGCGAAGTGTGATGTACGGTGGCAGGAGACTCAAGGAGCAAAGGCGAAGGTCACATTCGAATGGGTTTGAATGGTTTTTCACGCTTTTTACATAAAAATGGTAAGGCAGTGAGAATAAGTGGGAAAAAGTGGAGATGGAGGGTGTAACAGCAGTGCGTAGAGCGTAACAACAGAGATGGAAGGGAGATGGAAGACGAAGTAGGAGGTGTTGGAGAACTTCCCTCTGGGATATGCTTCCCGTACCTGTTATCAACATGCTTATTTATGTAAGAAAGATATACAATATTTTCATGAAGATGCAAGCACTGATCTAATCTATTTCCAAGAAATCATAAGCGAGAAAGCATTTTTGGTCTGTGGGAAAAGGTCTACCCTCCTCGAGCTCTATTGACAGAGTTGAGAGGGGAAGGCTGACCTCATAGCTTTATGGAGTTTATCACTATTATATCACTCTGTAAGAAGATTAAATATACAGCAAAAGATAACAGGAAGTGAACTAAAACATCAATAAAAATACCAACAAACTAGCTAAATGTTCAAAAGAAAAACTAGCTAAATGACAAGAAAGAAAAGAATGGAAATAGAAAAGAAGCTGAGGTACATGGGTTGGGCCCTCACCCACAAGCCCATATCTCTAGAACTAGATCAATAAAATGGAATCTCTCTACTCATTTCATAAAAATAACATTCTGTTACATCCATCAAAGTTTTAACAGAGCCTCATGGCTTTACAGCAAAACTTCGAATCCAATGGAATGAATGGAATGGAAGTGGAGTGGAATGGAAGTCGAATAATAAAATAGAATCGAATAGAATCAACCCACTGACTAACTAACTCCTTCCTAGCTCTAGCTCTGCTCTATTTATTCTACAGGGCAGCTACCAACAGCTCCCTTGAAAATGGTGATTAAGTCCACTTTGATTCCATGTAAACATAGATTGAGTGCCCCTCGTCTTCAGTTGCTTGGCTCCCTCTTGGAATTCGATTTGCTGGAGACTCCAAGTGAAGTATGGATTGAGTGCACTTGGTCTTGAGTTGCTTGGCTGCCTCTGGAATTAGAATTGTTGGAGGGGGATCTCATGAGGATCCTTTGGCTACCTTTGACAGTTAAAGAGGGTGGACAATCCCCTTGAATCTCTCCAAGGTTTCTCCCTAATTTCCTAATTTTGTGTTCATTTATCCTCCAATCCATGTCTTCCAATGGCGGGGAGTAAGTCCCTAAATCATCTCCTTCTCCAAATTTGTATAATCTGCCAAATATTCTCACATTATTCTACAAAAATAACAATATTAGGCAAAAATATGCAACTATCTTTAATCCTTCCTAAGAACATATTACAGCATAAGAAAACATTATTAAGTGCAGAAGGAGATATTTAATATATCATTTTATGTGCATAAGGAAGATAGATGGGCCTAAGAAAGGTTAGATGGGTCTTATTTCATGTCTAATTTAGAGGCCCATCAGAAAGCACAAAAGGACATCGGGATCAGCTGCTATAGTGAGTTTTTTTTGCAACTACCAAGTTGCGTCTATGTTTTCCTCACTAGTTTTGGAATGCATGACATATGCATGGGGTTTCTTGGTCATGTTCTATCATTGGCATGGAGGATTTCCTTATATAAACAATATGTATATCGTGGATTCAATCGGATCTAACAATGTGACAAAGCTAGATACTTAATCACTTCTACAAATCAATTGCGTAAATTAAACACAATCGCCAATCACATGAAGCAAAGAAAGAATCAAGTCAAACCACAACACAGATAATTTCCCGAGGAAATCTTGCTACTAAAAACCCCACTATATTCTATTGTATATTCAAAATGGATACATGAAACAATTACAATACAACTCTTCTCACAAGAGCCTCTTGTACTCAGCTAATTGTCTCACACTCCATCTCAACAAGAAAGGAATTATCCTTCACCTCGATCCTGCCTCTATAGTATTTGAATTTTCTCCTGGTGAGTGCCTTCATTAGAATATCTGCATCCTAATCTTCCATGGGAATGTACTGAAGTAACATTATGCACCTCTGCACAAAAATTCTGAGATGGTGGTACCGGATGTCTATGTGCTTGGATCTATCATGAAACAATGGATTAACCGAGAGTTTAATGCAACTCTGGTTATCACAATGTATCATTGTCAGATCCATCTGAGAACCAAACAAACCAACCAAGATATTTCTCATCCAGATGGCCTCACATGCAGCTTGAATTACTGCCATATACTCAGCCTCCGCTAAACTTAGTGCCACAGATCGCTACTTCCTGTTGTACCAAGAAACTTTTTTCGATCCTATGTTGAAGATCCCTCCTGATGTGATCTTTCTGTCTAATGGACTGCCTGGCCAATCTGCATCTGTGAAGCCTTGAAGCTTTACTCCCTTTTTCTGTCAATACCATAATCCATACTCTGTTGTGCCCTTCAGGTATCTCAAGACATGCTTCCCCACCTTCCAAAAGAGCTTGGTATGCTTAATCATAGCTTGACTCAGCTGGTTAACTGTGTAGAAAATGTCTGGTCTGGTGTTCACTAAATACATCAGTGAACCAACTAACTACCTGTAGATAGTAGCATCCACTACTTCTCTAGAAGTAGCATCCTCTTTCCTCCATTTTCCTGGAAGAGGAGTTTCCATGGGTTTACAGCTCTCCATGTGAAACTTACCCAATATCTCTTTTGCATACTTTCCTTGAGAAAAAAAAATTTCACCTTCCCGCTACCATATTTCCAAACCAAGGAAATAATGAAGGAGTCCCATGTCCTTCATTTCGAACTCCCTTGCAAGATCCTCCTTGCATGAGTGTATCAGTTGCTCATCACCAGTCAAAATTAAATCATCAACATAAATTACAATAATCAAGATCTTACCCTCAACCACAATCTAGTACAGGTTTGCATCAGCTTCACTTTTGGTGAAGCCCAATTCGGTGAAATAGCTGTCAATCCAAGTGTACCAAGCGTGAGGTGCTTACTTCAGCCCATACGGTGCTCTCTTGAGTCGACACACATGTGGCTCACTATCAAAGATCTCGAAACCTTTTGGTTGCTCTATATACACTTCTTCCTCAATAACTCCATTGAGAAACAAAATTTTCACATCCATCTGATGAATGCGCCACCCCATCTGCATTGAGATTTCAAGGATAGATCTAATGGTAGAGTACCTTGCAACTGGTGCAAAAGTCTCATCATATTATATCCCCTCAATTTATGAGAATCCCCAAGCCACAAATATGGCCTTGTACTTCTCCACATTCCCATCAGCAGCTTGCTTTACCTTGTAGTTCCATCTAGATCCAACCACTGATTTATCAACCGGTGTTGGGACATCAACCCAAATTGGCTGTTGCACTGCCTCCTGAAAGGAAGATGGTTTTGTCACAATATACTTGCTCATAAGAGCCATGTATCCATTAAACCTGTCTAGAGACTACCTCTGTCTGCGCAGTGAATTAGGTGCTCCTACATTCTCTGTTGCATCAAGTCTCAATCTATCAGTTTCTGTGGTGCGCCTTCTACCATTTCTGGTGGATGGCTCTGCATGATTTTTTTCTCCCACTCCATGATCCTCCGCATGTGGCTGCTCCACATGTTTATGCTCATCCTTTGGAACCAAGAGTTCCTCCTCTGCATTCAAATCCAACTACCTCTCAAGGGACAATCGCATGGCTTTCTCCTCATCAAATTTTATACCCCGTGGCACAACAGTCATTCTTTTGTTTGGAAAATACACCCAATAGTTTTGGGGAGTATTAATGTACCCCACAAAAATCCCAATCTCAATTGTTGGTTCCATCTTCTTCCTGGCATATTTGGTCACATGCACATATACAAATGAGCCAAAAATCTTAAAATCTGAAACATCCGGTTTCTTACCAGTAAAAGCCTCTTCTGGTGTACTCATGCCAAGTATCTTATGAGGACAACGGTTCTGCACAAATACCATTGTGTTGCATGCCTCCACCCATAGATGCATCATTAGGACATGATCATGCAACGTCGCTCTTTCTACACCCACAATCATTTTTTTATTTCTCTCTGCGACCCCATTATGTTGTGGGTTATGAGGCGCAGTTATTTCTCTCTGAATTTCGTCTTTGTTGTAGAAGTTCTTGAATTCATTGGAGATATAATCACCACCATTTTCGATTCTAAGAGCCTTCACTTGCTTCCCTGTGTCTTTCTCCACTAGTGCTTTGAACTCAAGAAACTTTGAGAATGTTTGATCTTTCTTCTACATGAAGTAGATCCATCACTTCCGAGAAAATTCATCAAAAAATATCACATAGTACTTATGCTTTGATGTCGAAGCAGCAGAGAATGGTCCACACATGTCTGATTGAACTCTCTCAAGGATTTCTGAAGCTTAGTTCTCCTTCTCATGAAAGGTGAACTTTACATATTTTCCCATAGTACGTCCCTTGCATGTGTCTGACTACGTAAGTGTGCCCTTGGGAAGACCCGTAGAAATATATTGCATGAATTTTAAGGCTCTGTGGTGAAGATGGCCCAATCTCCTGCGCCATAACTCACTCTCATCCTGTCTCACCACTTTGTCTGCCTTACCCATCAATGTTGCACAGCCATCTACATCAAGTTTATAGAGATTCTTAACTCAAATCCAAATCTTCTTGGCCCTTCCTATTGTTTTTTGTTGTAGGAAATATTTTCCTTCACTGAAAAAAACATCATAGCCTCTATCCTCCAACATTGCAACTGAGACTAAATTTCTCTTCAATCCTGGTACATGAATTACATTTTTTCATTTAAAGGGTTTACCTGACTATCTCTAGAAGGTAATGGTACCAATCCCGGTAGCACTGTACCACCTATCATCACCCATTTCGATATGCATCTGGAGGTCCTTCTCCTTCAAGCTACTGAAAAGTTCTTTGTCTCCTGTCATGTGAAAGGATGCACCACTATCCAAACACCACATCGATCCCATTGCACTTGACACCATGCATGCAATGAGAGAGAAGTCAAGCTCAAATTGTGAGGCCAAAGCCTCACCAGATGCAGATATTGAAGCCTTCTTGTTCTTCTTCTTTTGTGGATATTTAGTGGCATAATGCCCATGCTCATGACAGTGAAAACACTTCACTCTAGACATGTCGCGCTTCTTGCCATATTTAATGGACTCGTATTTGGAATGGAATTTATTTCCTTTCCCCTTCTTTGCCTTGGAATCCAAAGCACAATATTCTTCATCTTCATTCTTAGATGAAGATCCATCTCTGGTATTCCATTTGAGCTCCTCTTGCACCAAATCAAACCAAATTCATTCCCAATCTGGCATCTTTTCCCTTCCATTAACAGAGTCCTGATAACTATGCCAACTCTTGGGAAATCCTAGAAGAGCTAGGCTCACCAAATCATCATCGACGAAATTAATTCCAATGCTCCCTTGCTTATCCTGACATTGGACAAACTTTGTTAAATATTTTGGCATGGAGTCGCCTTTCTCCATCTTCATCTTCATCTTCCTGAGTTTATCTTTCAGTGCCAATTTCCTATGATCATTGCTACTCTGAAATAGATCTGTCAAAGCTTTCCACATAGCATATGGTGTTTCTTTTCCATGGAAACTTGAGACAATCTAGTCTCGTACTCCCTCCAATAAGATCTTCCTCGCCTTTGCCACTTTCTTTTGCCATGCATCAATATTTGCAACATCTATCAAATCGGGTTTGGGAACATCATTGAAAATGAATTCCTTCAAGCCATTATCTTCGAGTACTGCCTCCATCTTGTATTTCCAAGAAATATAGTTAGAGTTTCCCTCGATTTCATACTCCAATCTCAAGCCATTAAAATCCAATTTGATCCTAAATCCCATGTAGCACCAAGAAAGTCTTCTGCAAATTCAAATTCTATTCAGTCACAAACTCAGTTCCTCCTCCACTATTGTGATTTTCTTGCTCTGATACCATGTAGAAAAATTATAACACATATTTGATACCATATAGAAATTATACAAACAATATGTATATCATGGATTCAATCTGATCTAACAATGTACTAAAGCCAGATATTGAATCACTTCTACAAATAAATTGCGGAAATTAAACACAATCGCCAATCACATGAAGCAAAGAAGAATCAATTCAAACCACAACACAGATAATTTCCCGAGGAAATCTTTCTTCTCAAACCCCAACTATATTCTATTGTATATTCAGCATAGATACATGAAACAATTACAATACAACTCTTCTCACAAGAGCCTCATGTACTCAGCGAATTGTCTCACGTTGTCCTGGACAAAATTGACCAACACTTAGCCAATTCTCAGCCTTTAAACAGCCTTCCTTCCTTGCGCAATTCCTGATGAATGCAATCCATATTCTTTAGGAATTTTTTCCTTCCTTGACTGCGCAAGGATCATGGGAAATCCAATGAGTGTTTGGTTGCATGGGTGCAACCCAATAATCCTACAACTGATAGTTAATATCCCTTTCACCTAGATCTCAACTGGGTCTCCACTGGAACTGAAATGCATGCAGTTAATAATAGTAAATCATCAGTTGCATGTTAGATCACTAATTGTGAATTAAATAATATTTAATTCACTTGATTTAACCCACTTAACTGAGTTAAACTAACTACACATGCATTAACTAATGCACCAACTGCACTTTGAACTATGTTACAACTAGAATTACTCTTCATGCTTCACCAACTACCCTCAACTCGAAATTCATGAGCTAACTGAGTTTATAACACTCAGTTAACTATTACAAGTGATTATGAGATAAGATTACATTTAATTGTCCATTTTAATTAAGGGATAGTTAAAATAGGCATGCACCAAATTTAGCCCACATCAGTGTAGGTGCTGCTATGACCTATGGTCCCACACTAGTGCAGGTGCTGCTTGGACCTCCTAGTCCCACACTAGTGGAGGTGCTGCAATTTCTTGTTGGACTTCAACATCCATTTCCTTGATAGCCATGGTGTTGTGGGTTCATTTTCATTGTTTGTTTTCTAGTTGGTTCTCATGTTCCTTTGGATCTGGGTTGACTTATCAGTTCCTGGAAGCCTTGGTTGGACAAACACTCTAGAAGTCATGTAATAGCTTGGGTTGAGTTACTAGTCCTGGAAGACTTAATTGGAAAAACGCACTCGAAGCTCTTGGTGTGTTGAGTTACTATTCCTAAAAGCCCTGGTTGGGAAAACGCTCCAAAAGCTTGGCCATAGTTGTGGGTTGAGTTACTAGTCCTAGAATACTTGGTTGAAACAAATTCTCTAGAGCCCTAGACAGCTTGGGTAGAGACCAATCTCGTGATGGTTAGTGATGTCCAATCGTGAGGTGGAACCATTGGTTGAGGGTTGAGGTATTTTGGCCTCTGGAATCCATGTTTTGGTTCTAATTGATGTGTTTTATGAGATCCCACATTCATGCTTGGAGTATGGCACAGGGGTGACTAGCTAAAGAGAGATTTGGCTCAACTATGTCTATGGTCGGGTGGTACATGGAAGCCCTAGACTTGGTTTCATTTTTATTATGGAAATAGGAGCTCTTGTCCTCTTGTATCGATGGGTAAATGTGCTTTTTATTATGTGGCTTATATAGTTGTTGTATGCTTGTCATTTATGTTGCTTATATGACATTGGTTATGAGTATGTTTTATGACAGTGATGATGTATGGCTCTCATCATGCTTTGATTTGTAAATGAATGAACATTGAATCTATGACCTAATAGATTATAATGTAGTTAACTTGATTAGGCAAAAATTCTTCTTAGTTATTCTCAAATAAGTATGAGACCCTTATTCTCAGCTCTGTTGTTTAAACCTGTATATTACACAAGTTTGACGAAATGTTTGTAATGGCTAGTAGGGGTCTATTCAATTCCTTGTCCAAGTAACTTCAGTTGTATCATTATTCCATTGTTATCTTTAATTTTAGGAAGTGCCATGGAGTTCTGGGTAGTGACCTCATGAGCCTGGGACTAAAAAAGGGCACAGAAATCGAGGTCCAAGCTCATAACTACTGGAAAAGTCCTCAGTCGCACGAATACCCATGTTGTGCGAGCGACTGGAGGTTTCTAGTCACAGTCTTGCCCATTTCAAAGGAGCGACTAGGGATTGATGCATGAAAAGGTGAATTTGATTCAGGGGCTAGCCTCCTGGAAGGTTGGGATGGCTCCTGGGGGTTCTGTTACAGGTACAAAAGTTCTGTGTTGTTGAGTTATGTCAATTCCATTTCCTTAACTAACACATAGGGATTTGAATCATATCATGGTAACTCTTCATCACATGTTTACCCTATTTCTCTAGTTACATTGGTAGATGTGGGAGGAAGAAATTACAGAGTGGTATCAAAGTAAGTTTCGTTCTCTTTGGGTGATGTCTAGTTTTCATTCTCCTTGCGTGATATTTGATACCAAAAAGTGGTATCAAATCATTGTTCACCCCTCGGATTGGATGGGAAGTGTGTTTTTCATTCCTTCATATCAGTTTCATATGTGTTCCTTATGCTTGTGGTTTATTTTTTGGTTGCATATGCATGGTGTTGGTCATGTTTGCAGTGATGTTGCCATGTGAAGGTTAATGGGGTTGTCATGAAATGTTTCATCATGAGTGTATGACTGGTTATGTGCTTTTTATACATGTCAAGTTCTTACATGTTGTCAAATGTACATTAGTATGGTCATGCATTGATGACTGGACTCTAGCTAGAATGATGGTTATGTGTTGATATACCTATGTGTTATATGTCTATATGTTGTTATGATTATGCGTATACATGTATTACACGGATTGTTTGATCTTTCAGATGAGATATCCTCCCCGAATTATGCTAAGGTACATTGGTTTATTGTGATTTGGTTTAGCTGACATGAGATATGTTGCAGGAAGAAATCAAAGATGACTAGCAAGATGGTAGACTACAAATATTCTCCCTATGAATCATATGAGTAGCATGGTGTTGGGAACTCTTTTGACTTAGTAGAGACATTGAGAAGTTTTAAGGAAGAAATCAGGAGTTGAAAAGAAGATAATGATAGAATTATACAGGTACATGAGAAACAAGCAGAGGTTAATGCAGTAATCCTTCAAAGTTTACCAGAGTTGCAATGACAGGGACCACTTCAGTTCAGCTATGGACATGAGGATGGGACTAATGGGGCATATGGAAGTAGGTATCATGGTGGTCACAAGTCAGATAGATATGACACGATCAAATATGGAAGGTTCTTGGACACTCCAGATAGGAGAGGTGATAAACACGGGAACTATTCTAGTTCTAGTTCTCACGGGAAATATGATTTTCATCATTATCATCCTAAGAGGATGAGTGACAAGGGATATTTTTTGAATGATTTTAAGAAATAAAAACCACCGACATTTGATGGAGAGATGAATAAATCACAGGATGTAGAAGCATGGTTTCTTGGTATGAGCAAGTTATTCAGGTTGCATGAGTACTCACAAAACATGAAATTCAGAATAGATACATTCAACCTCAAAGGTAAAAAATATATTTGGTGGGGAGATGTGAAGAATGGCATGCATATTCATGAGGAGGAACCGACATGGAGCTTGTTTGAGAGGCTATTATGGAAGAAGTATTTATGAGAGATATATTATGACGATAGGACAAAAGAGTTTTATGAGCTAAAGATGGGATCTATGACCGATGAGGAATACACTAGCAGATTTCTGGAGTTGTTGAGATATGTGCCTTACCTCAAGGTGGAGAAGGCCAAGATTTAGAGATTCATCAGTGGTTTTCCTATATAATTCAAAGACATGATTGATTTTGATGAGCTTAATCATTTTAGGAGGCCATACAAAAGCTCAAGCATTGTTATGAGCAATCGAGGCACAAATCTGAGTCTAATCCGGACTAGAAAGGTAGTGTAAAGAACAAAGGAAAAGGGGACAAGAAGCAAGCAATACCTTAGGGTGCAGGTAATAAATAGAATGAAGCACCATTTAATAAGTTCAATGCATCTGACAGAGGATAGGGACTTCGATCTTAGGAGCAGAATAAGGATGAGTGTTGGAATCCTTTGCAGAGTTGCACTTGTGGAGGAGAGCATCACGGGAGAGATTGTCCACAGCATCATGGAGGTATACTGCATATATATAGTGCTCACGAGGCACAGACAGTGGGAGATGTTGGGAAGAGTATTCCTAGGATATATGTAGCATTAGATAACCGGAAGGTAGGTCACCAAGCGTTTATTATCGATATCGACGGTAATATTTTTGATAAATTTGTTTCTATTTTGATTGACCTTGGATCTAATTATAGTTATGTTAATCCTAACCTGGTGGATAAGTGTGGTTTGAGTAAATAAGTGCATGCAGAATCTTATTTAATGCAGTTGGATCCAGGTACCAAGAAGAGAGTTTATCATTTGGTAAGAGCTTGTGCATTTGACTTGAATAGTATGCCTACATCAGCACATATCAATGTATTTCCGTTGGGATCATATAGTATGATTTTGGGTATGGACTGCCTATATCTTCATAGGACTGTTAGACAAACAAATCCCTCTTGCAGATAAGAGCGATCTCCCTAGTATCCTAAAGATATCTAGAAACAAACAGATAGACGTAGACAATTTTCTCTAGACTATTTTACTTAAGAATTACTAATTAACTATGGAAAGATGCTCCTACCTGAAGTCCAATGCTTACTCGGTCTTCAATCCAGTCATTCCAGAAGGTATCGACCCAGCATGTAATATCTGTAATCAAAGACAATCAAACAAGATCAAAAGCATTTGCAAGATATGATAATTCAAAAGCAATAATCTATCTTAGTGATCAAGGAATCCAAGAATTAAATTATTCAAAAGATAGATGAACAACTCAATGAGAAAATAGAATCCATTTGTATTAACTTTGAATAAAAAGAAGAAACCTTACAACCTTGACGCCTTGATGTTTGTACAGGTTCTTCCGGGGTCCCGAACAGCCATTTTCCTCACTTTGACAAGACTCCAACTCTCTGAATCAGCATAAGACTATGGCTATGAGTATGTAATCTCTCTCATGCCAATGATGCCAAATGTGCAGAGTATAATTTCTTCAGCAATTTTCTTCTACAAGCTAAGAAGTCAGTATAGTCTCCAATCTACTAAGTACCCTTGAGACTGAAACGTGGTCTCAATTTATAGCAGAAGAGAGGTAGTTTCATCTCCAAAAGGAAGGGATAAATCCCTCTCATCACAGGATTTTAGCTCCAAAAACCAAGGGATAGCTCCATTTATGAAGGGATGAAGGTTCATGAATGGAAGGGGCGAAGCTCGACCAAATAGCGCTTCTAGAAGGCCCTAGATGGGAGAATATTCGACCAATTGGGCTTCTAGAACTTATTTTTCTCTTTTTTTATCTTTTACGAAGGTCCACAGTTTTAATGAGCTTTACGTGTGGGATGTACTGTAGTTTTTATAGCAATTAGCTGCGGCACCGCAGGGAATGACTAGGAAAAGTGCAGAGTTAGGCTTTTTAGGATTTTTAAGAGCTTTTCTCCAGTTCCAAGACTTGATTCAAGAGCAATAAATAGGTAATGATGAACCCATATAGCCAGCTAAATGTCATGGTGACAAATTTTAGTGTAACAAGGACCATGGTGGATTGTTATGACAAGGATATTGATTGCTTGGATGATAATTGGAAACAGAGATTCTTACAGGGTAAGAAGAAAGCAACATAGGTGAGAATGGTTATAGCTATGCAGGCCAAGCATAGTCGCAGGAAAGGGTGTGTGTTATTTGCAGTGCACATTTCTAATTACAAAGTTAAGGAAGTTGAGGATGCAGATGTTTTGAGCAGGTACCCAGTTCTATAGGAGTTTCAAGAAGTATTTCCCGCGGATATTTCAGAGTTTCCACCTCACAAGGAAGTACACTTTTCTATTGAGTTGGTACCAGGGGCAATGCCAGCATCTAAGGCACCTTATAGGATGAGCACACCAGAGTTGGTAGAGTTGAAGTTGCAGTTGAAGGAAATGTCGGACAGGGGATACATTAGGCCAAGTGTATCATCGTGGGGTGCACCATTATTTTTTGTGAAGAAGATGGATGGTACTCTTTGGCTATGCATTTATTACATGGAGTTGAAAAAATTGACCATCAAAAACAGGTATTCGTTTTCGAGGATTGATGAATCATTTGATTAGTTCAATGGATCAGCAGTGTTCTTGAAGATTGATTTGATATCTGGATATCATCAACTGTGCATTAAGGAAGATGACATTTACAAGACAACTTTCCATACCAGGTATGGGAATTATGAGTTTGTTTTAGTTCCTTTCAGTTTGACTAATGCTCCAACTACCGTTTTATGTGCTTTATGAATAGTGTACTACGTCCTTATTTGGAAAATTTTGTTATTGTTTTCATTGATGATATATTGGTATATTCTAAAAATGAGGAGGAGCATGCCGAACATTTAGCAGCAGTGTTGAGATTGCAAAGAGAGCATTGGTTGTATGCTAAGATCATCACGTGAAGTTTCTTTTAGACGGGGTTACATTACTTGGGACATGTTGTTTCCAAGGAAGGCATAACGGTGGATCTAGAAAAGATAAGGGTTATCATGGAGTGGGAAGCTCCTAGGAATGTGGATGAGGTAATATCATTTATGGGGTTAGCAGGTTATTACATGAGGTTTATTAGGAAATTCTCACATATTGCTTATCCTATCACATCACTGCAAAGGAAAGATAAGAAGTTTGGATGGATAGAGGAATGTACATCCAATTTTGAACAGTTCAAGTAATTGTTGACACATGCTCCAGTGTTAAAGATCACAAATCTCGACAAAGAGTTTTTGGTATGTATAGATGCTTCCAAGAGAGAGCTTGTGGAGTCCTTATGAAGGAAGGACAGGTGGTATGTTATGAGTCATGAAAACTCAATGACCATGAGCAGAACTACCCGATACACGATCTTGAGTTGGTTGCGATCATACATGCTTTGAATATGTGGAGCCACTATCTTCTAGGCAGATGATTTGTATTGATGGGTGATCATAGTGGATTGTAGTATCTATTTTACCAATCGAATCTAAATGCCAGGAAAGCTAGATGGTTGGCCACAATTAGTGAGTTAAACTTTGAGATTAGGTATATTAAAGGTAAATATAATAGGGTTATAGATTCTCTTAGCAAGAAGAGACAGGTGAATCATATAGAATCTATGAGTTCCTATAGGACAGATCTACAGGATAAGGTCTTGCAGGCAAGTTAGGAGGATGTCTGGTATATGGATCTTAGGCACATATTGCAGCAGAGTACAGGTATAGGTACAAGTAGTGGTACAGGTACAGATGCAGGAGCAAAGGATGTGGACTATCATCTCACATCAGATGTCTTGATCGGGTTTATAGATAGGGTATATTTTCCAGACAATAGTGAGAACAAGAAGGTGGTCTTGAGGGATTTTCATGCAAAACCATATTCAGGTCACCCAGGCTATCAGAAGAAGTTGGTAGTAGTAAATGAGTTTTAATATTGGCTGAATTTGAAGAGAGACATTAAGAGTTTGTGTTATGCAACCAGCTCACAAAATAGAAGAAAAGATATATCAATTACTTAGAAATCAGCCTCTTAGAGGAGGAAACCTCCTTCACATTACATAAATGAACAATTCTTCGATGATTCAAATGGAAAAAAAACCTACTTTATATATATAGGAGTCTAAGGGTTCCAAATATAATCCAAGCCTACATAACAATAATAATGTAAGGGCACAACAATACCAATAGTGGGATTCTATGGGGCACAATAATAACATTATGGGGACTACATGGGCACGGAAATAATAATAAAGGGGGGTACACTTACAAAAACAATAATGGGATACATTATTATTATAGGGACCTAAAATCCCCCTCTCCTTCAAAAAAGTGTTGTAAACACTTGAGTAGTTATGGATTCTTCTGTATAAAATTTTCATCCTCCCATGTGGAATCTCCAACGGGTAAATTCTTCCACTTGATGATATACTCTAAAATTGATAGATTATGTAGTTTTCGATTTCTTGTTTCTGTGACTGCTTCGGGCTCTAATATGATTTTTCCTTCCTTTTCAAGTTCTGGAAATATTTTTTGAACTGGGAGTTTTTCACCTATAACCTTCTTTAAGCATGAAACATGGAAAAATGGGTGCACTCGGGAAGATGTCGGAAGCTCCAATTTGTATGCCATAGTACCAATATTTTGCAACACCTTGTAAGGACCATAGTACTTTGGTGATAATTTATTATCCTTCTTAGCTTGCTTGAGGGACATTTTTTTGTATGGTTGTAGCCATAAAAATACGACGTCGCCTACATCAAAACTTATTTCGTTGTGATGTTGATCTTCCTGTTGTTTCATTCAATTTTGCACCAAATTTAGGTTATCCTTTAAGAGTTGGAGAACTTATTGTTGATGCTCGATGTGATCTTACATTGCTTGAACCTTATAATTTTCTCTTAAAGATGATGTGATGGTTGGTGGATGATATCCATAAAGTGCCATAAATGGGGTCATTTTTGTTGCAGTGTGGAAGGAAGTTTTATACAACCATTCATCCAGTGGTAACCACTTGACCCATTGGGTTTTTTTTATCAGATACAAAGCAACGAAGATATCCTTCCAAACATTTGTTCGCTATCTCAATTTTCCCATCAATTTGAGGATGATAAGATGAGCTATTAGCTAGTTGAGTACCTAGACAAGAAAATAATTTTGTCCAAAAATTTCCAGTGAAAATGGGATCACTGTCGCTTACAATAATCTTTGGTTTTCCACGTAGCTTTTGAATTGTTTCCACAAAAGTGTGCATAATTGGTAAGTCTATAAACTACCACCATGATGACACTATTTCCTTTGGAATTGGGTAAACCTATGATAAAATCCATTAAAACCTCCTCCTAGCATCGACTTGGAATGGATAAAGGTTGTAGCAGACCCAGGGTCTTAATTGTCTCAGCTTTATTTTGTTGGTAGACCAAACATTCTAACTCAAACTTATGAATATCAGATGTAAGACCATCCCAAAAAAATCTTTCTTGACCCTGTGGTAAGATTTTAAAAATATTGAGTTTCCTCCTAAGGGAGAGGTGTGCAATTCCAAAAGAATATTTTTTTTAATTGGGAATTCTTACAAATATATAAGTGATCTTTGTACCATAATGAATCATTTTTCCAGCTAAATGTATCATATGTGTTGGGATCTTGTTGTAACTTTTGAATGAGTGCCCACACTTCTTCGTCATTCTTCCACTCCTCCCTTGATTCAGTTATCCAATTTGGTTAGATAATAGAAATGGCACAAAGAAATGCTTCCATATCCTCATCCTTTATTGGTAGTGCATCTGTAAAAACATTTAGCTTCCCTTTTTTGTAGATGATTTCAAATTCATAACCCAACATCTTTGTGACCCATTTTTGTTGTTATTCTGAAGAAATTCTTTGTTCCAAAATGTATTTAAGACTATCATGATATATTTTTACCTTGAAGTGTCTTCCATTAGGTAAGGTCGTCATTTGTTTAGTGTGCATAGTATTGCCAACATTTCCTTCTCATAAATAGATTTATGTAAATATTTTCCTTTGATTGGACGACTTTAAAAATCAATGGGTCTTCCTTCTTGCATTAAAACAACATCAATTCCATTTCCTGAGGCATCACATTCCAAAATAAAGGTTTTTGTGAAGTCTGACATAGGTAACCGGTGCTTGGAACATTGCCTCTTTAAGATGTTCAAAGGCCTTAGTTGCTTCTGGAGTCTGAGAAAATGAATCTTTCTTCAATAATTCTATTAGAGGTATTTTATTCTCTCATAGTTATTAACAAACTTGCGATAATACCCTGTTAACCCGACAAATCCTCGCAGATGCTTAAGGGTTGCCAAGATTTTCCATTCCTTAATGGATTTAATTTTGTTAGGGTCTAACTTAACACCCTCATGAGATACAATATGACCTAGATATTCCACCTCTTGTACTCCAAAGAAACATTTGGAGGTTTTTGCATATAATTTTTTCTCCTCCAATAGTTTGAGCACTCTGTCAACATGTTGAACATGATCCTTCCAAGACTTGTTGTAGATTAGTATATCATCAAAAAATACTAAAACAAATTTTATAAGGAAGGGTTTGAAAATGGAATTCATCAACCCTTGAAATGTAGAAGGTGCATTGATAAGGCCAAAAGGCATGACCAAAAATTCATAATGACCCTCTTGAGTTCTATATGTTTTTTTTCGGAATGTCTTCAGTCTTCATTCTAATTTGATGATAACCTGAACAAATGTCCAACTTGGTGAAGTAAATTGCTCCATGTAATTCACCCAATAATTCACCAATGAAAAGAATGGGAATTTTATCTTTAATAGTGAGCTTGCTGAGATCCCTATAATCTGGACTCATGCGACATGATCCATCCTTCTTGTGCACCAATACTATCAGAGTAGAGAAAGAACATTTACTAGGTTAAATTATACCAACCTATAACATTTATGAAATCATACATTCAATTTCACTCTTTTGGGCATAGGGATATCTATAAGGCCAGATGTTTGGAGGAACACTTCCTGGAATCAAATGAATAGCATGATCATGATCACGAATAGGTGGGAGGCCTTTGGGAGTCTCAAACGCCTTGGAATGATTGTTCGAGACTTTTTGGAGATCTGGATAAATATAGGATTTCGATGTTTGAACCTGTAGTGAGCATAATTGTGAAATTACGCCTCATTGTTCTTTCTTAAAAATATTTTTCATGAAATTAGAGCTGATTATATTTCCCAGTTTCCCTGCGATACATCGTAATTCAACTTCCTTTCCTTCCCAAAAAAAAATTCAAGAAATATTCTTGAAAATGAAAAGATATATGTTGGTCATTTTAATTGCTTATTGATTTAAACAATCAAGTGCTATATAAATTTTCAACCCAGGGAAGTATGTTTATTTCAAAGGCAATCACACACTGTATATGCTCAATCTCAAAAGCAATGAAATGTTGTAGTAAAAATTAGATTAATCACACCTTGCTCCAAACAAACTGAAATCTACTTGAGTTAAAGCAAAGACAATCTTTCTATTGCAAACAATCATCAAAAGAATCTTGGATTACATTAAAAAGACAACAATATAGGAAAGGAAACCAATCTGCAAAAGGAAAGACCAATTATGCTATAATAGAGAACAAGACCCTATTCCCCGAGTAGGAATCTTCAGCACCTATTTCTGATTACCAAGCTTTCACAAACTCATTCTGTAAACAAGATTGCCAATTAAAATAATCCACAATTACCTAAGAATGAATTGTATGAAAACAAGGCAACAAGTAACGAAAACAGAGTTTCAGCAATAAATAACAGAGTTCCAATACTGCATAAATGATTTCAGCAAATAGAGTTAACAAGGCATAAATGAAAAACAATAGTTAACAAACTACGGAAATAAATGGGTGAATCTCGTGAAGAAGGTGGGCCCTTTCCTTCTCACAAGATTCCCCAGAAGAAGGAATTAAAATGAAATGCTCAGAACAAACTTTTATTCATCTGTCGAAAGTACATATTACAAAGGATTCAAATTCCTTCTCTGTTTCAAAAATAAACCTCCCGTAGTCTCTAAATTGTCTCTAATGCTAATGTCTCCTCTTTTTAAAGAGGAGACATCTATTACAATTGATTACATTATAGGAATCCTATTTTTAATCCAATCTGATCTTCTATACTGACATAGGACCTTTTTGTTCTTCCATATCAAAATGTTGTTACAATGGTTATGATAGTACAGGCTTCAAGGTGCAGTTGTTATGGCCAGTGTAATAGCTTCCTTACTTATCTTTCCTGTTGCTATCGTGCCTGAAATACTGCTTCAAAATCGCAAATCACGGGTTGTTTCAGCAACGGGATTTGGGTACTATGTTGACTATTTCAGCAACGCGGTCTTCAGACAGCCATGATGGATTAACTTTAGTCTTCAAATGGTTTCAACAACGCGGTTCCAACAGTCATGATAAATTAACTGCAGTCTTCAAACTGTTTCAGCAACTATATATTTTCGATTAATGATTAAATATGAAAGTAATGAAAAATTACATGTAAAACAAGTTAAACATATAGTAAAGAGAAGAATATTATATACCTTTGGAAGAATGGATGAAAGTGATAGTATAAGCTTTAAATATGGACTGGAAAAGAGTGGAATGATAGAAAAATGTATGGTCAAAATGGTACATTATGGCGTCCTACCATCCCCCCCAACTAAAAGGGTTGCATGTCCTCAGGCAACTTTAGTCTGAGTCTGAGTCCGGATACTGGCTTTTGGCATGCAAATTACTTAGGCAGTAGCTATGGAAGGTGTTGTCTGTTAAAGCTCTGAATCCTTGCACATTTTGCAATCTTTGCCAAGCTGCTGCTTCATCCTTGTTAGCCAACCTATGATGAGCATGATATTCCTCTACTGAAATCCATAATATAGGAAAATGAAAGTGGTACCCTATCCACTTTTCCACACATTGTTGAACACATCTGATGTAATTGGGTACTCTAGAGAATGCGGTTTCGAGATTAGTGGGACTGAAAGGATTGTACTCCTGCCTCTCCTTAGAGGATTGTTGCCAAAAAATATTGTTTGCTCTTAAAGTAGCAGTTTCTTTGGCCCTGATAAAATGGTGACAATCCTGGGGTACTGAAGCCTGTAATTGCGGTATATGTTCAGTCATCCCTGGTTTCTTCAAAAATTGATGATATTCTTCCATAAATATGGCATGGTTCTGAGGTTCTGGCCTTATCCAGAGAAGACGGTTGTCTTCATTATGCCTGGTTGCAAGAAAAGCAGTCTGCCATGTAATCTGATTAGCAAGGAAAGAGGCAAATGCCCTTATCTGAATGTCGCCAACAAGAGGGTTAAGATTAATCTTTCTGTTTTTAGGGATGGCTTCATTGTGAAGGTACAACTCACATAGTAAGTGATGATCACTAGTGGAGGCTTCTGCAAATGTTTTCAAAAACTGTTCGGATGTAAGCACCTCATGGGGTCTTCCATCTTTGACTGCTTTCAATTGAAAGTAAACAAGGCGTTCTGAGAGAAATAAAGAGTAATTTAGAGATGGTTTTCTAGTAGCCAATAATTTTTGTACCAGTTCAAACATGAGGAGTAGTTTTCCTTTTAGCCCTTTGTTCTCCTTCTTGTAAACTCTAGATTGCTGGAGTGTTTGCTCCAAGATCTCCCAGTTAGAATATATATGATTATGTCAGACTAATTTGTGCTACTGCAAGGTTTTACCTTATGAAATGGCATATTGTTTCCTCCACTTGTTCATTATTTCCAGCTCATCCCATGGTTCAGTTTGTGTTCCAGCATTGCAAGTGGTAGGCTGAGGTATAGTCTGAGTAGCAGAATCAATTACAGTAGGACAGGATACATGTACATCAACTTCTTTTTCTGAAATTTTTGAAGGCCCTACTGGTTCTTGTGTAACAATAGGGAATTCCTCTTTGACCGCAGAAGATGTAGATGCTCCTGGCATTGGGACTTGAACTATCTTATATCATGCTTGCTGATAGACGTTTCCACATTGGCTGCACATATATTCCTTATATGGATCAGTTTCTATATGTTTGTCTGCCATGGATGTTGTATGGGCCAGGGTATAAAAATTGAGCTCCCTATCATAGGCTTCCTTTTTTGTCGTCAGTGCTTGCTTATAGGTTTCCAATTCTGATCTTAGAAACTCATTTTCTTGTAAAAGGGGAGTGAAAGTGACTAGGTTTTGTGTATCAGTTGCATTCTCAGGAATTGATTGTTGTGTTTCAGCTGTAGTTGGTTCTTCTGTGATAGCTAGAGCTAGTTCCTTTGTGGTAGCTACTGAATAAGTAGCATCTTGGGTGTCTAGTTCTTGTACATCAACAGCTGGTTCTTGTGTTTCAGCTGCTGACTGAGTAGTTGGTTCTTATGGGACAGCTACTGACTGAGTAGCTGGTTCTTGTGTGACAGCTACTTGTTTTGTAGAAAATGATGTCACATTACCCTGGGCATATGATTCTTGTCTTTCAGTGCCACAGGGTGAGACAGGTAATAATTTCGGGGTTTGGGAGGGTGGTGATGTGTGGAGTTTTAACAAAATGGTTGCAGGATCAGGGGTAGTAGGAATGGTTGTTGCTTGAGTAGACGTCCTCATTCGTCTCCTAGGTAAGAAGGCAGAAAAAACAGTAGTTTGTTTTTTCCTTTTATGAGAGGGTTTTTTCCGAGGAGAAGGGCTATCAAAGGAGGTAGCTGCTTTGGTTGCGACCCTTGTTTGTCTTTTTGATAGGGAGGCGGTTGTGATTCTCCTTTTCCTTTTACGAATAGAGGAAGATGGTGGTGTATCGGCCTGAGATTAATCACTGGGAATATGGACAGTAGGATCAGATGATTCTGCTAAGTGATGAGATGGACTTGAAGAAAGGTTAATTGGATTAGTTGGTTCTGTGGATGTAATTGGTGTAGGGTCAGGGATATTCTCTGGTTGCTGCTCGTGGGAAATTTCAGAAATTTCTTGAGGATTTTCAGCAGCTTCTTGAGGAATTTCAGCAGCTTGCTCAGGGTCTAGGGGTGGGTTGTTTAGAGGAGGGTTTTTTTGAGAAAAACCCCTCTGAATCAGTAGTTGAACAAGGCGGTGATGGGTGAGGGAAAGGAGTGGGAATTTTACCCATCTACAATAATATGACATATTTCTAATTCATCCAAGTAAATAGTAATGAATGTTCACTAGTCTACCATGTCGTAAATCGTTTAATAAGACAAAATCATGCTAGTAGACTACCTGGTAGCGACCTTCACAAGTGAGGTAATGTTTGAAGAATTCAGCAACTTTCGGCCAAGGAGGCGGCAATGAGTGAAGTCCAACACCCCGGCCTTTAAGCTCGATGTGTTCTCCTGGCAGAAGAAAATCCTGTTGTGCATTTAGAATGATATGCTTTCGACTAAACCATCGAGTACCAATGACCGGCAGACCTGAAACCTGTGCTATGTCATCCTTTGAAACTAGAATTCAGACTCCCTAGATAGTAAAATGATCTTCCTGAATATTTTGTGAAAATTCAAGGACCTGTTGTGGATCAAACTCTTGAAGTCTCTGAAAATATCCTACCCAGCCTGCCTGCTGAAAAATCTGATACGCCTCTAGGAATAATTCAAGCAGAGCTATCGAGCCGGGCTCATGTCGAATAGCAGGTCCTCCCATATTTAACCAGCTTTGGTAAAATGCAGAGTCAAAGAGAAAAGCTACCGGACTTCGAACAGAGTAAACTTTGTGAATGAGAACATGGAGTAACGGTGAAGAGGCGAAGTAATGGGTAGGAAAAATGACGGTAATTGGCATGTTGTGAAATGATGGAATATAATTTCTATATTCCCCCCAACTACGGCTGAAATGATGTCTTTGAGTGTGTGGAGATTGTGGTCATAATAAACGAAATATTCTCTTTAAACCATAGTTTAATTGTACTTACATATAAAATTTACATACCTCATGTTTACCTTTGATTTGTAGTTCGAAAAATATAGTGCTTGTTTATAATGGCTCAATAGTCATGGAAGAACTTTAGAAGCTTTTTGAAACATGAGGGATATTATATTAGAGATCTGTTTTATCATAGGAGAAGACAGTGAAAGGATAAGAATAGCATAAGAAAAAGGAGAAGTGGAAATGAACGAACTGAAAAAGATGATTTCTTGACAGAAAATGTTGCATAGTCATGTCTTTGGAGAAAGAAATGGTGTTTCAGCAACGGGAAAATTTGATGAAATGTTGCTGAAAAGTGGTGTTTCAGCAATGGAAAAATAGGGAAAGTGTTGCTGAGGAGTGATGTTTTAGTAGTGGGAAAATGGGGAAAATATTTGCTGAGGAATAGTGTTTCAGCAATATGAAAAACGGGGAAGATATTTGTTGAAAAATGGTGTTTCAGCAATGGGAAAAATAGGGAAAACGATATGAAAAGAGAAAAAGGAATGAAGGGAATGGATGATGAAATGTTACAGGAAGATGGATAAATGAGTTGATGAGGGAAGCAATGCTTCTCAAAATGAAGCTTGGATCTTCTTATGGTGAAATTGTCCTTCCTTGGTAAGCCTTTCCTTAATCGAGAATCTACAAAATAATCAATTGTAACATGCCAGCCCTTTACAGGGATTATTAGTTTAAGAAATCTAATTCTAATACTAAAATTAAAATGTAGAAAAAAATCAAATGCAGTGAGGAGCAGAAGACTCCCTTAGAAAGAGATAATGTGCATCTGCCATGCAAGTGGCCTTAAAATCTTTTTTGGAAATAGGGCGCTGGTGCAGACGAAGCCGATGACCATTTCCTAATAGTGGTGTTTTAGAGTCATCAATTGTTAAGAGCATTATTGTTCCATTGGGAAAAACAGTATCTATTTCGTAGGGTCCCAGCCATCTTGTACGTAGCTTCCCTTGAAAGTTTTCAAACTGAGAATCATACAATAAAGCCCAATTACCTTTTTGGAACTGCTTATGCTTGATGATTTTATCATGCCACTTTGTTCTTTGTTGTTGGATCATAGTTGTCTGATGAAAGGCATCTAATATTTTTTCATCCAATTCATGAAGCTGTTGCATCCTAGTTGTTTGTGTATCAGTCAAATCAAGGTAAACAGCTAAAGAAGTCCTTAAGGTTTTAATTTCAAATTCCACAGGAAAAACAGCACTTTTACCATAAACCAATTCATAGGGAGAAAAACCTGTAGTATTTCTCCAGGTATTTTTGTAAGCCCATAGCGCTTTAGGGAGCCTTTGAGACCAACCCTTCTGATTATCATTCACTGTTTTGGTTAGAATGGCTTCTATTACTTTATTTGTACTCTCCACCTGCCCATTGGCTTGGGGGTGGTATGGTGTAGTCATTTTATGATGAATGTGATATTTCTAAAGGGTGGCTTTGAAACCATGAGAAGTGAAAGGAGGTCCTCCATCTGTAACTAGCTCTCTAGGGACTCCAAATCTAACAAAGATTTCTTCAAATAGGAAAGCTAGGACAGCTTCTTCATTAGCTCTAAGGAGTGCCTTAGCCTCCACCCATTTAGTCATGTAATCTGTGCAGACTAATATATAAACTCTTTGGTTGGATGGAGGATTAATGGGTCCTATAAAGTCTAAGGCCCATATTTCAAATGGTTCAAGTATTACTTGGGGGTTTAATGGCATTTCATATCTATGATTAGGTTGACCCATTCTCTTACAGCTATCACAAGCCTGAACATATTTCTTTGCATCCTTAAAGAGTGAGGGCCAATAATAACCCATCTTAAGAATTTTATGTGTCGTTCTCTTATCAGCAAAATGCCCTCCGCAAGGGCCATCATGACAAGCTTTTAGTATATCATACACCTCATCTTCTCTAATGCATCTTCGGATTTCATGATCAAGTCCTGTATAGAAAAGACACCCACTTATCCAACTATACCGAGCACTTTGTTGAATGATTTTTCTTTTCTCTCAATGTGATAGGTGTGATGGTAACTCTCCTGCAACCAGGTAATTGGCAATGTCTGCATACCATGGTGAGTGAGCAGATACTGCAAATAAATACTCATCAGGAAAGGAATCATCTACTAGAGTATTATCATCAGCTTTTAACCGAGAAAGGAAATCAGCAACTAAATTTTCTTTACCTAGTCGATCTACAATTGTAATATCAAACTCTTGTAATAACAATAACCATCTGGTGACTCGAGCATTTGTGACAGACTTGTTCATTAAATACTTAATAGTCGAGTGGTCAGTATGGAAAAAAGTAGAGTAACCAGTAATGTAATGTCGAAACTTATTAATAGCATAAATTACTGCTAAAAATTCCTTTTCGGTAATTGTATAATTGAGCTCAACAAGAGTCATATTCTTACTGATAAAGTAGATAGCATAAGGAAGATGGTATTCCTCTTGTCCCAAGACAACTCCAATTACAGTATCCAAAGCATCAAAAGATATATGAAAGGGGAGTGCCCAATCAAGTCCTCTCAGAATAGGAGCTATGGATAACTGATGCTTGAGTTCTACAAAGGCCTCCTGGCAAAGATTAGTCCACTTGAATTCATCATTTTTCATAAGTAACACAAACAAAGGAGAAGCTATTTTGGAAAAAAAATTAATGAATCTCCTGTAATATTCTGCATGTCCTAAAAAAATTCTAACATATGTTTGTGTTTTAGGAATGGGAAGGTTCTGAATGACTTGTATTTTGGATGGATCCACCTGAATTCCTTAAGATGAAATAAAATGTCCAAGCACTACTCTTTCACTCATCATCATATGACATTTTTCGGTGCTTAAGGAGAGGTGAGCTTGTCTACATCGTTTAAGTACTTTCTCAAGGTTCCATAATGCATCTTCAAAAGACACACCATAAGGGGTAAAGTCATCCATAAATATTTCCATAGAGTCATTAATCATATCAGAAAAGATTCCTATAACTGCCCTTTGAAAGGTTGTTGGTGCATTACATAGTCTGAATGGAAGAACTCTATAGGGAAAATTTCCCCAAGGGCTAGTAAAAGTGGTCTTATCTTGGTCTTGGGGTGAAATTCTGATTTGGTTATACCCACTAAACCCATCTAAAAAGGAGAAGAATTTCTTCCCTGACAAACTATCCAACACCTGATTAATGAACGGTAAAGGAAAGTGATCCTTTTGAGTGGCTTTATTTAAGGCTCTATAATCTACACACACTCTCCATTTCCCGTTTTTCTTAGGAACTATTACCAATGGGGAAACCCATTCACTGTCAGAGATAGGATATATAAACCCTGCATTAAGTAATTTTTGAAGTTCCTCTTTGACAATTTCTCTTAAATTAGGGTTCATTCGTCGTTGGGGTTGACAGACTGGTCAAAAACCTTCCTTGATATAGATACGGTGAGTACATAATTCAGGAGAGATTCCCCTCATATCTGTATAGTCCCATGCGAATGTTTCTTTATTTTCAAGAAGTAACTTCATTAATTGTTGTGTTTCAGCAACTGTCAAATTGGGGTATATATTCAGTGTTTTTCCAGGTTCAATTTCTACTGTTATGCTCTTAGAAGAGATGGTGGTTGATGTTGAAGATCTTCAGGTTTAAGCTTTTCTTGGGTATTTGATTTCAAAAGTGGAGCCAGTTGATTATGTGTTTCCAGAATCACCGAGGAGGGTTCACAAATAAAATTATTAATTACCTCATCCTCAGTGGTATCTTTAAGGCTTAAATCTTGTCCGATAATGAAAATAGGTTGAATAGCATGATCATCATAGTTCATCCATACAGAATTATCACTATTAATCATGGGTGTAGCGTGAGGGTAGAGAGTAAGCTGTTTAGTTTCATATCCATTGGAAATTGTCATTGAACAAGATCTGCAGCTGATAAAGGCATCGACTGTAGCTAACCAGGGCCTTCCCAAAATTAAAGGATGTCCCCCCAACTTTGTTTTAGTCTGTAACACCACAAATTCAGTTGGGTAATTCCGGGACTCAACTGAGATGACTAGGTCTTCAATAACTCCTTTTGGTTTGATTGTAGAGCGGTCAGCTAACTCTAGAATGGTTGATGTATCTCTGATTACGTTCTTTAGCTGTAGGAATTGTGAAGTTTCAAGAGTCATAATATTTATAGCAGCACCTAAATCTTCCAGAACTTGAGGAATTATTGTTTTACCGATTTGGACTGTCACAATAGGATGGCCGGGGTCACCATATTTAACTGGAGGGGCTTTACCAGACATTAACGCAGATAGGTCTCCCATAACATGGACTGTAAGGGGATCTTTAGCTTTCCTTCCGGGTTTCTTAACACAAATATCTCTCATGATTCTGGCATAAATGGTACATCTCTTAGTGCTTGTAAAAGTGGAATTTTAACATACAGATTCTGCAATTCCCCTAAAAGATTAAAAGCAGGTGGCTCAGGCGTTCTAGTTAAAACTAAACGCTCAGGGAAAGGTGGTTCTGTTGTTTCAACACCCTTATTAGAGGGTGGTTGTACCTCTTTATTTGAATCACATTTTTCAGTTTCTTCTTTATCAGAATCGGAAGAGGTAACATCATCGATAATGGGTTCAACTATTTTCCCAGATCGTAAATGAATGTCATTACATTGTGTTGGGAAAGCAGGAAATATAGGCTAGTTCTGAATATCAATAACTTGCGCAGATTTATTATTGGGGTTAGGATTTGGTTGTATAGGTAGTTGGGGTCTCATCATTTGATTATTTGGTGGAGCACCTGATGGTAGAGGAAGCGGTTGCTGAAATTGAGGAAATTGATTTGGGAACGGGAGTTGTTCACCCCTCCAATTTGAATTCCATTGGTTAAAGTAAGATTGTTGTTGTGGAGGCCAAGGAGTCCACATTGTAGGATCTACAAAGGGAGGGTTTGTTTGTTGCATGGGTGGGTAATTCATTTGATTGAAGGGTGGGTATTGCATTTGGTTAAAGGGAGGGTAATTTGTTTGACTAGAAGAAGGATAATTGCTCCAACGATTAGAAGATGTAAATGGCATATTAGAGTTCATACCTTATCCTCATGGTTGCCATTTCCTTCTCTGTGTCGGTAGATAGACTGCTTCAGCTTCTTCTTCAGTTGGTTGCAATGTTGCTTTTATTCCTGGTAAAGATGGGCATTGTTGTGTTTCATGATCTTTCTCACAAAGGGTGCAAATTTGCACCTTGTCCAATGGGCATTCCACCTTGCCCAATGGGCATTCCTTTAGTGGGTGTTTATCTCCGCATTTGGGGAAAAAGACAGCCAAAGCTACTTCTGCTTCGGCTTGTTTCTTCTTAACCTTCAAGGTGTCAATATGTGAAGCAAAAGAACTTAACATTTCAGTTTTAAATTCTTCAAGTAAATTACCTATTTCGGCTCTTGTTGCTCCTCCACTGGCTGATTTTTGAACTCTTGAATATGTGGTGTCTCTGTTGTTTGACATGTTCCTTGCAGCTCCTCTTGAACATCTTTTATAGAGGTTAACAATTTCATCATATGATTCTTTAGATATATCCCCTTTACCAAGCATATTTAGCATATCTAGACAGTCATCCCTCACCCCTTTCAGTAATATTGTTTTAAGAATATCTTTACTTACATCGGGATGATTAGATCTCTACAAGTTGTATTGTAGTCTTTCCACAAATTCCTCCAGATTTTCGTCCTCCTTTTGTACCATCTTAAATAGTTCCTCTCTTTTTTCTCTTGTCCGGCAGTAGTCTTGATATTTAAGCAGAAAATTCTATTTCATCTGTTCCTATGTTGTGATTACATGGCCTCCAAGACTCATGAACCACCTTAGTGCATTTCCTTTTAGTGTTGCTGGAAATAGTTTCAACTTCTGGGCATTAGTAACATAAACATAACTTCTGCATAATATATCAAATTCAAAAAGAAATTCGTCAAGATCTTCAGAAGATAAACCATGGAAGTTAGGTAAGGCTGAAAGTGGGATATTCTTCATGGGATTTGCTCCTCTAGGGAGATCACCAATAGGAAATCCCAAGGTAGAGAGAGAATTATCATCTTTTCCCTCTCCTTCAAGATCTACTTGTCCTCCGCTGAAGAATCCTTCATTGTTCCCTTCCATTGTTTGATCTCCTACTGCACTTGCTCGATCCTCAATGTTTTATGATGGCTCTTCAACGCTTTCTAATGGCTCTTCAACACTTTCTACTAGTTTTTCAACGTTTCTTGTTGATTCCTCAACGTTTTCTGGGCTCACAACTTCTTCTGTTTCATAATTCGATTGAGGGGAGTGTTGAGGCTTTGGACTTTGAGAGCTTAAACTTTTAGAAGATTCAGCGTTTAATACGATCTCGTCAATAAAGGTCTTTCTTCCTCCCTTTCCTTTGCCCTTGCCACCTGTAGGGTTAGTTTTCTTATGGGTTTCGCGTCCTCTCATACATCTGAAAGAAAAACATCAATGCTTTTGAAATTTATAATTTCCTTCCCCGGCAATGGCGCCAAAATGTTGGTCACTTTAATTTCTTATTGATTTAAAAAATCAAGTGCTACATAAATTTTCAACCCAGGGAATTCTATTTATTTCAAAGGCAATCACACACTGTATATGCTCAATCTCAAAATCAATGAAATGTTGTAGTAAAAATTACACTAATCACACCTTGCTCCAAACAAACTGAAGTCTACTTGAGTTACAGCAAAGACAATCTTTCTATTGCAGAAAATCATCAAAAGAATCATGGATTACATTAAAAAGACAAAAATCTAGGAAAGGAAACCAATCTGCAAAAGGAAAGACCAATTATGCTATAACAGAGAACAGGACCCTATTCCCCAAGTAGGAATCTTCAGCACCTGTTTTTGATTACCAAGCTTTCACAAACTCATTCTGTAAACAAGATTACCAATTAAAATAATCCACAATTACCTAAGAATGAATTATATGAAAACAATGCAACAAGTAACGGAAACAGAGTTTCAGCAATAAATAACAGAGTTCCAATACTGCATAAATTATTTCAGCAAACAGAGTTAACAAGGCATAAATGAAAAAGAAAAGTTAACAAACTACAGAAATAAATGGGTGAATCTTGTGAAGAAAGTGGGCCCTTTCCTTCTCACAAGATTCCTCAGAAGAAGGAATTAAAATGAAATGCTTAGAACAAACTTTTATTCATCTGTCTAAAGTACATATTACAAAGGATTCACGTTCCTTCTCTGTTTCAAAAGTAAACCTCCCGTAGTCTCTAAATTGTCTCTAATGCTGATGTCTCCTCTTTTTAAAGAGGAGACATCTATTACAATTTATTACATTATAGGAATCCTATTTTTAATCCAATCTGATCTTCTATACTGAAATAGGACCTTTTTGTTCTTCCATAGCAAAATGTTGTTACAATGGTTACGATAGTACTGGATTCAAGGTGAAGTTGTTACGGCCAGTGTAACAGCTTCCTTACTTATCTTTCATGTTGCTATCGTGCCTGAAATACTGCTTCAAAATCGCAAATCACGGGTTGTTTCAGCAACAGGATTTGCGTACTATGTTGACTGTTTCAGCAATGTGGTCTTTAGATAGCCATGATGGATTAACTTTAGTCTTCAAATGTTTTCAACAACGTGGTTCCAACTGTCATGATAAATTAACTGCAGTCTTCAAACTGTTTCAGCAACTATATATTTTCGATTAATGATTAAATATGAAAGTAATGTAAAATTACATGTAAAACAATTTAAACATATAGTAAAGAGAAGAATGTTATATACCTTTGGAAGAATGGATGAAAGTGATAGTATAAGATTTAAATATGGACTGGAAAAGAGTGGAATGATAGCAAAATGTATGGTCAAAATGGTACATTACGGGGTCCTAACACTATAGTCCCCAAATATTTTAACCATTGGAATAGAAAGCATTGGGCTATTCAATACATATTACCCCATGGTTAGCTTGATATTATGGCACTTTCCATAAAAATTTATAGTTCCTCCATTTGCAACCATCACTTGACATTTTGGTGTTGGATATAGGAAGCAATGCAATTCCTTGGCTATCTTAAAATGAATAAAGTTATGTGTACTACCCGAATCAATCAACATTATTACCATTTTTTTCTTGATGTATCCTACTATCTTAAGAGTTTGAGGAGTGGTAATTCCTGCTAATGCATTACAAGGTATGGTTGTATTCATTTCTTCCTTCTCTGGGGTTGGTTCCTGGTGTATATCCTCCTCTTTTGATGTTTCCTTTTCCTTTTCTTCCTCCTCTTCACAATCTATGTAAAATAATTTCTTATTGGCGCACTTACTACCTTTAGTGTATTTTCGATCACAACTATAACAAAGCACTTTTGCTCTTTTTTCCTCCAATTGTTGTGGTGTCAACCTTGTAGATTGTGGAAGGCTAGGAGCAACAACATTTCCATCTTTATAGTTGTGAGTGGTAGACTTCCTTTTTGCCATAATTTTTCTTTCAAAATTTCTTGCCACCCTGAATGCCTTTTCCAATGAATCAAGTTCCCAAAGGAAAACCTCATGTTGGATGTTATCCTTTAAATTTCCTATGAAGACATCAATCCTATGCTCCTATGGAATATCTGATACCCTGATATTCAATTTTTGGAAGTCCTCAATGTGCTCTTCCATTTAACCCTTCTGTTTGAGATTTATTAATTGGCTAAACAAGGTGTTTCTCTTTGTATCCTCATAATTTGCTATCATTTCCTCCATAAAAATTGACGAAGTGACAAGTCCTTTATGAGAAAAAAGCAATCGATACCATACATACTGATTTGATTCTAAATATAAAGTTGCAATGCATACCTTTTGTGTGTTTTGCACATTATGGAGATCAAAATATTGTTCCATCTGTAGTATCCATGTTACTGGATCCTTGCCATCAAACTTCCTCATATCAATCTTAAGAATATGGTGGGTATTAAATACAACATTAGATTCTAAAAAATCATGATTAACATTTATTTTTTTCTCAACATGAATTTCATCTACTACCTTTTCGCCATTAGGAATCATTTATTGTAGCAAGTTTGTCAAACCTTCCATGTTTGATTTTAGATAATTCTTCATGTATTCCATGTTTCCTTTCAGTTTTTATTCTATACCATAAATATTAGATTCCATGCCATCCATTTTAGCTTCCACGCTATTCATCTTAGCTCCCATGTCTTTTTTCAAACCATCCATTTTAGCTTCCATTTCATTTTTGGTTACTTTCTGCAAGAGCAACATTTGTTGCACTTGGTCTCGCAATTTTGATATATCATGTTGCACTTCTTCCTCTTCATGTTTCATAGTAGATCTTTCTAAGGGCTTAATGGGTGTGGAATTATTTTTGGAGGAATTATAAAACCTAATACTAATATGAATGCTTCAATACGCCCTTGAAATCGCTTCAAAATGATTTTTTAAACAAAAGTTATGCAATTTAAATAAAAAACACACATTTTTCTAGTTTTTGAGGAGATCTATATTGAACTTGATGTATCTTTGTGATTTCGTATCCCCAAGATTTTAAATTCGGTCCTGTAGTATCCTTCTAAGTCTTCTTTCCATTGCCACATGTTAGACCTATTTTAGATTCATCAAGACAAAGTTATGCATGATCTCCCATAATTACCTAATTATGGACTAGTTCAGTAGAGTGAACTTATAACGCATGCCACATGTCACTATTTTAACCTTCGGCTCTAAAATCAATACACAAGAAATAAAATTCCATTCAATTTCAGCCACTTATTATAGAATTCAAATTTGATGCCTTAAACAAAAGTTATGATGACTTTCCCTCGGTCACGTGTTTGAGATTAAATTTTGGAGACTGCAAAAACCTAACTTCCACAGATCATATCTACGAAAATATTGTGAACCAAGGTCTAAAATTTTTACACAAAGTTCATCATGATTTCATGTCCACGTGGTAAAAATTTAAGCTTATGAATCCTCGTTGAAAAAAGGTTATAGTGAAAATTCCAAGATGGCATGTTTGAAGAAGCGAAACCCTAGAATCCCAAGCTCTGATACCAAATGTTATGCAACCAAATCAAAAAATAGAAGAAAATATAGATCAATGGCTTAGAAATCAGCCACGTTGAGGGGGAAACCTCCTTTACATTACATAAATGAGAAATTCTTCGATGATTCAAATTACAAAAACCTAATTTCTATATATAGGAGTTTAAGGGGTCCCAATATAATTAGAACCTACATAACAATAATAATGTAAGGGCACAACAATAACAATAGTGCGCTTCTATGGGGCACAATAATAACACTATGGGGACTACATGGGCAAAACAATAACAATAGGGGGGCTACATTAACAATAACAATAAGGGGCCACACTAGTATTATAGGGACCTAATATTTTGTGGCTAGGTGCTTGGATTTTCAACATGTTAAGGTAGAGTGTAAGCTTACAAGTGGACTATTACAGCCGATTTCAATTCCAAAGTGGAAATGGGAGGTCATTTCCATGGACTTTATCACAGATTTATCAAGGAAATCTATGTTGATAATTTGGTAGGGTATATTTTAATTCAATTTCTCTTTCATGATAATTACTTGTGAACTTGTTATGCTTCTTTACTTAGATCTTATATTTGTTAACTTATTATGTCTTTATCAAGTCAATTATCGAAACACAAGAGACACAATTTTTTAGGCTCTTCAAACCAGGGCTAAAACCTCTCCCTCTTGGAGAGGAAAACCCAAAATTAATTCTTCTTATAGCTCTTCAATTGACAAGTACCATTACCATGACCTAGACCCTTGAATTTAGTATGTCTTCAAGACTCTTGTCACTTTCCACACTGTTATTCTAGACTTATTGAGATGATCCTTCCTTTCTACATTGTTCTGCACCAGTACTTAAGGAAGCTCGGTCCCTTGCTAACAACATACTTCTTTACTATTCTCCTTCGATCTAGTATCAACCTTTTTAGCCTTTGTTCTGCACCTCTTTATATATGAGATTCTTGGCATGATGTGATAACCCTTCTCTGTTACTGTATGCTACTTAGATTCCTTCCCAAGATATATCAGATATAGATACTACCCCAAATAGTGATACTATGTCTTTTTCGTGATCTAGTAGCAGACTTATTCTTCGCTATATTTTTTATCTTTCTAACACTGTAATCTGCATTGATAGTAGTCTTGTCCCTTAATTTAGTATGTCTCGCTTCTCTAGAATCTAAAAGGTATGTTAGATCTAGAATCAAAGGTAAGTATCCCTCCCCTTTCTTCATTGAAAAACCTTCAATATTTGCACAAAAATAGACCTTTAACTTCGTACTCCAATTGCAGACACTTGATAAGAATTACTTATGTGATATTGAGGTCGTAGTGTTCTTTATATAGTGATTGGCTTCTAGATTTTAGGCTGACTTGAAGTCTTTAGCTAAGTCGACTTCACATAGGAGAATATGCATCATCTTTTTAAGCAGAATTAAGGAGCACAATAGATAAGGTCTTGAAGGCATACATTTACATCAATAAATGTCCTTTACAAGTGTAACAACACTTCATATTCATGACTCTAAATTATACATTTATGAAAAGATGACCAATCCCTAAAATACATCAAGAAGAATTATTTGACCTATAATAAAAACTTCTTGCTCATGAAACCCATGATGCAAGCATTACAAAATAAATTTTATTATCTTTATCTTCTTCATTACCTAAATTCATAATAAATATTCATTATGAAGACCAATCCTAGTTACACTTTCCAACATTCCCTCTTAACTAGGTAGGTATTCATAACAGTACATGGTTCCTTTCAATCTGAAGTATCTCATAAGAAGAATTTTATTGGTAATCCATCTGTTATAGCATCATATTATCTAGCATTGTCATAAAGCAAGGCCTTGACTAACATCTCCATCTCTCCACGAGACCAAGAGCTACAATGTTGGTGAGTCCAATGATTATAGACACCTTCATCATTGTCTCCAAGGCAAATACTCCACCCAGATGTTCACTGAGTATGACCTTAAAGGACTATTCTTATTGGGATATCTAATCCTCAAATAATATCCATCCTTTCACAACTACTCTTTCCATAGATGTCCTAATACATCTCAAAAGAGTATCAGATTCCAGATGATTACCCAATCCCGCATTTTATCTTCCATAATGATGTGTATACCTCTCCTTGTTAACTAGGGAAAACATATTCCTAATATTTCATCTTGGCTTAGGAATTATTGAGTTTCTTCCAAGTAATAAACTTATTAACTAGGCTCCCTCTTATCCAATGACTTGTCCTCGGGGACTTGCTTCCAATGTCCCTCTTAGCTAAGGACTTTTCCATGTCCTAGGGACTTGCAGCAGCAATGATGAAAACCTCAAATTTCTCATGAAAGACTCCTTCTGTTGATGTCATGAATATATGAGCCTTCAACTTTGGGATCTCTCCATAGGGCACATATCATCCATCACTTTCATCCATGATTCATGTATTCAGAAATTGATCCATCAATCTTCTCATCTGGTCTAGCTTCATGTCATGATGCTCTTCTTTGGACCATATTTCTTTCGAGGATATTTCATCCTGCCATATGGTTATCGACCTACGGAAGACATATACATCCATTTTGCAGCCCTGCATAAGCTCATCAGATATTAATTAATTATAAATATAAAATTTTAAATCAAAATTTACCTTAGTGATGATATTTCACGATGACATCTTATTGTAGGCATCAGCATCCTTTGTTTATAGATTGACACATCTCCTAAAGATATGTATTTTTAAGGGTCTCCATATTTTCTAGACTTCTATCGAAGTCTACATATCTTCCCATGAGATCTCCTACTCAAATATTCCTAGCTTCCTTGGATGTCGACTGCTTCTTTCTATATTTGTACTTCTCACGATATCTTCCTCCACATAAATTTATTTCATTCCCAGAAACTTCCAATATGAAGCCCTTAATAGTATATAATCACCTCATATTCCATATGAGGACATATTATGTTGATTTCATATAATGTGGAGCATGTATATTGAAAACATGTGCATCGGAAGAGTTTTTTCTTTCTTTGATCATACTTCTTCTATCTACAACCATATGACCTATATACATAGCATCCAATTTTTGCATAAATATATATGTACCTCATTTTCTTCATTTGAGACATTCTGCAACAGTTTTCCTTGGAGTGAATAGTTTCATTCCCTTGACCTGCTTTATCAATATGTCATCGTATTCTCATCCTAGAATTATGCAAGTTATAATTCTTGAGGAAACATATTTCTTTCTAACCTGTGAGTCCAAAGAGGACTTCATTAGAAAATTCCAGCATATGCTTCCATTTTGATTATTGAATGATTATCCTTGATCTAGATTACTACCTTTCATCAATGTTGTTTTAGTGAGGTTCCCAAGAGTCACTTCTTTCATGGCATATTTTTTGCATAAGTGAATTGCGAACATTCTCCTATGTCAAGTGCTCCTTCTTCAATGCTTCTATCATGATGCCAATCCTAATATACAATGTTTCCTAACATACTATTTTATAACCAAAAAATACCTCTTAAAGAGGAAGATGATATCAATCATCGAAGAGATCTTTCACTTCTTCTTTTGTAGGCTTCTTTAAATCAGGTTCTTCTATTTCGACATGGGCTTCCTTATTTTTCTTTTTTTTTTCCTCTTTTCCTTACATTTGGGACAATATTTCTCAATTTCATTATATCCATAGCATCGTAACGTATCCATTTTTATCCTTTTCTTCTAAGGAACAAACTTACCAAATCTTTCCTTTCTCCTTTACATGGGAACATAGGCTTGATCATCTAACCATTCAACCTTTGGCATAGGATTTGGAAAACCTGGGATATGAGATCGATTCATAGGAGCATACCTGGCATTTATTCTTGCCATGTAACTCATCTTGAAACTTCATCAAGTTATTGATCTTCAAGCAGTGGAGTCACCTTGAATCTATGAAAAAATTGAATTCTTCAACAATGGATTTGCCAAGGTAGTTGCAGCCTCAAACAGATTCTGAGCTCCTACTACCTTCAAGAGTTCAGCTTCATAATTTCAGGAGATGTATATCTTCAGACTCCCGGCCTACAAGTTTAGCCATTCAGAACTTGAGACAAAGAAACAAAATATATCTTATTCTCCTATCTGACTCGATTCCTTGAGGGTATGAAATTTTTTTGGAATTGACACAATGATCTTCTCATAAATAAAATATAGACTTCACTTAATTCAGGGTTATTTTTGAGTCACTAGAATATTGTAGCATCTCAAATCATTTTGTTAAAATCGCCTTGGATAGGCATCTTCATAATTTCATATCATGGCCATAGGTAAAGTTGGAAAGTAATATTTGGATCTCTCATAAGTAAACTCATATTATTGTATTTCCTTTGTCTCACTTCTCATTATTGTCTAGCCTTAGCATCAAATCGTATCATTGTAGAATGTTGTTTGTCATAATTTGGATCACTAGGAAGTAACTCAGATCACTATTTGTAACTTATAACATACTTCATAGAATTTGGAGAAGAACTCTTATGCACTAGGGAACTCGTACCTTAGTTATGTCAAGAAAGAACCTTTGTATCATTTTGCATCACTTAGGAGTTTTTGGATCAAGTCATGCTAAAGTATTTCACATCAAATGACAGACTTTGGATTACACCAAACCACATAACATTGTATCATTAGTATAACTTGTACAATAGAAGTAATTTGGATTGCTTCAAAACCTAAAAAAAAGGAGAGCTTGGATAAAAAAACTTGTATTATTTCTTCAGAAATCATCACAAAAGGAACAATGAATTGTCTATTCCAACAAGAGTTATCTTCAAAAAACACCTTTCCATCACCTTAGCTCTGAACCATGTTGAGAAAAGGATTTTCTTGGTAGATTTCTCTTTCATGATAATTTCTTGTGAATTTAGTTGGATTCTTATTAGCATTATTATGTTTTTCTTCATCAAATCATTACCAAAATGTACATGGAGATCATAAAGAAACAACTAAACGCAAGACATAGGCTCCACGCTACGGGAAAAGAAAACAATTGGGGAAAACCCGAACAATCCTCTTCTTACAGAATTAGATCAAATGAGATATCTAACACCAAGACAAATACCTACATAAGATCCCCAAGGCATCCCTCCATTCTCTGTCAAGTTTTTATCCTCAAATGGATTTGTCACAAGCTCAAATTTTACAGACTTTATAGTCCTCCTTCACATATCACAGTCATCTTCATCAACTTGCATATTATACTCATTATATTCTTTCATTAGCTCACAAAACATCAGAAAGAGAATCTCAGTCTCTCATATAGTTTTACAAAATTCAAGCATGCTTCAGAAACTTGAATCTTTTCAGGTTATTTATCATAGTATAATTCGCATCTATTCTAGATTCTAGGTGACGGAAAAAATTCGCATCTTTTCCATATCATATCCCACAAAAAAACTCGCTTCATAAGCCTCTGAATTTTTCCATAGAACTTCAACGAAATGCCTTTTGGTGAAGGATTCACATCAATATATAGTTGTTTGTCACTGTGAAGGGTCACATCTGTTGAGCAGGTCGACTTGACCATCTTGAGGGATGACTTGGTCTTATGGAGGTTTTTTTTACTCTTTTTAACAAATATTAATTTTATTACAAAGAGTCCAAATGGATTTTGACTTAAATTTAATACTTTGACTTCAAAAAAACCTAGAAGCATGGAGAAAATTCTAAGTAAAGAAATTGTTGTCACCAAAATCATACCTGATTGACTGCTAATCAGACAACTTCAGTATAACTATTTCAAACCAATATATTGACTAAGGCTTAGCATCCTCAGCCTAAGAGGGCTCTCTCAAGGGTTAATGATATGGAATAAATATATAGATAGATGGATAACTCTATGAATTAAGTATTGATTTTGCATATTTTCAAGTTGAAAAGATGAAAGCTAATACTACCATTGGGCTTATGGAGTCAACAAATCAGTAGGTTGAGTAGCAAGGTTTCTTGACATGGAAGATGAGGAAAATAGGGGTCTTAAACAAAGAAAATTCACTCAAGAACATAGGTCAGCACAGTCATTTCATTACTAAAGGAAGTCAGAGCATAGAGTTATGAATTCTGAGTAATAGAAATGAAATCTACTGCTAGTGGTTCAAAGGCAATTCACTCATAAAACACAGAAAAACACAGTCATCTCATTACTAAAGGAAGTCAGAGCATAGGGTTATGAATTCTGAGTAATAGCAGTGAGATCTACTGCAAGTAGTTAAACATAATAGGTAGATCAATAAAGCATTAAAACCACATGAGAATCTCAGGTTTGTCAATAAGAAAAACTTCTCTGCATTACTGATCACAGTCAATTAGATAAAGTAGCAGCTTTTGCCAAAAAGTCTCCAACCCTTTGCTAATTCGACCCTTTAATCTTTTCTAGATCATTTACATCATGAGATAAGCTTTTCATCAGATAGATAATTCCTACCTATGACACCTATCCTAACCATATAACATGGTATTTATTACATAAGCCAGTTGCAAACCTAAAACAGAGTCCTATTACAAGTAGGATTAGAACTCCTTTAACTCTATTCAAAAGAACTTTATCTAAACTTAATTACATCATTTGCCACCTATATTTCCATTAAGTTGAATCCTTATGATGAGTTCCAACTTGTTATGACCATAATGCTTATGATGTTGATCTCCTACAAATTAGGAAACAGCTCCCCTGTTTTTAGGCCTAGGATTCCTCGAGTTTCTTGAGATATTCTGACCACTTCTCACTGATAACTTCGAGGCTAATTGATGTCAGAAACATGATTAGCATATGTCCCACGTCATCCCTTCATGCCAGCTATGTAAAATCCACTTTGAATTTCTCAAAACAGTGAAAACAGACCTATGCTACGAAAGCAACACAGTTTCGTAGCGTAGTCATTTTACCCATTTTCCTTCAAAATTTAGCTTCCTTTACTTCAGGGTTATATTCATTATCACTTAGCATAGATTCCTTAACAATTTTACGTCTTCATACACATATTTTCCCTTCCAAAATTTAAGAGAGAGAGTGAAAAAGCATGCTACAGAAGTTTCGTAGCCCTTTTCACTGATTTTACATTGTGTGCGCTACGAAACTGCTGAGTGAGCAGTTTTCGGCCAGATTTCTTCAAAATTTGAAACAAAAAGATGCCAAAACTTCAAAAAACTACTACCTTCATCAAAACCATCAACCATATGAACTAACAATATAACTTTCATATGAGACTGTTTTAATTGTAGCTCCAAATCCTCTACTTGGCCTCTTAGCTTTCTGTTACTAGCTCTCAAATGGGTGTTGATCACTCTAACAAAATTTGCTTCTTTAATGGCTGGAACTGTCCATGTAAAAAATTTCTCTACACTGCTTGGGATCTCTGACCTAGCAACTGTTTGACCTTCCCAAACAGCCTTCATCCTCTTGAATTTTGTCCTTTCAATTTTGTGCTTTCTGGCCTTCTTTCTCATCATCTCCATCTCTTGGTTTGCTAGCTTCAAATTTTCTTCCAGCAATTGACACTCTGTTAATTCTTCTTTTTCCTTCATCATTCTGCTTGCTGCATGCTCTACTACCGGCGATGAGAGGTCAACCACCTCTGTAGGTAATTTGATTGTTTCAGTAGCTTCTTGGACCTCCTTACTATGTTCTTTAAGCTTTTTAGCATGCCTAGTCAAAAGCTTCCTAGCTTGAAAAACAAAGGCTGCATTCTCACCTTCAAATTCCAGTTTCTTTGCTGATTTCATTTTTTTCTGTTTGTGTTCATCTACTTCAATGAAATCTACTTGCACAATGGCTGATTCTTCTATTTAAATTGCATGAAGTATATCATCTAAGTTGCCTTTCATCATTGGGTTGTCCTCTGTGCCTGAAATAACTGCTTTTCCCTTTGATATTGTTGCTTGGCTTCTTGTCTTTCTCTGATTTCCTACTAGCAATTTGTTTCTGTTTTGCCTCTTTGACACTATTTGACTTCTGTTTTTTTTTTACTTCTTTCATCCAAGATTGTCTTGATTACCCTTTAATACATCCTCCCTATCAATTTCAGTCCTTGATTCATCTTTTTACCCTTCAAAACTTGATGAAAAAGAGCAAGAAAAGCTGCTACAGCAGTTTTGTAGCGCTTTTCTGCTTTTTTACACTAAATGCGCTACGAAACTGCTGAGTATGCAGTTTTGTCAAAAAATTTACCAAGTGAAAAGTATTATTGCCCCAAAACTCAAAATATTTCTTATCTCATCATCTAAAAACCACAGCAACCATATACTAGCTTCATTTTAGCTTTTTTGAGGCATTTCTTCTTCATTTGCAATAGGTTGGCCTATTGGTTTTTCCTGTTTTTTCCTGAAAAATAGGTCTTGGGAAAGATCCTATATCTCCTACTCCATGATGTATTTTAAGAAACTGAAGGAGGTTTTTGTATGCCATTATGTCTTTAATAAAAACCTCTCTTGTTTTTTTGAAACACATCTCCTGCTATCGGAACACTACCTTTGAAAAACATGTGTAAAACAGGAAAAACTTTCTTTCTGAAAATAGGGCTTCAATGAAATCCTTGTATCTCGAAAATGATAACACCTGTGAGAAATTTGAGAGAGTTTTTTGTATCTATAGCTGGGATAAGAAAAACCTATTTCAGAATTCCAAAAAACTTTTCCATTTGGCCAGAAACTGAAATTGAATTTGACTGCTAAAAAGTCATGTACAGGATAGTTTAGTAACAACAGTTTCGTAGCTCATTTTAATTTATCAATTTCTCCCACCTCCTAATGAATTTAAAGAAAATGAGAGAGGTTTTTATAGTTAGATTTGTTATGAAGAAAAAAATCTTTCAGATTTCTAAAATTTATTTTTAGTTGCTCAGAAACCGCCTTTGAAGTTGACAGCTACAAAAACGCACTTTCGTAGCGCCTGTAGTGTAGTTTCTGCATTTTGTGCTACAAAAGTAGCAGTGCTTTCATAGTGAAAATCCTCTTTTTTGAACTAGCGGCACTACGAAACGGAAGATTCTTGGCTAATTACATAAATTTAACCTGAAACCTTATGGATTGACCCCTAGATGGAAAATGTTAATATTTGATCATGGAATGGACCTCTAAAGACTTTATTTGAATCCAATGATGACCTTTAAAAACTCTAACCTACCCTTAACCAAATCCTAAAATGACTTTCAAACCCATTTTAGACCATGATCAAAAACAGAGTTGACATAATGATGTTTTGAAAAAATTTGGGTGATAACAGTGGCTCCACTTGGGATAGTGTGCCCCTGTGGTACACTAAGAACCAGTAGTTCTAGTGCTGCTATCCATTTTCTTGGAATAAAAACTTTGAAATTTCACCAAGTATTCTTCAAATTGTTATAGCCTTCACCTCGAGCTTCAAGCTTGATGATCACTGCAGAAGAACCAAATATGTACCTACTGAAAAGATGCTGAGTTAACTTTGAGCTTATTCACACACTCCTACCTACCCTATCAGCTGCAATCTCCATTTGTGACTCAAGGAACATGAAACTTCCAATGAAGTCAATCATTGATCTGATCTGACACTTGAATCTCTTGACTATGCTTGAACCAAAAGTAAACATGATACTGAAATGACCAAGGCAACATGAGATGTAACTAATCTTCATAATGAACATATAACTGGAAATTTGGATTGTAGAACTCTTCCATGTATTCAACTATAGGATCAAAGAAGACATGATCTGTTTGATGCTTCTCATGACATTCTGCGGCTTTGGACAACTCATCCATACTTTTATCAACCACATAAGACTTCATTTGTGTGCTATCAAACTGATTTTCAAGAACAGTGTATTCTTCCTCAATCTCAAAAGAGAAAGGAAGCAACACCTTCTCTTTGTGTTCTAGCATGGAAAGCTTTTGAAAAGACTGATCTTGACCTTGAAGCCTATAAGATTGAAATTTATCCTCTAAAACTTCAATGTCCTTTTCAATGTTCTTAGTAACTTCATCCACAAACTGAATCTTATCTTCTGACTTGTACTCAAATGATTTTAGATTAGAAGACAAAGATAAAGAAAAAATTTCACCCACTTCTTCATTAATGTAATCATCATTTGATGTAGGCTGATGCAAGAAAGGACATGAAGAATCAACTTTTTCCTGTACCTGAGGATTGTAGCAAGCATTTTCCAATATTTCCTCTTGCTGTTTGAAATGATTCTCATACTCCTGATGATCAAAGGATTGACAAATCTGCTGCAAATTTTCCTCAAACTCAGAGGATGTAACATGATTTTCATAAATAAGCTCCTGCTGGGTTTCATTTTCATTCAAAAGAGATGTTATCCTTTCTTCTTGGTGTTCTTCTTGGTGATGAAAGGTATTGTCATGAAGGGCCTCTAAAATTTCTTCATCCATGAACTCATCATCTTCATAACAATTCTCCAAATATTCAATAAAACTCACAAAGTGTTTACAGCAGTCTTTGACCGGCAATAAGGAGGGATGGCACTCTTTATACATCTCATAAAATGCAACATGGAAATCAGCAAGAAAATATAATGAACTATTTGGCAAGCTTTCATACCAAAACCATGCTTTTCCTTCTAAAGTGGCCATAAACATCTTCATGAGACAATCCTCAGGGAACTGAACCTTAAGACTTTGTACATGCATATGGAATCTAACCAAATGAAGAGCAGCATTGTCTTTCTTTTCATCGTTAAATATTGGAAGATCATCTAACCATTCAACCTTTGGCATAGGATTAGGAAAACCATGGATATGAGATCAATTCATAGGAGAATACCTGGCATTTATTCTTGCCGTGTAACTCATCTTTAAACTTCATCAAGCTATTGATCTTCAAGCAGTGGAGTCACCTTGAATCTATGAAAATTTTGAATTCTTCAACAATGGAGTCGCCAAGGTAATTACAGCCTCGAACAGATTCTGAGCTCCTGCTACCTTCAAGAGTTCAGCTTCATAATTTTCGAGAGATGTATATCTTCAGACTCTATGCATTACTGATCACAGTCAATTACATAAAGCAGCAAATTTTTCCAAAAAGTCTCCAACCCTTTGCTAATTCGACCCTTTGATCTTTTATAGACCATTTACATCATGAGATAAGCTTGTCATCAGCTATATACATTGAATTCCTACCTATGACACCTATCCTAACCATATAACATGGTATTTATTACATAAGACAACTGCAAACCTAAAACTGAGTCCTATTACAAGTAGGATTAGAACTCTTTTAACTCTATTAAAAACAACTTTATCTAAACTTAATTATATCATTTGCCACCTATATTTCCATTAATTCAAATCTTGATGATGAGTTCCAACTTGTTATGACCATAATGCTTATGATGTTGAACTCCTACAAATTAGGAACAGCTCCCCTATTTTTAGGCCTAGGATTCCTTGAGTTTCTTGAGATATTCTGACCACTTCTAACTGATAACTTCGAGGCTAATTGATGTCAGAAACATGATTATCATATGTCCCAAGTCATCCCTTCGTGCCAGCTATGTAAAATCCACTTTGAGTTTCTCAAAACAGTGAAAACAGACCTGCGCTACGAAAGCAGCAAGGTTTCGTAGCGCAATCATTTTACCTATTTTCCTTCAAAATTTAGCTTCCTTTCCTTCAGGGTTATATTTATTATCACTTAGCATAGCTTCCTTAACAATTTCAAGACTTCATACACATATTCTCCCTTCCAAAATTTAAGAGAGAGAGTGAAAAAACATGTTATAGCAGTTTCGTAACGCTTTTCACTGATTTTGCACTGTGTGCGCTATGAAACTGCTGAGTGAGAAATTTTTGGCCAGATTTCTTCAAAATTTGAAACAAAAAGGTGCCAAAACTTCAAAAAACTACTACCTTCATCAAAATCATCAACCATATAAACTAACAATATAAATTTCATAAAATTTAATCCTCATTTTCAATTTTGAGTTTGGTTTGAATTTGTCATTTTGTACCTATGCTCTTTAGTTCATCTTGAGACTGTTTTAATTGTAGCTCTGAATCCTCCACTTGGCCTCTTAGCTTTCTGTTACTGGCTCTCAAATGGGTGTTGATCACTCTAACAAATTTTTCTTCTTTAATGGCTGGAACTGTCCATGTAAAAAATTGCTCTGCACTGCCTGGGATCTCTGACCTAGCAACTGTTTGACCTTCCCAAACAACCTTCACCCTCTTGAATTTTGTCCTTTCAATGTTGTGCTTTCTGGCCTTATTTCTCATCATCTCCATCTCTTGTTTTTCTAGCTTCAACTTTTCTTCCAGTAGTTGACACTCCATTAATTCTTCTTTTTCCTTCATCATTTTGCTTGTTGCATGCTCTATTACTGGCCATGAGAGGTCAACCACCTCTTTAGGTACTTTGATTGTTTCAGTAGCTTCTTGGACCTCCTTATTATTTTCTTTAAGCTTTTTAGCATGCCTAGTCAAAGGCTTCCTAGCTTGAAAAACAAAGGCTGCATTCTCACCTTTAAATTCCAGTTTCTTTGTTGATTTCATTTTTTTCTGTTTGTGTTCATCTACTTCAATGAAATCTGCTTGCACAATGGGTGATTCTTCTATTTCAATTGCATGAAGTATATCATCCAAGTTTCCTTTCATCATTAGGCTATCCTCTATGCCTGAAAAAATTGCTTTTCCCTTTGATATTGTTGCTTGGCTTCTTGTCTTTCTCTGATTTCCTGCTAGCAATTTGTTTCTGTTTTGCCTCTTTGACACTCTTTGACTTCTGTTTTTTTTTACTTCATTCATCAAAGATTGTCTTGATTACCCTTTAAAACATCCTCCCTACAAATTTCAATTCTTGATTCATCTTTTTACCCTTCAAAACTTGATGAAAAAGAGCAAGAAAAGTTGCTACAGCAGTTTCGTAGCACTTTTCTGCTTTTTTACACTAAATCCGCTACGAAACTGCTAAGTATGCAGTTTTGTCAAAAAATTTACCAAGTGAAAAGTATTATTGCCCCAAAACTCAAAATATTTCTTATATCATCATCTAAAAACCATAGCAACCATATACTAAGTTCATTTTAGCTTTTTTGAGGCATTTCTTCTTCATTTGCAATAGGTTGGCCTATTGGTTTTTCCTGAAAACTAGGTCTTGGGATAGAGCCTATATCTCCTACTCCATGGTGTATTTTGAGAAACTGAAGGAGGTTTTTGTAGGCCATTATGTATTTAATAAAAACCTCTCTTGTTTTTTTGAAACACATCTCCGGCTGTCCAGAAGTTGCCTTTGAAAAACATGTGTAAAACAAGAAAAACTTTGTTTCTGAATATAGGGCTTCAATAAAATCCTTGTATCTCCCAACTAATAACACTTGTGAGAAATTTGAGAGAGGTTTTTGTAGCTGTGGTTGGGATAAATACAAACCTCTTTTATAATTCCAAAAAACTTTTCCCTTTGGCCAGAAAATGAACTTTAATTTGACTGCTAAAAAGTCATGTACAAGACAGTTTAGTAACAGTAGTTTCGTAGCTCATTTTAATTTATCAATTTCTCCCACCTCATAATGAATTTAAATAAAATGAGAGAGGTTTTTATAGTTACATCTGTTATGAAGAAAAACATATTTCAGAGTTCTAAAATTCATTTTCAATTTCTCAGAAACCGCCTTTGAAGTTGACAGGTACGAAATTGTGCTTTCGTAGCGCCTATAGTGTATTTTCTGCAATTTGTGCTACGAAAGTAGCAGCGCTTTCGTAGCGCAAATCCTTTTTCTTTAACTATTGGCACTACGAAACAGAGGATTCTTGGCTAATTGCAGAAATTTAACCCGAAACCTTATGGATTGACCCCTAGATGGAAAATGTTAATATTTGATCATGGAATGGACCTCTAAAGACTTTATTTGAATCCAATGATGACCTTTAAAAACTCTAACCTACCCTTAACCAAATCCTAAAATGACTTTCAAACCAATTTTAGACCATGATCAAAGACAGAGTTGACACAATGATGTTTTGAAAATTTTTGGGTGATAAAAATAAAAAATAAAAAAAAAAAAAAAAAAAAAAAAAAAAAAAAATCTTCTTTTTTCTTTTGTTACAAGTACAAAGATAAATATGAAGACTGAAGCTAGTTACTTTGCCAACAATTATCACCTCTAATTATTCAAGGACAAATATTTTGTCAATTAAATTTGGGTTTTTGTTCTTAGTTGACAAGTTTAATATTTGTAATAGACATCATCTCGCAACATTGCAATTTTTTACACTACCAAGGGAACTCCCATTAATTGTTTCTACATTATTGATCTAGATCAATGGGGAATACTTGAGTCATTTGTGGTCCCTTGGCCTTTTTCGTTTTTTATTTCTTTATACATTATGTGAGCTCTTTTGATTCATAAATCTTTATTAATGATGGAAATCCTGACTATTCATGTCGCTCCCTAGCCTTTCATTTCTAATACCTCAAATGTTAGATGAAAGGATTTAGATTATTGATTTGATAGGGCAAGAGAAATCAATGGTTCAAGATGGTGTTAATTTTTGTTCATTGCTTGATCTAACCATCATGATCCAATTTTGGTCACAGATCTACGTCTTGCAGGGACAATCTGGGTCCTTCGTGATGCTTTGCATTTTGACCCCTCCTTTTCCATGACCACCCACCAAAGATGTTCATTCAATGTATGTATCAGGTGAGATAAATCTTAATCATTGATCTACCTTTCATGATATCCCCTTGAGATATTAATCAAATATTGTAGGGGTAATCATTGACCACCTATGGCACATTTAAATGCCCAAAACCCCTAACATCATTAAGGTGGGGTAATCAATATTTTCATCTTAAACATAACTCAAAATATATTTATGAGCTCAAAATCATATTCTACTCATTGAGAAATTTCCAATTCCTATAATTTTGTTCAAATATAAGTTTAGGGCATCAAGTTATGGCCCTCTTGTTGGAGATGGGATCCCTGCGAAGTAAGCAGCAGAGAAAGACTCTGCAGATCGAGGAGCAGAGCGCACAGCGCGGAGTCTATTTTGAGTCTTAGGGGATTTGGGGTGGGTCAAACCCCCTTATTATGTAATGGGATGGGAAATTTTTGTGAACGTTGGACTCTGACCATGGTTTTGGACCATGGTATTGTAAATGCCAAACCTATATAAGGAGTCTAGATAGAAGTCATGAGTAATTTTTCTACATTTTGGGGAAATATTAATTGATAGATCTTATGAGATGCATTTGGATGTAATATTGTGTTATAATATGTGTTTTTGGTTAGAGGAAAGGCTCATGAAGTTGTGTGCGCAGAGACCTTAGGAATTTTGCAACTATGTGCGCAAACCCCTGCAGCTAAGTGCGCAGGGTGGAAAGTGAATGTATGAGACAGATCTGATATGAATGAAAGACTTGTTGTGAAATATCTGAGTTTATCTTGATGTGTTTTTCTTTACTTGATATTTCTGAATGTATATGTTTAATAAGGGTTTTGACATGTAATTGAATAGTGCAATCTTGTTTATGGTTGCTTACTTTGTTTTATGCATGAATAATTAAGGTCACGCAGTTTGCTAGTAAGTTCAACATATGTGTTGAACAACGCTTGTATTATTTCTAGATCTGACCTGCGAAGCTATGTTAATAAGGAAGAGTCCTAAATCCATTGTCATCTATCCCTCTGGATGCAGAAACCTAGTTCTAGCATCCCCCTATATTGCCTCAGGTGAAACCTTGATCTACGCAAGCAGATTGTTACCGAAAGGGCCAGTAATAGTGGGTTTTGTTGGACTGCGCAGTCACTTTGAACCTGGGTCTAAGCCCCATTAAGCTAACACCTCTAAATATTTTTAAGATTATCTTCTTTTCTTTCTTCCACATAAACATGTGTATCAAACACATCATCATGGACTACATGTCATCCATACCTTTCCACGTCATTCCATTTATGATCATCACTCAGTCCTCACACTTATCGAGGTATATTTCTTTGGTTTAGGTTTATCATATGTAAAGGCAATACTATACCACACTTTATTGTGCCCTAGAAAGCTTTCTTTGTCATATATTAAACTTTCATTCAGGACTTTTCATTTGCAAAATGGTGCATCCATCAAAACTTTCCTCCCTTCGACACCTTCTCACATCCAAGAAAATATTTGACCCCGTGACGTATCATGTCGTACTAAACTTTCATTTTTAGTAATATAGGTTTCTACCTTTGACCACTGATCCACCTTACCCCTCCATCTCTCTCTTTATTTCCACCTCGACAATATTCATATCACATCCAAAAATTCTTTACTTACAACATATCAGTACAATATTTCCTTTATCATCGAAGATTATTTTTCTTCTCATAAAAGCATCTTCATTTATCATCAAGAATCATATTCTCTCAGTAAAGCTTCTTCCTTTATCACCGAGAATAACTGTATTTCTCACAAATACACATGATCTCTTTCATTGATAATCAATTTCCTTCTCACTGATAAACATTATTTCTTTCACCAATAAAACTTTTCCTTCTTGTAAATATACATAATCTCTTTGTCGCTAAAATTTACCATTCTTCCTCGCTAATGTTTTGTATAGAAATATATAGGGTGGTAGTTAGGATGATTTCTCTTTTCTTGATAACTGCGTGTGATATTTTTTTACTTTTTATTACTTATTACTTCTTCTCTTATTATTATGTTTGTTTGTATAATCAAACAACATCCAAAAAAAGAAGAACAACAGTACACAAGAACATAGGATATAGGCTGCAAGCCAAGGCCAAATACTCTCCACTTGAGAGGAAAACCTATAAATCTCGTCTCTTCTTATAGATTCTTCAACTGACAAATTCAAATACATCTAGACCAAGACCAATACCCTTCCAAGACCATGTCCGACCTTTCCTGATGATGTGCTTCCTTTGTTTAAGTCAAACCTAGTCAAATCTATTCTAGCAGCACAACTTCAACCTCCAGCTACAGAATTTCGGCCTCCACCGCAGGTCTAAAATTTTTAGCCCCCGAAAACTGCTACTACATCCATATGTGTGAGTAAAATTTAGCCTTTCAAGGCCTCCCACCAACTTTGATTGGCTTGCTTTCTTTTCTAGGGCTATTAGGTGACCTGTTAGGCTCTTCTTCCAACAACTATGATCCTCTTCCAGCAATTAGATAATTTTGACCTTCAAGCATTGAAACTTAGCCTTCCTTCTTCGCACGTGTGAGATAGATAGAGAGAGAAATAGCCCAAAACACTTATTCCTTCATCCTTTTCCTTTTTCACTAGCTTTCTTCTATTTCAAATTTGCTTGGATGATCAGAAGTGAATGTGTGTCCAAAGGAGGTCGAGTTCCTTCCTTTATATAGGCTTATGAGGTGGGTGTGGCTCTTCAAAATAGGTCGGATTCTTAGCTTCCAGGCCGAATTGACCTTGAAGGGTATTTTTACACTTTTAAATACAAAAATAATTATTTTTACAAGTTACATTGTGCTGATAGGGTAGTAAACTTATGACAATGACTCTTTTGACCTCTTGACTTAGGACAAACCCTAGAAGCACTCAATGGGTGCTTGACCTATAAAATAAAATACCTTGAGCATGAAATCCATGCTCCAAAATAGAAATAATAATATTTCTTTCATTTTATAATATTCAAGAATCAAAAGTACATTTCATATTTATGAAGAACGAAACTAGTTACACATTTTTCAACACTCCCTCTTAACTAGGAAGGTATTGATAAATGGTACATGACATTCTCAATCTGAAGAGATCTCATAAGGAGAGTTGGATTGGTAACCCATCTGTTTAACATCATAACAATGAACATTGTCACGTTGCAAGGCCTTGACTAACAACTCTATCTCTCCACAAGATCAGGGCACAATGCTGGTGAGACCAATGATTTATAGACACCATCATCATTGTATCTAAAGATACATACCCCACCTGGGTGTTCACAAAGTATGTCCTTCCAAGGTTATTCTTACCTTGGATTGCCAGTACTCAAATAATATCGGTCCTATACTACTACTCTTATCTTGGATGCCCTACCTCATCCTTAAAGAGTGTTGGATGTCATATGCTTACCCAATCCTCAATCATCTCTTCCCGAGTGAAGACAAGAATGTTGTTCCTATCTCTCCCTCTCAAATAGGGAGAATTTATCAACTATACCAAGATTGTATCTCAAATACACAAGCTTCTTATTAGGAAGATATTTTTCCAATATATCATCTACCTACTCATCGGTGGAGATATACCATAGTTACTACACACCATACTACACCAACTTTCGAATGAAGTGATACTTGTTATTTATATGCTTTGTATTTCCATGAAAAATTGGGTCTTCATACAACCTTATAAAGTTGGTGTTGTCACAATGTATCATTGTAGGGTCTATTGGTCCTTCAAACAAGTCAGACAACAACTTCCTCAACAAAAAAACTTCTATTGCTTACTTCAGATGCTGCAATATATTTAGCCTCAGCACTACTTAAAGCAACTGATTCTTGCTTTCTACTCATCCATGAGACCATGGAGGATCCCAAACTAAAACATCAACCTATAGTGCTTCTTCCATCCTACTCACTTCCTCCCCAATCGGAATCTGTATATCTAATCAAGTGGACATCATTCCTTTTATTATATTTCATGTAGTAGTGGATTGTTCCTTGAAAATATCTCAATATATGCTTGGCTACTATCTAATAATCATGATGGGGCTCCACCTAGAACTGACTGAGAATATTCACTGCAAAACATATGTTTGATCGAGTATTCACCAAGTACATCAGTGAGCCAAACAATTTCCTATACCTGGTAAGGTCCATTCGGCTTGATTCAGGAATTTTTAGTCTCTTCAAGTTTGTGATCATGGGGGTTGTCAGGTTTGTAATCCATCATGTAAAATCTCTTCAGCATATCAATCACATACTTTCCTAGACCTAGATAAATCTCATCAAGTCCCTGCTAGACTTCCAGTCCCAAATAATAATGCATCAGCCCCAAATCCTTCATGTTGAATTATGTTGCTAGTTGCTTCTTGCATTCTTGGATTTTACCTTCACGCCTATCATTATAATATCATCCACATATATGAGAAAGAATACAGGTTCATTCTTCACAACTTTGATATAGAGATTCGAATCAACATAACTCTTTGTGAAGCCTAATATTTGTAGGTATGCATCCATCCTTGCATACCATGCCCTTGATGCTTTCTTAAGGCCATATAATGCCTTATTCAGCCTGCAAAAATAAGCTTCTCTAAATTTGACTTCAAATCCCAAGGGTTGTTCTATATAGGCTTCTTCATCAATTGTGCCATTCAGGTATGCAATCTTGACATCCATTTGATGAATATTCCATCCTGTCGATGTTGCTAAAGAGACTAGTGATCTTATAGTTGTATACCTTGCAATGGGAGAAAATTTCTCTTCATAATCAATGCCTTCTTGTTGAGAGAAACCCCTAGCCACAAACCTTGCCTTGTATTTTTCAATACTTCCATATGTCGTTGATCCGGATTTATGCTAGAATGCAACATAATACACATACAGCCATAGATACAGAGATGCAGCGAAAATAATGCTTGATTTTATTAATAAAACAAATGAATAAAATAAATAGCTAGGGCGTTGGTAGGCGTATCTCTGAGAAGATATGTGATGGCTACAGGCCTCCCCACTATGTTACAAAACTGAAATGATGTGAACAAGCAAGTTAGGGCACTAGTAACGCTTATCTCTAAGAAGAGATGTGTCGGCAACCAGCCCATCAACTGTGTTAAAATGAGGCTCGAAGGCCTATTTATTGTTTAGAAATAATGTAAAACTCGAAACGTCCAAAAACCTAACCCTAGGAGATGAAGCACCAAAACTGTGGGCCCCGTTTGGGTAAGTTGGTGTTTCAACTTCCCGAGAACGTAACTTTGACATCCGATCTCCATTTAACGCGCTCAATAGCTCGTTCGAAATATATATCCGAGGACTACACATTTTGAGTGAGAAACATCAATATACAACCCATGTCGCTCCCTGTTTTCCCAAAAAACGTCATTTAGGGCCTCAAAACGGCTCCGGAAGTTCATGACCCGAAAAACTACTATAAATAGTAAGTTGTGTTGAAACATACAAACTAAAATAACTGATGGTGGGGGTTCAAATGGACTCGGTGGGTGGCCACCAATATCCACCTGGATCATTAAGTCCCCAAAATGGCTCCGGGAGTGCAAGACCCGAAAACCTGTTAAAAATATTAAGTTGTGATGAAGCTAAAAAACTGAAAGAATTGATGTTGTGGGTCCAAATGGAATAGGTGGGTGGCCACCGATATCCACTTGAATCATTCCTCCCTACTTAGGAAGAAATGGTCTCCATTGTGTTAAGTTCCTCCATGGGGGGGGGCCAAATTCTGTTGAACTTGGTGTTGGATTTGTCCAGGATGTCGCGGACCTATTGGCGGACATGCTAGATTTAGATGTGCCGCTAGTGGGCAGCCGTTGAAGGATCTGGGAAAATTTATCCATCATCGTGTTCCTATGTTTCTCGAGGGCCTCCTCGAACAAGATTTTGATAGGATCTTCTGCTCCCTCGTCTTTATTTCCTTCCGCCATGGGGGTTCGTTAGGGTTTACGAGGCTGGTCTTGGAAGGGTGCAACCAGATCGAGCCTGAACTCCTTATACCCTGACCACATTGGGGACATGAAAATAAAAACATAGAAAGAGCAGACCCGCTTTGATACCACTGTTCCAGATTTATGCAGGAATGCCACAGAATACACATATAACCATAAGCACAGAGATATGCAGCGGAAATAATGCTTCCTTTTATTAATAAAAGAATGACTAAAATAGGCTTACAAACATAATGGAAACTAGCTAGGGCACTGGTAGCTTATCTCTGAGAAGAGATGTGGCAGGCGCAGGCCTCTAAGCTGTGTTACATTAAGGCTCGAAGGCCTATTACAGACATAATGGAAATAGATGAGCTAGGGTACCAGTAGCATATCCCTGAGAAAAGATGTGATGGTTACAAGCCCCTGAACTGTGTTACAATGAGGCTCGAAGGCCTATTTATTGTTGAGAAATAATGTAAAATCCGAAACGTCCAAAAACCTAACCCTAGGAGATGAAGCACCAAAACTGTTGGCCCCGTTTGGGTAAGTTGGTGTTTCAAATTCTCGGGGACGTAACTTTGGCATCCGATATTCGTTTGATGCACTCAATAGCTCGTTAGAAATATCTATCCAAGGACTACAACTTTTGAGTGAACCATTTCTCCCTGTTTTCCCAAAAAGCGTCGTTTAGGGCCTCAAAACGACTCCAGAAGTTCAGGACCCGAAAAATTGCTATAAATGGTAAGTTGTGTTGAAACTTACAAACTAAAATAACTGATGGTGGGGGTTCAAATGGACTCGGTGGGTGACCACCAATATCCACCTAGATCATTAAGTCCCCAAAACGGCTCCAGGAGTGCAGAACCCAAAAACCTACTAAAAATAGTAAGTTGTGCTGAAGCTGAAAAACTGAAAGAATTGATGTTGCGGGTCCAAATAGAATAGGTGGGTAGCCACCAATATCCACCTGGATCAATCGCATGTTTAATTGTGTAGAGCCATTTGGAATTTACCATAGATTTATCTTCATGCCTAGGTACGATCTCCCAAAAATATTTCTTCATTATTGATTGATATTCTTCATTCATGGAATATTTCAATTCTCGATGACTGACAGTGATCCAGGTGGATATCGGTGGCCACCCACCTATTCCACTTGGCCCCCCACCATTGTCTCTTTCAGTTTTTCAGTTTCGGCATAACTTACTATTTTTAGCAGTTTTTCGGGTCCTGAACTTCCGGAGCCGTTTTGAGGCCCTAAACGACGTTTTTTGGGTATGAAAGCGCCAACAAATTTTCCAATAAAATTCGTCCCGACAGCTGTAGTCCTCGGATAGAGCTTTCTAATGATGTATCATATGCGTCAAACGGAGATAGTATGCCAAAGTTACGTCCCTAGGAAGTTGAAACACCAATTTACCCAAACGGGGCCCATAGTTTTGGCGCTTCATCTCCTAGGGTTAGGTTTTTGGGGTGTTTAGGGTTCTCCATTGTTTCTCAATAATAAATAGGCCCTCGCGCCTCATTGTAAAGCAGTTCAGAGGTCTGTAGCCACCACATCTCTTCTCAGAGATTCGCTACCAGCACCCTAGCTATTTTATTTCCATTATGTCTGTAAGCATCTTTCTGTTATTTGATATTAATGAAATGAAGTGTTATTTCCGCTGCATCTCTGTATTTATGGTTATGTGTTTATTCTGTTGCGTTCCTGCATAAATCCGGATCAGACAGCCACTTCAAAGGTGGATGGATCTACTTCTATTAGCTTCTTCATATATGCTACATACCTAGAATATATGTTGGGTTTCTTAATAATCTAGGGTAAATTCTTGATACCCTTAACGAAGACCTTTTACTTCAGCTAATAAATTAGAATTGCATTAATTAAAGTGTCTATGAACATAACTGAACAACTACTTGTTGTAAAGAAGAGGAACATAACATGTCAAGATCAGGAATCATAATAACACGTCGTTTGATAACGGAGTTAGTCCAAGAGGGACTACATCTCTGGGCCTCGGTGTCAAGATGGTGTATGTCGCTGCATTAAGTGCTATAAGAAGAATATGTACATGGATTTGTTTCTCTAACATAGAAGGAAAATGTCATCACACAGGAGTGGCTAGACCTATCTACGAGATGTTCCACTGTTGAAATCTCATGCATAAAAAGGACTCCTATCAGCATGACAATAGCTCACACATAAAGACTGTGAGTATCCCGCCAACATGGAAAACAAGGGATCTCAATGACATACGTGTGACACGGAGTATCCCACCAACATGGCATAAAAGGGACCTCAACAACATATATGAGTATCCCGCCAATATGGCATCAAGGGATCTCAAACATAATACAATTCCATGACAGAAAGTACATCAATAACAAAACAAGACAAGATCCCACGACTCATACATCAACAGGGATCTGTACAGCACTATGCATCTCAGGAACAAAGAAGTACATGAAATCAACTCATCATATATCTCACGTTGAAGATGACTGAAGAATGATTTTTGCTATTGCTGGATCTGAAATCACCATCACAATCGTGGCGTTGAAAGGTGTGAAATTGACTGCTCACTCGTTGAAAACTAACACCTGCAGCTTCACTTCAAAAAATGACCAAAAAATATAAATCTCAGATAAAAAATATGAATATGCCACCAGATTCGTGATGTCGAATAGTGCAAAATTGACTGTCCATTTGTTGAATTCTAAGAAAGTGAAAATTTGGGGCAAAAAGGAATCTTTTAGATTCCCATTAAATTCCTCCACGTAGCTACTCCATGGGTGGACTGGAAATTTGCAACTCAAAAGGAGAATCTGACCTCACCATTGCGTTCCCAGCGAAAAACCGTGAAAAATGACTGTAAACTTGAATAGATTCCAACATGGAGAAAAATTACCTCCCCTGGAAAATTTCAAGGCTCATGGTTCCACTCCTTGTTTCTGGGTCTGCTCATGGTTCCACCTGCATCAAAAAATGTCCCTGACTCGAAATTCTTACTGCCTTGGTTTCCTTGTATGCACCTGGCTTCAATAAAATAATATTAAAACTCGAAAATCGTGCTCTACTCCTCCATGGCCTCAAAAATCGTGCCTGCCCTTGGCTTGGGCACACTAGGAAAAAATTGTGTTTAAATAAATTTGGATGGGCGGATTTCACAACAAATCCGTTGGCGCGGTTGGTTAAATGTTGGAATTGGTTGAGGAGGGGTAAAATCCCGCCCCTCCAAACATAGCACGGACGATTTTTTTTTTAAAGGTGTGTTTTTTGTTTTTATAACAAATATGTTACATTTTTTTTAACCATGGCATGGGTCAGGTCCACCGCCGGCAGCCCGCCCCCCATTGCAACGATTATATGGTATATAGTATGGTATATGGTTGGGGTGGCGAGCTTGACTGCCGACCACCCCACCACGTTTCCTTTACATTTTTTTTTACGGTGGCAATTGCAATTCTGCGAGGTCTGGCGGGGCTCATGGCCCACCGGCCCATACATGATTTTTTATTTTTTTTACAACAAACCAATACATTTTTTAAAATTCGGTTTTTAGGTTGTAGGAGGAAAATTAAGCGTCCCGCAAATTCGCCTAGAACCTAGCCTGAGCTTGATAGAATCATGTGGCTGGGTTTCGTCCAAATTGTGTCCTCCTTAACTTGCCAAGTCATCCAAGTCAACCTGAAACTTTGATCAGCTCTAACTTTCGCATACGAGCTCGGTTTGACGAACCGTTCGCACCGTTGTGATCAGGACGACAAGATCTACAACCTGAACTTGGTTCAAGAACAATACGAACTCTTTGATTTTTAATCCCTCTTTGTCCTGTGTGTGTCTTTGGAGCCACCTGGATTAATCCTCCCCACTAAGGAGATTTTGGTCCTCTAAGAGAATCAAAAGAATCTACATTGTTCTATACTATGCATACACCACAAGCGTCCTGAAAAATTCACCCTTCCTTCTCCTTCACTTGTGTCCTTCGAAGCCATCAGTGATCAACTGACACCTGCACCTTCTGCAAATCTATAGTACAATCTCCTACAGATACATGCTCAAATTGACCAACCTATGACCCAAAACATCTCCCATACTTGCCACGAGTTTATAACATGTACTCGGTGGTCAAGCTTACATCGAGATGGAAATCACCCCCAGCTACCTTTACAAGACAACACATCATCGTCAAATTAGAGGTGATGGTAAACACGTCATCACTTTTACATGAAAGAAATGCATCACACAACTCATAAAACAAGGCCAACAATATTGTCGTCGCATTTCGAAGTGATGGCAGACACCTCATCACTTTTACATGAAATAAATGCAACACACGACTTATAAAGCAAGGCCAAAAAATATTTTTTTCGCTTAAACAAGTGATAGAAAACACATCATCACTTTCCATAATTAAAAATGCAACAAATGATTTACAAACACGGCCATGACAAGCTAACATCTCTAGAAAAAAACAATCTAGAAGATCCATCTCTCACTTATCAAGGTGAGTGGATAATTTCCCTATGGCAAACTTTCTTGTCGATCAGCTCTTTCGATGGGTGTATGCACAGGCGCTTTGTCTTTAAGGCGCTACTCTGGATGGAGTCTCCAACATGTGGCTCTTTGATGGCCACTTCGGTCGCAATGGGAGCGAAAGGTCTTTTTCCTCCAAACCTGCTTAACTGATTTCTTTTCCTGCTGTGGAGAAGGCTTCCCATGCCTCATCCTCCTTTATGCTGCCATCCTTTTCCAACACTTGGAAATCACATGGTTATTTAAACCACAAAAATGACACGTTTTACGATGCCATGATTTACGACCGTGGTTATCAAATTTTTTATAATCAAAATGCACTTTGGAATAATGAGACTTATTATACCTTCTATGGTGGTCTCTGGTGCGATCATGGTGATGGGAGCTTGCCTTAGCTCTTTCACTACAACATGCATTACCATGGAACGATGGCGAAGTGTCCACACCAATCCTCTTCCCTGGAGGGTTCATCAATATCTATTTTCCCTTGATTTCCTTCGAACATCCTTCTTTAATGTACCCCAAACCAGCATAACGAGGTCTCTGTGCAACCTCCAATGGTTGAGTTATGCCTTGGCCACGAATGCCAAGTCCTCCTCCTCTGTACCCAATCTTGGTGAGGAGTCTCATGTTGGTACCTGTGATGGGTATCTCCACACTTCCAACTGAAATGATATCATGTGAAGAAACTGAAGAAAAATCAACATTGTTTAACTTAGTTGTCGACTGCGAAACAAGTGAAGAAGGCTTCCGTAAGCCTTCGATGTGCTTCACTTCCTCCAAGGCCTCTGTCGCGGCTTATGCCTGAAGCTGCAATTGTTGCTTCTCCCCCTTCTCTTTCTGTAGGGATGCCTTCAATGCATCATGATCTGCTTGAAGAATTTCGTTGTTGCGCTGCAATTCTTCCCATGCCTCTGTCGTGGCTTGCAACTGAAGCTGCAACTGTTGCTTCTCCTCCTTATTTTCATGTAGGAATGCCTTCAATGCATCATGATCTGCTTGAATAAGTTTTTTGTTACACTTTAATTCTTTCCATGCCTCTGTCGTGGCTTGCAACTGAAGCTGCAATCGATGTTTGTCCCCCTTCTCTTCCTGGAAGAGTGTCTTCAATTCATCGTTCTCTACTACTTGTTTTTCATACACCTCGTACAACATGTCTTCTTTCTCGGACACCCTGAGCATGGTTTCGTACATGTCCTTGACATTATCCATGGCTCAACTCAGTGAACGCTCAATGTTCACTTGATTCAGGGCAAATTCTTGATAAGAAGACCTGCTTTGATACCACTTGATTCAGGGTAAATTCTTGATACCCTTAACCAAGACCTTTTACTTCAGTTGGTAAATTAGAATTGCATTAATTAAAGCGTCAATGAACATAAATGAACAACTTCTTGTTGTAAAGAATAGGAACATAACATTTAAAGATCAGCAATCATATTAACACGTCGTCTGATAACGGAGTTCGTCCAGGAGGGACTACATCTCCAGGCCTCGGTGTCAAGATGGTGTAGGCCGCTGCATTAAGTGTTGTAAGAAGAAGATGTACATGGATTTGTTTCTCTGACATACAAGGAAAATTCCCTCACGCAGGAGTGTCTAGACCTCACTACGAGATGTTCCACTGTTGAACTCTCATGCATAAAAAGGACTCCTATCAGTATGACAATAGCTCACACATAAAGACTATGAGTATCCCGCCGACATTGAAAACAAGGGATCTCAATGACATACGTATGACACGGAGTATCCCACCAACATGGCATAAAAGGGACCTCAACAACATATATGAGTATCCCGCCAATATGGCATCAAGGGATCTCAAATATAATACAAGTCCATGACAGAAAGTATATCAATAACAAAACAAGACAAGATCCCACGACTCATACATCAACAGGGATCTGTATAGCACTATGCATCTCAGGAACAAAGAAGTACATGAAATAAACTCATTATATACCTCACGCTGAATATGACTGAAGAATGACTGTTGTTGTTGCTGGATCTGAAATCACAATCAAAATCGTGGTGTCGAAAGGTTTGAAATTGACTGCTCACTCGTTGAAAACTAACACCTGCAACTTCACTTCAAAAAGTGACCAAAAAATATATATCTTAGATGAAAGATCTGAATATGCCATCAAATTTGTGACATTGAATAGTGAAAAATCCACTGTCCATTTGCTGAATTCTAAGAAAGTGAAAATCTGGGGCAAAAAGGAATCTTTTAGATTCCCCCTAGATTCCTCCACGTAGTTGCTCCATGGGTGGACTAGAAATCTGCAACTCAAAAGGCGAATCCAACCTCGCCATTGTGTTCCCAGCGAAAAACCGTGAAAAATCACTATAAACTTGACTATATTCCAACACGGAGAAGAATTACCTCCCCGGGAAAATTTCAAGGCTCATGGTTCTGCTCCTTGTTTCTAGGCCTGCTCGTGGTTCCTCCTACATCGAAAAACATGCCTGCCTCGAAATGTGTGCTTCCTTGGCTTTTGTGTATGCACCTGGATTCAATAAAATAATATTAAAACTCGAAAATCGTGCTATGCTCCTCCATGGCCTCAAAAATTGTGCCCGCCTATGGCTTGGGCTCACTGGGAAAAAACTATGTTTAAATAAATTTGGATGGGAAGATTTCACAACAAACCGTTGGCGTAGTTGGTAAAATGTTGGATTTGGTTGAGGAGGGGTTGGGGGGTCAAATCCCGCCCCTCCCAACATAGCATGAATGATTTTTTTTTAAAGGTGTGGGTGTTTTTGTTTTTATAACAAATATATTAAAAAAAAATTAACCATGGCATGGGTCGGGTCCGCATTGGGCAGCCAGCCCAACAACTCCACCAATTGTGGGGAGGTCAGGTCCACTGTCGGTGGCCCGCCCCCCATTGCAACGATTATATGGTATATAGTATGGTATATGGTTGGAGTGGCAGGGTTGACCGCTGACCACCCCACCACTTTTCCTTTACATTTTGTTTTACTTTGGCGGTTGCAATTCCGCGGGGGTCATGGCCCGTCGGCCCATACACGATATGTTTTTTTTTTTTCTAATATATAGTATGCGGTCAGGTGGGGTGGCGGGGGTGGCGGCCTTTTCTTCTTCTTCTTCTTCTTCTTCTTCTTCTTCTTTTTCTTCTTCTTACAACAAACCAATATATTTTTGAAAATTCGTTTTATAGGTGCTAGGAGGCAAATTAAGCGTCCCACAAATTTGCCGGAATCTGGTGGCCAGGTTTCGTCCAAATTGCATCCTCCTTAACTTGCCAAGTCATCCAAGTCAACCTGAAACTTTGACCAGCTCTAACTTTCGCATACGAGCTCAATTTGACGAACCGTTCGCACCATTGCGATCAGGACGACAAGATCTACAACCTGAACTCGATTCGAGAAAAATATGAACACTTTGATTTTGGTCCCTCTTTGTCCTGTGTGTGTCTCTGGAGCCACCTGGACTACTTACTTTCTCCAAATGTGCCTTTAGTCGCTCCATGTCCCTCTACATCTAATAGAGTAGGTCTCAACCAGTTATGCCTCTCTCTAGTTTTGGGGATGACCACAGGTTGCACGGGTTCACTGGGACTTTCATCTTCATGATTTTATTATTATTCCTCCATGGTACCTTCTTCTTCAAATATAGGAAGTTCTTCAACATCATATTTCATAGGGAGATCCTTTGATTTCTTGAATGCAATATTTTCATCAAATATCACATCTCGACTAACTTCTATTCAATGTCCTTCCTTTGTGTAGATCCTATATTCCTTTAAAGTATTAATGTAGCCAACAAATGTTCTTTTCATGCTTGAAGGATCCAATTTCTTTCTCTTGTTCTTTGGTATATGAATGTATACAGGACAACCAAAAATTCGGAGATGATCCACACTTGGTTTCTTCCCAGTGAATGCTTCTCTGGGAGTCATGTTATCTAGTGACCTCTGGGGACTTCAATTTTGAATGTATACAATAGTCTTAATAGCTTCACCCCATAGAAATTTCAGCAAATCTTGATCATGTAACATGGCTTTTACACTTTCTTCAATGGATAAATTATTTCGTTTTGCAACTCCATTTTCTTCAGGATTATATAGGACTATCATGTCCCTCTTAATCCCAAACTCCTTACAAAAGGCTATAATTTCCTTTGATGTATATTCTCCTCCATTATCGGACCTTAAAATCTTGATTCTTCTTTCTGTAAGGTTCTCTACTTCAACTTTGAATTCTTCAAATTTAACGAATACTTCATCCTTGAATTTCATCAAATAAGCCCAAGTTTTCCTTGAATGGTCATCAATGAATGATACATAGTATAGATGACCTCCAAGAGACTTTGGAGTCATACAACCACAAACATCGGAAAGAATGAGATCGTGCATTTATGTTTGCCTTGAAGCACTACTTCCAAATGGTCTCTTGGTATTTTTATCGAATACACATCCCTTGCATACTCCTTAATTATCCTCCTTGAGTTAGGGGATTCCATTTAACATTTTATTTAAAGTTGGTAAGTTTTTGTAGTGAAGGTAACCAAATATTCTATGCAAAATTTCACATGGGATAACTTCAATGTGAACCAAAACTTGAGCGAGGAGAGTTAGCAATCTGTAGAGTCTTCCTTCACGGATCCCAATCATCTTTTCATTTTCAATACTAAATATTTTATCCCATACTATAACACCTTATATTCTAGACATGAATTTATGAAAAGTAGTTTCATATGCAAACCTGAAACAAATAGGATGTTGTTGAGATGAAAATTTCCTCCATTCTCCATCTCTAGTGAGGTTGATCCAATTTCTCTCACAGCGTAGCTTTTCTTGTCACCAAGCTCAATGGAGTAAGAATATTTTTCTCTTGACAATGTTTTGAGTTGCTTGTGTTGGTCGGTCATATGTCTTCATGCTCCACTGTCGATCACCCAAATATTCGCATTTTCAAATGTGCCAGTAAGTGCTGAAAATAATCCTTTGTCCTTTGTATATGTCTTGGTCATATCCTTGTGGAGGTAAAATAGGAGATCCCATAATTCGGTGATTCCATTATTGAGATGACTTGCCACCATTGTACACTTCTTCAGGTACTTCTTCATTGTAGTAGAGATTTTCATCATGCCCTTACCCAACCTTAGCTTTGATACCATGTTGAGAAATCTATTGGGCAGTAGTTAGGATGATTTCTCTTTTCTTCATAATTGCTTGTGACATTTTTTTACTTTTTCTTACTTATTAGCTTCTTCTATTATTATTATGTTTGTTATTATCATCAAACAACTGCCAAAACAAGAAAAACAATATTACACAAAAACATAGGATATACGCTGTAAGCCAGGGCCAAAACCTCTCTAATTGAGAGAAAAACACGTAAATCTCCTCTTCTTATAATATTCTTCAATTGACGAATTCTAAGACCTCTAGACCAAGACCAATACCCTTCCAATACCAAGTCTGAACTTTCCTGATGATGTACTTCCTATGTTCAAGTCAAACCCAGTAAAATCTCTTCCAGTAGCACAACATTGACCCCCAGCTACATAATTTTGGCCTGCACTATAGGTCTTAAATTTTCAGCCCCCATCAATTGCTACTGGATCCACACATGTGAGCGAAAATTAGCCTTCCAAGGCCTCCCAGAAACTTCACTTGGCTTTATAACTTGTCTAAAGGCTATTAGGTGACCTATTAGGCTCTTCTTCCAACAACTTTGATCATCTTCCAACAATTAGATAATTTTGAAGCAATAAACCCTAGCCTTCCTTCTTCGCACGTGTGAGACAGATAGAGAAAGAAATAACCCAAAACACTTCTTCCTTCATCCTTATCCTTTTTCACTAGCCTTATTATGCTTCTTCTTCACTTGGATTATCATAAGTGAATGTGTGTTCAAAGGAGATCGTGTTCCTTCCTTTATATTTGATTTTGAGGTGGACGTGGCTCCTCAAAATAGGTCGATTTGGTCTTGAAGGGTATTTTTACACTTTTAAATACAAAAATAATTATTTTTATAAGTAACAATGTGCCCGGTGGGGTCTTCAACTTATGACAATGACTCTTTTGACTTCCTGACCTAGGAAAACCCCTAAAAGCACTCAATGGGTGCTTGACCTCTAAAATAAAAGACCTTGAGCATGAAACCCATGCTCCAAAATAGCAAAAAAAAAAAATCATTTTAAAATATTAAAGAATCAAAATTACATTTCATATTTATGATGACCGAATCTAGTTACACATTTTTCAACATGTTTCACCCTCAAAAATATTTCGTGCCCATACATTATTTATTCCTTGCCAATGTCCCTTTCCTTTATCAACATAAATTATTTTCTTTCCCCATTGATATTTCAGATCATCTTATTTTATTTTCAACAAAACTCACCCTTAATCAAATTTTCCAAGTCTACTCCTCCTTAACTTATCCCATTCCAATAAAGTTCCTTCAATTTTGTTTCATTTTCAACCTCCCAAATCTTTCTTCTCCAATGATGTATCACTCCCAAATCCTTTCTTGTCAACGAATTAAATGGATTTTTTATTCAATGGGGAAGTCATTAGGGTGTTTTGTATTGCTTATCCATTTGTATGCTACCATACACACTCATGTGGGTGCTCTTCTCCTCCCTTGAGTTGAATCTAATGACTTCCCCATCCTTGCACGCTCCCTTCAATTTCACGAGCACACTTTACAAGCATGTTCCCCAAGACAAGTGTGAATTTTCTAGAGGTGATGGGACTTGGTCCATTTCTCCAATAAAAGTGGGAGGTGGTCCTTCCACCAACCTCATTCAATAATTTATTTTTCATGTCAATGAGGGAAGTTGGGAGGATATTTCTCAAAATTGAAATTGGACATTACAAGATAGTTTTCCAATGGTGGCTAGGGTTTTTTATGCATAGTTGGACTCTGCTTGAAACCCCCTTTACTCGTTCCCACTTGTGGTATCATATCTATTTCAGTGTTGATATTCTCAATTGGTTTATCATTTTTATTAATGATCAAAATTAAATACAAGAACATTGTTTCTAGATTTATCAAGTTCCTCTCGTCATGATGATGAAATATTCATGCCATCATAGGTAATGCTAACATAATTTATTACAAAATCAATTGGGGATAAAAATGGGGATGTTACATTTAATATTTCAAGCCCTCACCTTCCTTAACCCTCAAGTTCCACTATGAATCATTGATTTGAGTTTTGCGGGAATAATCTCCACCGTTTGCAAGGCTTTCACACTTCACTTCCCATAAATAAACTCAACCCTACGAATGGATTTGGACTATCGATTTGCTTTCATTGGGTGGGGGGAATTAGGGATGGATGTTGATCGTTGATTTTGCTTCTTTTCCAAATGCAAACACTTCATCCATAACCCCTAAACAATTTTTTCTTTGGAATTCTGAGTGGGAATTCATTGTTGCTCAAAGAGATAATGTCATGGTTTGGCGGCATGAAGGTTAACATGTTTTTGGAAAGATTCCTTTAGTGACTTCTCAAGGAAAAAAACTCAATGTAGGCCAAAAAATTTCATGAGTGGAGGAATGTGAGCATGCGAGAATATCGTGATCCCTCCCTTAAATGGTAAAATAGTCCATTTCGACAAGAAATTATGGGAGACAAAGGCCTAACTAGAGGAATATCGTCAAAAATAAATAAATAAATAAAAATAAAAATAAAAATTTGAGAGATGTATTTTTAGGTGAAAACATTCAATGCCTTTATGTCGGATGGCTCATCCTTGTGAGGTGCCATGATATATACTTTCAAGCACACAAACTAGTCCCTTAATACATTGGGCCATGTAGTCAACACAACCACCTTTTGAAAATATCTCTTCTCAAACATTGGTTGGAAACAAGATGAGATGGAAAAATGAACAAAATAAAAAGATAGAGAATTTAAACAAGTTGGAAAATCCCACCTACATAACCTAGCCAAAAAAAAGAGCATAATTAGATCACATCATAGTGTCCATGTAACCATGCACAATGTATTCAGGGTATGAAATCCATGCATGAATATTTTGGGCTAAAATGGGTCTAACATTGAGTTTGGCATGGAGAAATACACAACCAAACATCCCCAATGATTGTATAGAATGTGCGAAGAGAGATTGTAAGGCTTGACACCTTACTAAAAAGCAACTCTACAGATGACTAGATGGACTCAATTAAGGCATGGCAAGAGTTTGAGAAAATATAAGAGGTGAACACTTATCTCCTAAGAGTTTGTTTTATTATTGAAGAATGATGGCATGAATATCCCTATGTGAACACGTAACCCCTATGTGAGAGCAAGAGGGTGAAACCTAGGGGACCATAATAGGTTCAAAACCTATTATGGAATCAATGATTGATTCCAAGATTGCAATTGATCAGAGTGTTGAAGAGTACCAATATAGGGTTGTTGGATTCTCTCAAAAAGTTAGAGTTGACCTCGACGAGATTCTTGTAGAAATTTTAATACAAATTATGTATTGCCTGGATTCTCCTGATCTAACAATTATATACCATTGTTAAATACAGAATTGCTTCTACAAAAATCTTGTGAAATTTAAAACACGATCGCCAATTGCAATATCAAGAAGAAAGATCAATCATACATAACACAGATGTATTTACCGGGAAAAGGTAAAGCTAAAAACCCCCACTATCATATATTATGTATATATCATGGATCATGAAACAATCTCATACAAAACTATAATCCAAGAGCTCTTAGTACAATATACAATCGTCTCACACTATCATACAAAAAATGGAAAATTCATGTGCCAATTTACTGCCTCCAGACAGCCTGCCTCCACTGCGCAATCCTAGCTGATAGCAATCCCTGAATCAATGGAATCCTACTTGCCTTAACTGCGCAATCCTCATGGGCACATCCAATGTGTGTGTGGTTGCATGAGTGCACCCACTAATGTCACAATTGATAGTCAAATTGTCCCTTTCACTTACATCTCAACTGGGTCTCCACTGGATCTGACATGCGTGTAGTTAACAGTGGTAAATCTTCAGTTGCATGTGAGAACATTGATTGTGAATCTCTCACTAATGTATCTTCAAATACAACTAGCACAACTAAGTTTCACTCATTTAACTGAGTTAAACTACTTTACAACTCACTTAACTACACATCCAACTATGTTACAACTTCTAATCACTCAATCACAACTAAGTCCACTTGCATGTCCCACCAACCAACCTTTGCACTTGAATTTTCTATAGCTAATTTATTTTCCACTTCAGTTAACTATTTCCAAGTGATCATTGAGAATATATTATTGTTTATTGTCCAACTATTATTAAGGGATAATAATAATCGACATGCATCTATAAATAGACATGCGATCTATAAATAGAAGTCGCACATAGATCTATAAATAGAATTTTCTCAACCATCTATAAATAGACATCATCTATAAATAGAACTTGCTCATGCATCTATAAATAGACCTCCACCTAAAAATAGCCTGAGGCTCCATCCTAGTGTAGGTGCTTAATTTTCACTAGGATCTTCTTGTTGAATCTCAACGCTCCCTCTCAACAAGAAAGAGATTATCTTTCACCCCGACCCAGTCTCTATGGTATTCGAATTTGTTCTTGGTGAGCGCCTTCGTCAGAATATCTGCATCTTGATCTTCTGTAGGAATGCACTGAAGCAACATGATCTTCCGCTGCACACAATCTTTGATTTGATGATACCAGATATCTATATGCTTAGATCTATCATGAAACACGGGATTAATTGAGAGTTTAATGCCACTCTGATTAACACAATGAATCATTTTTGGATCTAAATTAGAACCAAACAAACCAACCAAGATATTTCTCATCCAGATAGCCTCACATGCAGCTTGACTCGTTGCCATGTATTCTACTTCCGCTAAACTGAGTGCCACAAATCTCTGCTTCCTGTTGTACCAAGAAATAGTTGTAGATCCAATACTAAATATCCCCCCTGATGTGCTCTTTTTGTCCATTGGGATGCCTGCCCAATCTGCATCCGTGATGCCATGAAACTTCACCTCATCTATCTATCTGTACCATAAGCCATACTTAGATGTTACCCTCAGGTATCTCAGGACATGCTTGTTCGCCTTCCAAGAGAGCTTGGTAGGCTTAACCATCGCTTGAATTAGCTGGTTAATTGCATAGCAAATGTCTGGTCTCGTGTTCACTAGATACATTAGCGAACCCACTAACTGTCGATAGAAAGTAGCATCCACTGCCTCTTCAAATGTAGCATCCTCTTTCCTCCAGTTTCCTGGAAGAGGAGTATCCATGGGTTTGCAGTCCTCCATGTGAAACTTACCCAGTATCCCCTTTGCATACTTGCCTTGAAACGAAAAAATTTCACCATCTCGCTACCATATTTCCAATCTAAGGAAATAATGAAGGAGGCCCATATCCTTCATCTCGAACTCCTTTGCAAGGTCCTCCTTGCATGAGTGTATCAGCTGCTCATCACCAGTCAATATTAAATCATCAACATAAAGAATATTGATTAAAAGCTTATCCTGCACCACAATTTGGTATAGGTTTGCATCCACCTCACTTTTGGTGAAGCTAAGTTTATCCGAGTGTACTAAGCACGGGGTGCTTGCTTCAGCCCATACAGCGCTCTTTTGAGTCGGCACACATGTGACTCGTTGTTGAAGATCTCAAATCCTTCAGGCTACTCTATGTACACCTCTTCTTCAATGATCCCATTGAGAAACGCAGTCTTCACATCCATCTAACGAATGCACCAGCCCATCTGTGCTTAGAGAGCAATGATGGTCCTTATGGAAGAATACCTTGCGACAGGTGCAAAGTTTTCTTCATAATCAATCCCCTCGTTCTGTGAGAAGCCCCGAGCCACAAATATGGCCTTGTATTTCTCAACACTCCCATCATCAGCTTGCTTTACCTTGTAGATCCATCTTGAACCTACCACTGATTTATCAACCGGCCTTGGAACAATTTCTCAAGCACTATTTTAGACAATGGGGTCATACTCTTCCACCATTGCAACTACCCATGTAAAATGGCTCAGTCACAATACATTTGCTCATGAGAGCCATGTATCCAGTAAATTGGTCAGGAGATTGTCTTTGTCTGCGCTGTGAAGTAGGGGCTCCTACATTCTATGCAGCATCAAGTCTCAGCCTATCAGCTTCTATGGTACGCCTTCTGCCAGTTCTAATGTTTGGCTCTGCGTGAGTGGACTCCTCCATTCCATGAACCTCCTCCTGTGGCTGATCCACATCTAGAGACTCATCTTTGGGAACCAACAGTTCCTCCTCCGCATGCAAGTCCAGCTCCCTCTCAAGCGACAACCGCATGGCTTTCCCCTCATCAAATTTTATATCCTGTCGCATAACATTCATCTTACTATTAGGCAAATACACATGATAATTATGGGATGTTTCTGTGTACCCCACAAACATCCCAACTTCAGCAGTCGGCTCCAACTTCTTCCTGACGTTGTTGGTCACGTGCACATAAACAGATGAGCCGAAAATCTTAAAGTGTGAAACCTCTAGTTTCTTAACAGTGAAAGCTTCTTTAGGTGTACTCATGTCAAGTACTCTATGAGGACAACTGTTTTGCACATAAACCGCAGTGTTGCATGCTTCCACCCACAAATGCATTGGTAGGCCCTGGTCGTGCAACATCGCTCATGCTGCACCCACGATCATTCTGTTCTTCCTCTTCGCGACCTCATTTTGTTGTGGGTTATGAGGCGTTGAGTTCTCTTCGAATTCCTTCTTTGTTGCAGAAGTATTTGAATTCGTTAAAGATGTATTCTCCACCATTATCGCTCCTCAGAGCCTTTACTTGCTTCCCCGACTCTTTCTCCACCATTATCGCTCCTCAGAGCCTTTACTTGCTTCCCCGACTCTTTCTCCACCAATGCCTTAAACTCGCAGAAATTTGAGAATGTTTAATCCTTCTTCTGCATGAAGAAGATCCATCATTTACGAGAAAAGTCATCAATAAAAATAACACAATACTTATGTTTTGTTGTTTAAGCAACCGAGAATGGTCCACACATGTCTGTGTGAACTCTCTCTGGGATCACCGAAACATGGTTCTCCTTTTCATGAAAGATGGACTTTACATACTTCCCCATGATGCAACCCTTGCACTAATCTAACTGAGCAAGTGCTCCTATTGGAAGTCCAGTAGATATTTGCTGCATGACTTTCAAGGCTCCGTGATGAAGATGGCCCAATCGCCTGTGCCATAATTCGCCCTAATCCTGGCTTACCACTTTTTCCGCCTTGCCCATCATGGCAGCGCAGCCATCTACCTCCAGCTTGTAGAGATTCTTAACTCGAATCCCTATCCTCTTGGCTTGACCCGTTGTTTTATGTCACAGGAAAGCTTTTCCATCGCTAAAAACAACGTCATAGCCTTTGTCCTCCAACGTTGCGACTGAGACCAAGTTTTTCTTCAGACCTGGAACATGCATAACATCTTTCAATTGAAATGGTTTATCTGACTCCCTCTGAAAAGTAATGGTACCAATGACAGTCGCACTATATCGTCCATCGTCGCCCATCTCTATATGCATCTGAAGATCTTTCTCCTCCAAATCACTGAAAAGCTCCTTATCTCCCATCATGTGGAAGGAAGCGCCACTATCCAAATACCACACCGATCCCAATGCACTTGACACCATGCATGCAATCAAGGAGAAGTCAAGTTCAAATTGCGAGGCAAGGGCCTCACCAGCTGCAGCTCCAGCAGCCTTCTTGTTCTTCTTCTTCTGCAAACAGTTAGTAGCGAGATGCCCATGTTCGTGACAGTGAAAACACTTCACCTTAGACAAATCCAGCTTCTTGCCTTTAGACTCAGATTTAGAATGGAATTTATTCCCCTTCCCCTTGCTTGCCTTGGCAGCCAAAGCACAATCCTCTTCATCATCATGCTTTGATAAAGGGCCATCTCTAGTGTTCTGCCTAAACTCCTCCTGCACTAGATCTGACCATAGTCGTTCCCAATCCAACGGTTTTTCCCATCCGTTGACAGAGTCTTCATAACTGTGCCAACTCTTAGGAAGTCCCAAGAGAGCCAAGCTCACCAAATCATCGTCGGCAACAGTTATTCCCACACTCCCCAGTTCATCCCGACATTGGACAAACTTCGTGAGATACTTTGGAATGTTGTCGCCCTTTTCCATCTTGATCTTCTTGAGTTTATCTTTGAGCGCCAATTTCTTATGGTTGTTATTGCTTTGGAAAAGATCCGTCAAAGCCTTCCACATAGCATATGGTGTGGCTTTCCCATGAAGGCTTGAGACAATGTGATCTCGTACACCTTCCAACAAAATTCTCCTCGCCTTTGCCACTTTCTTTTGCCATGCATAAAGTAATGTAGCATCTATCAAAGTGGGCTTAAAAACATCATTGTCAATGAATTCCTTCAAGCCATTATCTTCGAGCACCGCCTCCATCATGTCCTTCCAAGCAATGTAGTTCGATCTGCCCTCGAGTGCATACTCTAGCCGCAAGCCATTGAAAGCCATTTTTATGTTTACTTAATTGTAGCACCAAGAAAATCTTTCTGCAAATTCGAATTCTTTCCACCAACAAACTCAGCTCCTACTTCAAAATTGCAATCTTCTATGCTCTGATACCATGTAGAAATTTTAATACAAATTATGTATTGCCTGGATTGTCCTGATCTAACAATTATATGCCACTGTTAAATACATAATCGCTTTTACAAAAATCTTGCGAAATTTAAAACACGATCGCCAATTGCAATATCAAGAAGAAAGCTCAATCACATAACACGGATTTTTTTACCGGCAAAACATAAAGCTAAAAACCCCACTATCATATATTATGTATATATCATAGATCATGAAACAATCTCATACAAAAATCTAATCCAAGAGCTCTCAATACAATATACAATCGTCTCACACTATCATATAAAAATTGGCAAATTCATGTGCCAATTCACTGCCTCCAGTCAGCCTGCCTCCACTGTGCAATCCCTGTTGATAGTAATCACCAAATCAGTGGAATCTTGTTTGCCTTGACTGCGCAATCCTCATGGGCACATCCAATGTGTGTGTGGTTGCATGAGTGCACCCACTAATGTCACAACTGATAGTCAAACTGTCCCTTTCACCTATATCTCAAATGGGTCTCCACTGGATCTGACATGCATGTAGTTAACAATAGTAAATCTTCAGTTGCATGTGAGACCACTGATTGTGAATTAATTAATACTTCAGTTACAACTAGAACAATTGAGTTTAACTCACTTAACTGAGTTAAGCTACTTTACAACTCACATAACTACACATCCAACTCTATTACAACTTCGAATTGCTCAGTCACAACTAAGTCCACTTGCATGTCCCACCAACCAACCTTTGAACTCGAATTTCCTATAGCTAACTGATTTCTCACTTCAGTTAACTATTCCAAGCGCTCATTAAGAATAGATTATTGTTTATTTTCCAACTACTATTAAGGGATAATAATAGTCGACATGCATATATAAATAGACATGTGATCTATAAATAGAACTCACACATACATCTATAAATAGACCATCATCTATAAATAGAATTTGCTCAACCATCTATAAATAGACATCATCTATAAATAGAATTTGCTCATGCATCTATAAATAGACCTCCACCTAAAAACAACCTGAGGCTCCATCCTCTTGTAAGTGCTTAATTTTCACTAGGATATTCTTGTTGAATCTCAAGAATTCTTGCTCCAAAGACCAAAGGATTCCCTTGGAAAGAGAGGATTTTATCCTATTGAGGGGTTTGATTCAAAGACCAAAGATTTTGAGGTGCACAAGAGAGACACATGTTTAGTGTTGGAGGCCTTGTGTGGGCTATTATTTGAGCTATGAACTTGATATGTCAAGATTGATGAGATTTGTGCATATTTTAATGCTTGTGATTTTAGTATATCTAATTCACTTGTATTTGCATTGTATGGAGATGTGATCATATTTGCAGGATGCCTTAAACAACACATGATGTGCTGCCTAAACATTTTAAGCCTATGAAGGTAGTAGGAAATATGTTTGACAGTCATTGATGGCCCAAGGTTATGTTCCATCCTATTCACAGGTGATCAAGCCCCTAGCAAAGAGAAGGTTCAAGACGTTGTAATAGTATCTTGTTTTTTTGGATAAAATATGATTTCCAAAGCTTACAAGGTCTACCTTCTAGTGCAATAAAAGACTACAGTGAGTCAAAATGTGGAGTTTGATGAAAATGCATGGGCCTCTAAAACGAAAGTATCTTCTCCAATAATTGAAAAAATGAGGTTGTTGTTTCAAAGCTTGACGTAGAGGTTCTAAAAGAATCAAGGCCAAATGTGGATGACAAGACCCTAAGGAAGGATATGTTTTGACCATCTATAGACACACAAAATGTTGGGTTGGCTTACTCAAATAATGTAGGATGCATAAGAGCATGTATAAGTGCAGAAATCTTGATGAGGGTGCATATACCTCCTAGGAGATATGCTAGCCATATTGTATTAGACATTCTCATTTGTCAGCGTTAGAGTAGTTTGATATGAGGTGTGATGATTTAATGGAAGAGCATGATATTTGAGTGGTAGTTACTTTCTAAGGGCTAGTAATTGAATCTAAGATTGTTGTGGGTTCAAATTTGCAAATGTAGGTTTCATGGAAATGCAAGGGAATAAGACTAATGTAAACGCTTTCCTCGTAAAAAATGAAGTACTAGTTTTTTGGCTTACTCTAAAAGTGTTTTACACCATGCTTAAAAGTTCTTAATGTGATGTGGGTTGCACGGTGCATTGACAAACGTTGGTTGCATTGTGGACATAAACATTATAAATAGCTTATTCATTGATTGTTATATCTTGACTTGATGCATATGTGACACGCTTTTAGAGTCCTATGTAGCATGATTATACTCTTCATGAGGCATCCACATGAAAGCCTTGGCTGCATGCTTGGGAGGAAGATCCATTTGGAGGAGAATTAAGCATCTATGAGTGGGGCATTGAACCCTAAATAGCATGCAGATAATTTGTTGTTGCATGGAGCCATATCCCGGACTTGAGGATGCTTGAGTTGAGTACTCATGTATGTGTGGAGTTGATGGTGCAAATGGCTTATGGGGGCATTGATGCATTAACCTTTGGAAGAGCATTAAAAACCTCTTGCAGAACACCCACATTGTAACCCTTATGCTTGATGGACATGCCTAATATGCATCACCTAAAATTGGAACTCATCACATGTGGACCTATCTAATGATTAGTTAAGTTGTTTGTTGTGGATTTTATCCACTTTATTATTGTTGGCATCCCTCATATTTCATATAAATAAAGGGGGAGTATTTTCATTCTTCATATTAATCACATACTCATATTAGAGATGTGAGAAGTGAGTAACATTTTCTCTTTCATGATGTTTTGTTCTCTTTCTCTTCAGCACCAAGGTTATTGAGTCAATTCAAGCTTCTTGAAGTTGGGGTTTGTCCAAAGAAAACAAGGGATGGTAGGGTTTGGGAGAAACAACAACACTTGTTATTCCAGTCTTATGAGAAAGGGCTAGGTTTCGAGGTCATCTAAAAACCTTGGTCATAATTGGAAGTGATTGATTTGGAAAAGATAAAAAACCTTCTACATTACTGCAATTGTAGGTGCCACAAAATACTTGATGATGCATATACATGCTTGTAGTGGATCTTTTGTGAAGTGACCAATTTTGGTTGAAAGTGATTCCAAAGTAAGAAGTTGGCCATTTGAACTTGTTATTTATAGCGGATGCCCTAGCTAGGGTTTGGAGTATGACTTGTACCAATCCATATTGTGTTGTTGATATGACCTTGTACACTAATGTGATGCAAATGTCATTGTTATAAAATACTTGATGGTGTGCATACATGCTTCTTGTGGATATTATGTAAAATGGCCAATTTCGGTTGGAAGCGATTCATATTTGAGTTGGTTGATGGGGCTTGTTATTTATGGCCAATGCCCTAACTATGGTTCGAAGAGCATGACTTGTACCAGCCCATACATTTAGTAGATTTTTTCAAGCGATTTAACAGAAACTAATAACAAATTATGGCAGTTATAAATCCAATGGAACAAGCAATTTTCAGATCTGATTTATGTTGAAAAATACACCCTAAGCACTTGAAACATCACTCCCTTAAAGCACAACTGTTCAGAGTTTATGTTCTTGGGCTACCTAGAATATTTTATCGGACAAGAGTGAAATATTTACTGCTGTAGCTGAAAGTTCAAAAGGATATAAATTTGGGCAACCTAAAATATGAGATGAAATTTCTGAACTTGCATTAAAAGTCATTGAAGAAATTTCAACGTAGACTTTGATAAGGAGACAGTAATGTTGCAGTCGTTGAGAAACAATCTAGTGAGATCCAAGAAATTGGCAAAATCTACTTGATCCGTCTAGTGTTTGATGCAGAAAATGACCTGTTAGGTTTTAGGCAAGCAGTTAAACGGAAAAAACAATCATGTTGAAATACTCGAGTGACAATCTTATAACAAACAGAAAATATGTACTCGAATATCCTAAGTTAGCCGCATAAAATGACCTGTTCAGTTTTAAGCAAGCAATTAAGGACCCCTCAATAATTGATAAAGCTAGACTCTGGTGTGGTAGGAAACATGGCACCAGTCGAACGATTTTGGAGCAGAGGAACCCTGTCATGATTGCGACACTTCTTGGTAGTTAAGATGTGCTAACTACATCTATAAATACGTGCATTAGACATCAATAGTGGCCATGGTTCAAACAATGGCACAGCCTTGCATTGTGCCATTGTAGGAGGATCTCGTCTTTGTTGAAACTGTCAAGTTGTTGATGCAGTCAAGTGCAGCTGTAAATAAATTGGATGCTTTTGAAAGGAGTCTTGCTTATGTATCACTATTCCTCCTAAATTAACCCGTGCTAGGTCTATTGTATCGAAAAGCTGAATCAGGATGTTGGTGCACTGTTTCCTCCAGTCGAGTTTGCAAACATTATGTAACAGTTCAGCATTCTGTTTGCCTGAATTCGTACGAGGAAGCTACCAACTTATGCAACGGAGGCTAGAGTAGTTCAATCGATATCTCATTTTAATGTGCAACGGAGGCTAGAATAGTTCAATCCATATCTCCTTTTAATGTACCTCCTATTATCTTCATCTCTTAAAAACCTTTTATATCACTTTTACATCATCGTCTCCAAAGTCATATAGCTTTCAAAGAGTTAATGTCATAAAAATGTCAAGAAAGAAAATCCAGTTGACCCTCTTCCTCACTTTAACAACAGCATTTACAGCACTGATGATTTCAAAATGTTTTCCTTCAATGTTTGAAGCCATATTCTTATGATAGTTGACCCTCTTGCTCACTTTAACAACACCATTTACAGCACTGATGAGTTCAAAATGTTTTCCTTCATTGTTTGCAGGGCATATTCTTATGATTGGACTAAATAAGGTGATTAAGTACAGGCCAAACATTATGACATGATGCAATGAACATTAATATAGAATTGTTTTTTGCATGTCTTAAAAGAAATTGAAATCGGATAGTTCAACTTTAACCAACTTGTTATGATCACTAACTTCAGTTCACAGTTATTGAATTGGCACATTGCGCTTCTTAATGACCAATAGATCAATTCGGATCATTACAACTTTCAGGCTTAAAGCGTGCACGTCATGAATGAAGTTGAAGATAAGTTTAGTCCCACATCAATTAGTTGGCTATTTTAATTTTCCCATTTTTACATAAAATATGACAGGACACTACTGTAATACCTTGGAAGATTAAATACCGCTGCTCTACTTCAAATATACAATCAACTTATTTACCCCATGCATAATAACATAGAAAAAGGCAGGAACTAAGTTGCATTGCAGCTCTCCGTTGTTTTGAAAATAAAGGGGCAGAGAAGCTCGTCAATATATAATCAGAAGCAATCCTTTAAATAATAAGAATAAAGCATATAGCTTTTCCCCTGTTATAGCCATACTGTGTTATCCCAATCCTGGGAAGAAATATCAATGGAGCCTTCCAAACTGAAGGTAAGAATAATATTTTTGCAAATGTAAAAATATACCCATTTAATTCAGGCAGTAATATTTATTCAAAGACGCGGAAAACCATGGGCAAAGAAGCTCGTCAATATATAATCAGAAGCAATCCTTTAAATAATAAGAATAAAGCATATAGCTTTTCCCCTTGTTATAGCCATACTGTGTTATCCCAATCCTGGGAAGAAATATCAATGGAGCCTTCCAAACTGAAGGTAAGAATAATATTTTTGCAAATGTAAAAATATACCCATTTAATTCAGGCAGTAATATTTATCCAAAGACATGGAAAACCATGGATACCCAACTGCAAATGATCATTACAACGTTGGTGGATTCTAAAAGTTCAATATCAATTTGAGAAATAACTACTTTTTTTATCAACTGGTCATTTAGCTTAAGCAATAAAAATCATCCTCATAAATCATACCACAAGGGGCAAGCATACATGCCTTATGGATATCTCAGTAACTTAATGATCAATAAACAAAATCAGTGGCATAAATTGATACAATTGGCAATATCATACTAGATTAAAATGGCACATTTTATAACTTTTATGGTTATGGCCCCCAAAATCAAAAGATTACGTAAAATTTTAACTTGACAATTGAATAATACAAGGAACTGAGAACTGCAAATTAAATAAAAAGAGAAAAATGCTGTAAAATTGGTTACATAAGAAAGCATAACATAAGAGTTCACATATTTGACTTATGATATACCCATTTTCATCTTCTAGTCAAAGCTCAGAAATCAAGGCTTCACAAGGTAAATGTTTCTATATTACAACTGCACTGCTTTTCTCAGCACTGCTTTTCTTAACTTGCATTTTTCATCCCTTCTGGTACCCCTTTGAGTTGGTAAGGGGAGTTACCATGAAGGAGTACAAGAGTTTCTGGGTGGCTGACAATTATGTCAAATACTCTGCCTAGAAATATTACCAATCAGCTTTAAAAAAGGATCACACAGAAGGCAGCAGCGTAAGAGATGAAATGTGTCTGTGAAATGCTACTTTCTAGGGAGACTGTTTTGTATCTCAGATTCTCTTGACGTTGTCTCCATGAACAACTACAAATCCCTCGCTCATGAGGGTTCCAAGAGCATTGCGAATCTGAAAGATACCCAAAGAAAAATCAATTAAGCATGTGACCATACCAATGCAGCCAACCAATAAAGACAGTTATCTCAACCACATACAAGCAATAATTAAGCCAATCAGAACATGTAGTCATAGTTCAATTGCAAATACACAGAGAGCATCCTTACATCATGAAGATGAACTTCGACTGATCCCTGCTTGCGCATCTCCTCCAAAAGCTGGAAGTTCATCCATATATCATAGGTCAGGCTTTTAATACAAACAAAAATCAATGAACTGCTTTCTTATCTAGAGCAGTCGAGAATATGTCACCTCTGATGTTCGAGTAGATGGTCCTCCAGCCTGCATCTTTTCCATGATAAGATTTCTGACTGCTGTAACTAGATTAGCCCGCCTTATTCTTTCACTGGCAGAAACTCCCGTTGTAATGAGATCCATGTCAATAGTCCCTGTCACCATGACACGATGCATTCATTGAAATTACTGCTATATACATTAGACCTGGAATAAATGGATATAAAGACAACTAAGGCATAGTTCCATCTATAGAAGTGCAACTGGCATGTTTCAAGACCTATATAATGAAAGATTTGTAAACCCAGGCAAACTGACCACCTTTATCAAGAAAGTTGTAGAATTTACCAGTAGCATGATCAGTGGCGGATTGTTGAAGGGCAACTTCAAGCAGCCTGAATGCTTCAGCTACATCACACCTTTCAACCTGCACAGCCCACCACTTTTAGGCACGATTTATATAATTCCAATTTTCATGGCCATACGAGATATATATACTTGATTTTACAGTCTCGTGTACACTTTGATTTACTTGGGAAGATAGTTCTATACACAACTTCTATTGTAGATGAGGTTGGTTTCTTACCCACTCAGAGAAACGAATACGAGCATGTGCTTCACTAATTCGTATCAGGCTCTCAATTTGTCTAGGTGTTGCCGTGATAACCTGCAAATTTTAAAGGGACCACAATGAAATTAGGCTATTAGCACAACATTTAAAAATTTGTGTCTAAATATCATGCTGAAGAGAGAGGGAGAGAGATCAACCATTCTGTGTCTAAATATCATGCTGAAGAGAGAGGGAGAGAGATCAACCATTCTGTGTCTAAATATCATGCTGAAGAGAGAGAGATCAACCATTCTGTTTGACTCTATTTTCAGTAAATATTTTGGACATGTGCAGCTAACCTTTTTATATCACGCTGAAGTGAGAGAGTGAGAGAGAGATCAACCATTCTGTTTGACTCTATTTTCAGTAAATATTTTGGACATGTGCAACTAACCTTTTTACTGCTGCCAGGAAAGTTGCCCCTCCGGCGCATTTCTACATAACCATGGGTAAGATCCTCCGCAGCCTCATCAGATATCTTAGGATGTATGTGTTGTCTTGCATAACTGATATATGAAGTTAAGGTTGATACATCCAATGTGTCCACTCTTAGGTCCTGTAACGAGAAATAATGTAATTGCAGTCATGTAAATTGGAATAATGTACTCCAAGTACCATATGAAACCCCCAAGCAATAGACACAATTCCATACCTCAGGCTCTTCATAATGCAATGCAACAAGATGCCTTGCAAGGCGCCGGTCAGTTTGCTCATCGGCTTTGTCGAGAACCAAGTAAATCAAATCAAACCTGCATGTGTAAACCATTAATTTTGTGTGTTTGAAAAGTAAGCAAACCCCGTAATGAGTCATACCATGTCTAGAACACTGACTAAACTTTACCTGGAGAGCAGTGTTGGAGGAAGTTGGATATTGTCAATGACTGAAAGTCTCGGATTGTAGCGTGAACCACTAGGGTTGGCACAGGCTAACACAGATGTTCTGGCATTAAGGGATGCTATGATCCCAGCCTTGGCAATTGACACGGTCTGCTGTTCCATTACCTGCCTCAAATAGCATAACACATTAAGAAATGATACAAAAGTGTAACAAATACAATAGAATGTGGGTAAACTCGATCAAGAGAAAACCACCAAATGCATAATATTTAATCAACTGATTTGAAGAGGGAAATCCCACCTCATGTAACATGCTTCGAGCACTATCTGACATCTTGTCAAACTCATCTATGCAACAAATGCCTCTGTCACTCAACACTAGTGCTCCACTTTCCAATACCTATTAAATTCAAAAAATAATAAATAATCCAGAATTTCAATGGATGGAACAGTTCCATTACTGCTTATTAAAGATTCAGTGATGCAACATCAGAGTCATTAAACATACAGTTTCACCAGTTTCAGGATCCTTTGACACATAAGCAGTCAAACCAACTGCAGAGCTTCCTCGTCCACTTGTATAAATACCTCGAGGAGCCAACTTGTGTACATACTGAAGTAGTTGAGACTTACTTGTACCTGGGTCCCCAACAAGCAAAATGTTGATGTCACCACGGAAGGTGGCACCTGTGGCTAACTTTACTGGAGTTCCCCCAAAAAGCTGTTTCCAGCAACAATAGTCATTTCAAGAGTTGGATCACTGTAGAGATGTAAGAAACTACTAGAAATAAAGGAGAAAATGGGGCCCGGTAGGAATAATACCTGACATAAAAGACCTTTTTTCACATCTTCCAGTTCCCATATACTTGGAGCCAACGACCTGGTTAACTTCTCGTAGATATCAGGCTGCCGTGATAGCTCTTTCAACTTCTCAACCTACAAATCAGGAAATGCATGTTAATGAATTCAGTAAATCCATTAGTTCGGTGAAGAAGTGAAGATAAGAGTATAAATTTATACCTTGGCTTCATACTGAGCAGCTGAAATGTCGCCTTCTTGAAAAGAAGCAAAGCTGTCACTAGTGGCATCACGCTCCATTGGATCTTCAGCTTGCAGTCGTTTATTGTCTGCCTTCTTCAAGTGAAGACAGTCGATGTAAGTCTGCAAACAAACAACATTTAGAAATTTCATTTAAAATGCATCGTAAGAACAAATCTCAAAGCACATATTAAACTATAGGACAGGACTATACCTTAAAAAGAGATTTGACTGTCCTTTGGTTTGGTCCTACTCTAACACTCATAGCCCTGAAGATTCCAGTTACCTGCAAAAGATTCACAAGTCATAATCACAACTCCTTTCACGACAACAATTTTCTATGAAAAACAATTTGTGAAATCACTTTGCAAAAAATTCCTGTTATACCTCAACTCTATCACCAGGTTTGGCAGCATCAACTAGTTTGTCATGCATTAACAAGCTGACTGTGTGTGGGGTTTCCCCCTCTGGAATAGCATCGGGGGTTTCTTGCAGCCTTACGATCTGTTTGTCAGCAAACCTGACCCGAAAATAAATGAGAAGGAGAATGTTGTACTAGTGCAAATTCAACAACAGACCACTATTAAACTCAACTATATTGACAATTACCTGCATCTATTATGAACCAAAGTCATGGAGTTCATAGCAGCACATTCTGGCCTTCCACATCGAGTAGGTTCGTCAATTCGACCTGGTAATCAGGTTATATGAATAAAAGCATGAATATCCAAGAACATTTTCGGACCTCTTTTGAAACATAACCATGTTCATAGACAATAAGTAGTATTCACTAACAGAGGTTGAGAACTGCTTCCAATAGCATGAATAAATAATGAACATTGACGCATCACTCTAAAATTGAATTATTTGGCCTTCAGCATAAACTCTATTGTCTGCAAGCAGTTGAAAATTAACGAAGAAACGCAAGCTACAGTCAAAAGCTATAACTGCGGAACAAAATTGTAGTTGAACTCAAGCGGATGAATACCTCTATCAACGGGCACTGGTGGTGGAGCATAGCCACAAACAAGGCATCTGAAAAATGCCTCCTTGATTTCAGGAATTATTGAGCTGCATCGTATAATCATCCCTTTCACTGAAACCATTTTCTCAATATCTAGATTTCAAGGCCAACGCAGCTCAGGATTAGTTTCTACCAAAAAGGGGCATTAAACAAAACGGCTAAAGAGATTAGACAGCATAGAAAAAATAAATGCACTGGTCACCAAAGCCTACCTGAGGGATTCAAATCTCGCATGTTAACTGTATCTTTGAGATTGAATATTCTTGCCTGAATACAAAAGCAGTTATGTAAATAAAAATAAACATTTTATACAATTTTATACAATTTTATGGGGCGGTCAATTTGAAAGCACAATGCAAATGAAACAATAAGCTGAAAATTAGATATAGACTTCACATGAAACTTGAAAGGATTGCGGCCCACCTACCTGTATATGCTTCTCCCACAAAGGTTTAAGGCGAACAGCAACATCCATCAAAACTATATCAAAAATAGCAAGAACTTCAAGGGGATATCTAACCATCTTCCCATAAAGGTCTTCATCATAATCCAAGATGTTCATTGCATCAACGTTCAAAGAATCGCCTTCCACTTCCATTGTCTGCAGGGGTCGTCAAATAAATGCAATCAACACAAAATACAAGGCATCCACCCAAAGAATATATAACAGGTAAAACATGTTAATACGTGGAGGAAGATTACAAATAAAAATACAAACAATTATGACCTGCTCTAAGATCCGCATGTATTTTCCCTCAAGATCTGAAGGATCGTCTCTGTAATTCCTAAGAAAACGCTGAACTGCTTGATTAACATCTTGAACACTGATGTTAGTCCCCCAGACAAGCATTGGAGGGTTCCCATCAAGATCGCCCTCGGAAGATTGATGCATCTGCATATAACAACACAGAATGTTTACATGTAGTTAACATTGTGCCGACCATAGGGAAAAAAATTATCATCTAAATTGTCAATAATATACAAAATAATTGCCTCCCTATTTGTAATTGCCGTCACGTTACCTCCCGATTTGTAATGCTAGTTGGCATCAACGTTCACTGAAATGAAATGTTTATATAATCTTGTGAATGCATTGAATATTATTGATCATCGGCTCCTCTTTTCGAATGGTTACTTGGAGATATTCAAAGTGGGGTTGCTAACTGATAACTACGATTTCGCTAAGCTATATTTTGGTCCAACCTTTTCAATATCATCCGATTTTTTAATTTTCAAAAAATAATATTCCCTTTACACTCTGAATTGGCTTTAGTCATTGCTTACAACCCAGACTTTGATCTCAAAGAATATATACTAGAACATTTACAATATAGTAGCCATTTGATGAGAACTAATGGCAAGAGAAGGACAATATCAGAGCTTGACAGACAACCAAGTTTGCAAACAACAACTGTTATGCATGTGAATGTGATTTTCTAATGGGAAGAATGCCTTCACCCCCGCCGGAGAATTTAAATAATATACTTGAACAGTATGCAGTTTATTCCATATATTCACAAGACTTGCTGATTAAAACACTCTAGCACATGCTCAGAAGGAATCAACTAATTCCTTTTGTTTCAGTAGATAGAGCCATTTGACACTTTCTATTCAGAGAAAATGACCAGTAAAGCACACAATCAGTGCTTGAGAGACAACCAAGTACGCAAACAATGTTATGCATATGAATGTGAATTTCCTATGATTCACCCCCCACCCTAGAGTTTTAATGATCTACTCAAGGAGTATGCAGTTTATACTATAGATTCAAAAATTTGCTGATTGAAAAACTCCAGCACATGCTCAGAAGCAAGTCATTACTTCCTTCTGTTTCAGTGGATAGTAAAAATTAAATGCATTGACTTACAAAATAAGATTGATAGATAGCAAAGAAACTCAAAATTAATTACTTCATTTTGTTTCGGTAGATAATAAGATTAAAAGCATTGACTCAGAAGATAGGATTATTAGATAGCAGAGAGACTTACGTCTGCATTTTCCCCTCCACTTGTGGGAGTGACCGGTTGTCTTGGACGCCTACCTGTCGAGGAGCTACTGATATCGTTGCCATAGTTATAATACGAAGGTCTGTGACAAATTAAGGATTTGCATTCATATATAAAAGTAACAGAAAAGACTAGAAATGCAAAAGTGGACAGTCCTGGGTGTTTTTACATCCTGGGGTGGATGAGATGGGTTAACATAAATGCAGATGAGGATAGTGCCGAGCGTTCTTACAGCATGGGGTGGATGCAATGGGTTGTAAAACATACATGCACAAGCTAAAATGGAAAAAAAACATCAGTCACTAAAAAATTAGGCCTAAATAAAAAATAAATAAAATAGCATAAATTCCTCTCAAGCTTTAACACAGTTGTTTAAAACCCAGAGATTTATACCTATTTTTTTAGTCTTTTTTAATACTTAATAGATCAGGAAATTAGATGAATCTATGCTAGTTCATAAACTTCAACACCAAAACCAGGTTACCCAAGTTTTCGAGTTAAGAAAGGATTTCAGCACCTGATCGAGAAGAAGCCCTTAGTAAGTTACTGACAACCACGTTCTAGCTTGATCGAAAGACAAATAAGATGAAGGTCACTATGAGCCAGAGATTTACACCAATTTTTATAATCCTTTGGAATGCTTAATAGATCTGGAGTTTAAATGAATCTATGATGTTTCATAAGCTTCAACCCAAAAATCAGGTTACCCAGGCTTTCAGCACCTGGTAGAGAAAAGGCCCTTACTAAGGTACTAATAGCCACGTTCTGGCTTGATCGAAAGACAACTCAGAGAAGTGTCACGGATACCCAAGCTGGAGATAGGAAACATGGTCCTCTTAAATAGGGCAGATTTTGAGGGCAGCTGCAAATTGGGGGTGGTTGCTCTGTAACGAGAAGCTTCTGTGTGTACATTGGACCTATGGATGGCCTTGTTAAAGCCCGGGCATTACATCATCAAGCAGACAGCCAAACAATCCTCATCATTTTAAATCGCAAAGTTCAACACACTTGATTATCAGTGAAAAGAAAGACATGCAGAAAACCCAAAATAGTTTCCATCTTTTAAAGAAAAGCCAAAACATATAGTGTGCTGAAAAGGGATACGTTCCTCTGACACTTCTGGGGGTTACGGGAGTTCCGAATTGAAGCGGAGTGCTGTATCCAGACGAGAGGCTTCCTGATCTGCGTCTGCGACCGCCGCGCTCGTTCGGGCCCTCAGAGTTGCGGAGGGGACTCGAATCTCTTGACGAATGCCCTGCGAATCACAAATGCAGATCTTAAAGTTCTTAAAACCCCCGCACCTCATTCTGTCGAATAACGTTATTTTCATCTTGTGTGTGTGGGAGAAACTTACCATCTGTGTGCGGAATAGGGGAAGATACGCTGTCCATCAGAACAAGCTGTAAATCTTAAGAAGGTGAAAATGTCAAAATAACTTCAGCTGCCAACCTACCAACTGGGTGATTCAAGGAGAGCTCACACAAATCTGAATGAATGAAAGCTTCTTTAGTTTTGCCTGTTCCCCGATGCAGTTTGTGAAGAGCGGGATAGAGCTTTTCCCGCGCCTTCTGGGCGGGAAAATTACTTTCCCGCCAATATGTCGACTGGAATGCACCTGATCTCGATCCCTCCACCGTGGCATGAATATTTCAACTGAAATGCACGTGTTCCTTCCAACGTGGCATAAATCGGGATGTCAGCATGTCGGACTAAGGGTAGGGTCACCAGATGGTGGTGGCCAAGGGGGCTTAGGACGAGGATGAGTTACACTAACCAAATTGATACATGAAATTTTTGTTATTTATTTTATGTTGATTAAAGTAATGTAAGTGTGAGATTTTGTTTTATATTAATTATATTTTTATTCTCAATTTCTCTAATATGAACACATTGAATCATCTAATACCTTACGTTGTCAAACCTTAAAAATGATATTTTATATGTTGGATTGTGAGAGCTTCGTACATTTCACTAAAGAGAAAGGGTTTGTGATTAGTTTATAAGGTGTAATATTTTTTTCAACGTTCTGTAAATGGAGTAACAACCAGTAAAATTAGTTATTGGGAGAAATTTCATGATTATGCACGTTTAAGCCAAATGAATAATGGAATCGAAAATTCTAGTTATAAAGTGTTAATATCATCTAACATAACCAATATTGAGTACACTCCTTAAGCTTGTGATAAATTAGTCATAATAGTAATAATTATTATGAATAGAAAGATGAGTCACTGAAATGGTATGATTTGTTAATATGAGCTTCTTACTCTCTATAATGTTGTGAACACCATTGCATCAAAATGGGAACCTTTGAAATATTTTAAGAGGTTTCTTAAAAAATGCAAAAAATAGATTCTTTAAAAAAAAGGTTTATTGGGTTTAGGGGCAGTTTAATTCGTGATCGAAGTAATGTGAAATTCGTGAAAACGGAGAGATCCAAGATTCAAATCCCCATGTTTGTGACTTGACTTACGAAGAGGAGGACAGATTCTACAATAAAAAAATTCATTGGCAACATGTTATCCCCAGTTGGGAGTTGTGTGGCAAGGGTTTTTATTATTGTTTGGTTCTAATTTTTTGTGTATCTAAATCCATTATGGCCTCAAAAAGAGAGAGAGTATATCCTCCTCCCCTTTGAACCCTACACCTCTACATCTAGCTCCCACATTTAAAGCAAATGTTCACTACTTTTAAAAATATGGCTGTGAGGGGTGGCAAGAGCAGGGGGAGGGGGTGATTTATCACCACGGGGATCAATTGGAATACCCTTTCTCTTGGGGTCAAGGAATTGCCACAAACAACCAAGTAGAAGCCTAGGCACTTCTGCAATGTCTCTTTATGGTAACGAAGAGGAAACATTCAAGACCTCATTGTGATTAATGACTCTGCCATTCTTTCGCACCACCTTATCAATGGTTCTCTTGCACCTGACATCGAACTCCAAGGTATTGTAAAAATGATCCATCATATGCTAGGAAGCTTTCACTCCAAATAATTTATTCATGTCCATTGGCACAACAATAAGAAGGCAAACCCACTCACAAATGATGGGGTCCATCTAGCAAAAGGAAACCTTAAAATGGGTGGGGTTCTAAGCTTAAGCATAGTTCCTTAAGCTTGCCTGCAAATTTTGTTTTGTACGTGTTAGTTTTTATTTGGTCTTTTTTGGAGGATTTGCAAGCTATAATTTTTAGAACACTATAATGCCCTTATGCCTACTCTAGGGCGTAGTTTTGGATCACAAATTATAATCTTGTTGTTTACTATAGTGTTGATCAGTTTGGACCTCCAGGAAATACTTATAAAATTTGTAAAGTTGTGCTCCCCAACACATATTTTATGAAATATAAATCTATTTTCAGTTTGGGTTGAAAAAAAAAAAGTATGCTTGTGGCAATAATCACGAAGCAAAAGTAGAAAGGTTTGTATGTTCAAAGTAAATTTTTCATGAGAATGGAAAGCCCTCTCTTGCCTTTCCCATTGGTTTGTTTAAACAAAAAACACTTCTCTATGTAAATGACTATTCCCTGATTTGAGACTTCATAGAGATATGGCCAAACTCAAATATGGCACATAATTGGATCTAAAGACAATTAATATTTTATGTGAAAGTGTAGATCCAACACAAGTATGGGAACGGAATTTTTCCCCGCAATGAGTTTATATATATATATATATATATATATATATATATATATATATATATCGAGATCATAATTATGTCTTTAGAAATGGCCCATGCTTTATATGACCCTGTGATTTGTGCTTGCATTAATGGTCCTTAAAATTAACTTGAGGAGGAAGTACACTTAATAGTGCTAGTGTGAGTGTGTCTTCATTTCCTCCCATTAGATCTATAGGACAATGCTTTACTTGAAGTAATTCGAAATAAGCTTCGAAATATTTAGATAAACCATATCTTGAATTTGGCATGCACATGTATGTCAAATATTTATGAATTTCGATGTGGAAATGGGTATTCCATCAGCTCTTGAGATAAAATTAGATGATTAGGTTCACCTTGAGAACTTGATTATGAGCATATTTCACTTAACGTTAAACTTTACCATGAGTAGAATCATAAATTTTTGAAGCATTGCAAGAAGGGAAAATACACACCTCTAATCATGAGAAATCTAAGGATCGATGGAACACCATGCCCCCCTACAAAATATGCAATCTTAATCAAATGTAACAACCAATTTGAAGTATAAACTATACTAATCAATCTAAGCTTTAACATGTTCAACTTGTTTGGTGTTTCTTGCTCCCAAAATGAAGAAGATAAAAATCTATGCATTCACCAACACGAAAAAGAAGTGAGTGGAGATGGTGAATCTCGCTAGAGAACCAATCTGAAGAAGAGCATCAACAATCACCAAGAAAATGGAGTCCACACAAATAAGTGAAAGGAAATCATTATGGAAGAGATCCATGAACAAAAACTCCCTTCATTAATGAAAATAGAACCACATGTGGGTAGGTATTTTCAGTCATTCCTTTTGGAAACATATTGGAAAAAAGATAGTCCTTTCCTTATGGATTTCTTCAAAAGTGCAAAATTCATCGCTCTCACTCTCCTCGAGACTTTGAAGACCAAAAGCATAGCGAAAGGAAGGAAATAAAAACTATAAACTCAATTAAACGAAGCAACAAAAAATAATAATTGTAATAATCTAATTTTACATTCATGACCTATCCACATTCCAAATTAATGTATGTCACATACCAAATTAATGTATGAGACCCCTCATTCGTGAGACATTAACAACATGACCATTAATATACAAAAATGTACATACCTTGTCCCCTTTTGTATTTGGACTTGGGAGGAAACACGTGTTCTTTAGTGTTAAAACCACTCAGACCATGCCCAATAATTTGTTGGGCACCCAATGCACAATAATGCATGTTAAACAACACAATGTAAGTAATTAAAAGCTCATTCCTGGCATGGTAAGGGTTCAAGTAATGCAAAAGACCAATTGTCTTCAAAAACTAATTGGAAATGAAAAAATAACCCTTATACTAGTGTAGTAAACTAAGACAAAGGAGTATTCATTCATAAAACCCAACAAATGTTCTTTGTATAATAATCAAAATAGTTGTATGAGCCCTAAAGTCTTCTCAAAAGGGTTAGTCCTCCTTAGGTATCCCTCTTTTATTTAAATTTAGATATCACTAATGAACAAATGTTGGATTGCATGTGAATTTCATTACACCATCCACTAGCTACAACATCTAAATCTCACATGTTTGTGCCCCTAAAAAATATGCAAAAAATAAACATTAGTTGGAATGTTTAAGAACTTATGCAGCAAATATGCCATTGATGAAAAGAGAATTAATGGATTTCATACCTACAAAAGGAAATTCACATTAACAAAGAGGAGGTGACAAGGGGTTCACTATAGAATTCCTAATTATATTCCTTTTTTAGGATGCTTACCTTGGTAAATGAATCACCATCACCTTAGGAATCATTCCAGATGCAAAGTATCATTATAAGCATTTTTACTTAATTCCATCTATTAAGAAGGGTGGTCTATCATATTTTAGTTTAATCAACGTAGCTTTGTCAAGAAGAAATCATAAACCTGCTAAAAGATGGTTCTAGGGAAGAAACAAAAAAAAAACTTCGGTAAATACTAATTGTTAGACAAAAAAGAAAAAATTATAAGTAAAAAATCTCCCTCTAGAATGGTGTCCTTCTTGGAAATTTTGTAGACATCAAAGAGATAACCCTTCATCATTTATATTATCCATGCTTTAATACTAAAACCTCAAACACCCCTAAGAAATGTTGGTAGTTTTTCTTTAAAAATATAACAAGTAATATAATTAACTTCTCTTTGGCCCTACAACTCCAATGGAGTTTGTATTGATGTTATGCAAATGGCAAAATGCCTTTATATTTAAGGGATTCACAACATACTTATGTAAGTTGGGTTCATATGCCATCAAGGAGTTTGAGGCCGAGTTTATTTAAAGTTTATACAACAATGGAGAATGGGAGGTAGATAAATTCCTATATGATTAGGATTTGAAAGGAAATGAACCCATCAAATTTAGCCTTATTCTCTTGTGTAATGACTCATAGTAGTTTTCCACTAGAAATTTAGTTTAGGGCTAAAGGAAGTAATAATGAGATTAATCTCTAGAGAACAATGATGTTTTGTATATAGTACATTTATCTAACAAAACATAATACAAGATAATGGTGATCAAAGTAGATATGGGTAACACCTCTATCACACTTAAACACAAGTTTGGTGTCATATCTTGTGGGTTGATTATGTCGATAAGTGTCTTTATATGGAAATTGAAGTTGTTCTATCAATAATAAATATCATGTGGATGACCAAGATTTAATGAACTCTGACTATCCTTCGTCATCATCAAATGTGAAGGGATGAGATAAAATTCAAAACCTAATGTTGACCATTTTTTCCTGTATAGTTTTGAATATTTATAATTGTGGCTAAGTGTATAGGTAGTTAACAAGATGTGTGGCCATTCTCAACTTCTGCCATAAAGAAGAGGTTGTTTTGATTCTCATCCTCTACCTTAAAGAAAAGATTAAGTGTGTTACTATATTACAAGGAGATTGGTGTGGCAACTTCATTGCACAAAGTAACACAATTTGTTGTCATTCTCAACCTTGACATTAAGAAGAGGTTAGGTATGAGATTGTATTTCTTTTTCTATTAATTTGTGACGTATTTTCTCGCAATACCGCTTGTGGAAAGCATCGTGGATGTTGTTAAATTTATGATTGAAGTCTACTGCATTCCACTGCTTTCGACCTTGAATTCATAGCTTATGGTGATGAGTTGTAATCATAATTTATGTTTTATATTCTTCTTTATTCTTTGATACACCACAAATACCACATAATCTTTATGAAAATTTAATTCTAATAATTATAGATTGAGCTTCATATTGGTCTCATCTTAAATTTATCTTTAAATAATTTCAAAATATAGGTTAAACTTGTTAAAGTATACGTGATTGGTAAGGAGGTTTGAAGATGACACAAAAGTGAACGAATGAGAAAAAAAAAAATTGTCTTGGCTTACATGCGTTGTGCATAGATGATAGTAACATATAATATATTTTTCCACGAGAATCACCGAGAGATGTAAAATTATGTTTAGTATTAATGTTGATTTTGTTGATGAAATCAAATGCAAATTTGTGCCACCAGATATTATATCATTAAAACGCATGAAGGGAGAGGATGAATATCTCTATTAACAACAAAATATTAAAGTAAATTTGGGTCTGGAGTGAGTTTGTACAAGGAAATATAAAAATTATAAAAGCATATACCACATCACACTAAACGCATGTCATGTAGCACTAAGTTAGTGATATTATCTAGTAAATGGTAATCTATATCTCTCATTAATTATAGATGTCTAAGAAAATCAAATTTAATATAAAGTTAAGAGATGAAAATAAAAAATAATAACAAAAGTTTTAAATCCTCGTACGCAATAAATGATATAGTGCCAAAATATAAAGTTTTATATTATATTGTGTTTAAAATAATTTATAATCTCTCTTTATGGGGTGTCGAGAGAGGCAATAGGTGGGAGGGTGTGTGGAAGTCATTCAACAGAGTAATAATGAAAAGGGACGTGTCATGTTGCCTCTTCCCCTCGATTGCCTACCCCACTTAATTAGAGCTTACAAGTACTATTCATTTTCATAGCATTATGAGAATTCACATCATCCAACCACCACATCACCCTACTCAACTATGCCATGTGATTGCAAGGTGTGGGAGTTTGATCCCACGTGGAAGAATGATGATGCGACATTTAACTTAAATTACCATTTTAATGGCATCTTTCCTTGTAACCTTGGTGCCTCTCAAAGAATAGTTTATTATAGGGAAGTCTCTACTAGTAGCCCATTGCTCTATAGACTTGCTACATTGTTTCCTTCCTATACAACCCCATTTCCAATAGAAAGGGTTGGAAATTTCACTTCTCTTGTCTCGTCGAAGGTGGGAAGATTTTTAGAGTGAAGACCAATTGACTATGAGTTGGAAAGTCGGAGGATTTTGGCCTTTCTTCGCTATTTCCTGGTCCCATTGCATAGTTTGCCTTCATTAGTCCTCATCAGCTAGAATATTAGTGTATGTCTATACTTGCAACAATGAATCGCCTACACACCCCCCACAAGTGAGGGACAATTCATTGTGAGGCATAAGGTAGCTCTCAAGCTTGTCTTTTGTCTTTGGGCATATTATTCAACATGTCAGTTTCATGAACACACTCCATGTCATATTTAAAGCAAATTACAAATGATTTCATTTATTTAAGTTCACATGGCTCTTCTCCTCGATTCATTATAACCATGCATTTAAAATTTATATGTAATCTACTCAAATACATTCTAGAAATTAACACTGGGGTATTACACTCCACTTTGATTTTTCAAATATTTGTTTCTTGTACTATGACTATTTTGATATCTCTTTTTCAATCATAACTTTTTAAAAATTCCCTTAACTTCAGAAAATAGGAACCATGTTCCAATGGACTAGTGTCATTGCTTAATGGGAATAAGGCCACACCATACCCCAAAAAAACATCCAATCATTTTCCTTTTAGCATTTTACATTATTTTTACTTCAATGACTTCTTATAACTTCGAACAAGATTTTCTTCAATTTATAATTATTATCCTTGAGTATATTCTTATTCCTCAACTTTTTTTATTTAATAGTTAATGGGCATGTTATTATTACATTCCTATAATATACTAATGTTTATAAAGAATGAAGTTTTGCATTCAAATTTTTTATATTTTTTTTTAAATAATAATAATGATAATGATATTTTAATTTTAAAATCACTACTAAGTCAAACATCAAATTGGTGTATGAGACTTATTTGTTTGTAAGACAAAAGACTCATCTCTATATAATAATTTGAATGTTAAAATTTACAAAAACATACATACTATATCTCTCTAAATTTGAACTTATAACTTAAAAAAAAAAAAAAAATTACTCTTAATCATTAAATCTACCAAAATTAGAAAATATATGTTCTCTATTTATCAATAAAACTTTGAAGACAAAAAAAAATTACTAAATTTTCTTGATGTAAAATAACTAAACAATTCAAATCAATTTACAGATTAAAACTTCATATTTTGCATCCAACGTAATATTTAGAAAGCCTAAAAGAAATCGACTATTCTAATATTTTATAAAGGAAATTGAATAGTCAAATTCACAAGGAAAGTAGGTTGCATTAAACCATATTCATATAATTCAAGCATGATAATCCTTTAGTTGTTCATCCAGAGTAATATTTAGAAAGTTTAATATTCATAAAAGAATTTGAAGAGTCAAACTAGAAAAGGAAACTGAGTTGCCGTGATGCATTACAATCCAATCAAAAAGTTTGTTGTTGTTATGTTGTTAAATGATACTTCATTTTATTAATAGCAAGTGGAGTATAGCAATTTAAATATTGTAAAAAAATGATTCAATTAATTGTGTATCTTTTGCTTCAAACTAATTTATATGTTTAGTGTCTATATAATTTTTAAACTAATCTATCTGTATGATCAGTGTTTATATATATTTTTTAATAAAGTTTTTGAACCATGTTTAATAATATAATTTTTTTCATTTCAATCATAATTTTGAAATTATTTCTAGGGGTATGGACCTATTTGAAGCCAACTCATCGACTTATTTTGTTTGAATTTGTCAAATTACTTTGGGTTTTAAAAATATCTATTAATTTACTTCCTAATAATAAGTGGGTAGTGTTGGCTACTTGTATTTTAGTATACAAATAATTTTTCTCTCTATCAACTTCCTTCATTTTCAATAATCAGAAAAAGTAAGAGTAGAAAATGTAAAGATATTAAATGAAAGGTGTAGGTTGGAAATTCTCTCATGTCAAGTGCAAGGGGAGAACAATAATTTTTTATTATTATATTAACCATTTATGAAAACTGTGTACCTATAGTATGGGTATCAAGGGTTGAGAACATTTTAATTGTGTAATAATTTTCGGTGAAAATCACATAACATAAATTTCCGTCGACACGTTTCGAACCAACCAGTGTGGTTCATCATCAGGACAAGATGAGCAATCTGATCAAGAACCAGTTTAAGTAGATCAGGACATCTCCAACTAGCTATTGGAAAAAACCGCTAATTTAACTAGAATAGGAAGAATTTTATTTTTAGTATTAATTCTATTATATTTCAAAATTTTTAATTATATTTTTATTATAAATTCTATATAAAATAAAAATAAAATATAAAATCTAATCTAATCAAATAAATACATAAGTAATAATAATTACAATAATGCCAATATCAACAAGATTCCAAAAATCTATTAGTAAATTTGGTAATTCAAAAATGGAAACAATAAAAATCACAATTCATGTATAGAAATAATTTTTAAAAATCATAATTCTAATAAAAAACAAGTAATTTCTATATAAAAATATTATAAAATGACAAATTTGCAAAATTATAAAATAATAATACTTAATTAATTAATTTAAGATTACTAAAAAGGTAAGTTTCCCAGTAAAAATAAAATAAAATACAAATAAATAAATAAAAATACAAATATAAATAAAAATAAAAATAAAATAAATATAAATATAAGTAAGAAAATCATATTAATTTAAGATTACTAAAGAGGTAAGTTTCCCAGTAAAAATAAAAATAAAAATAAAATAAAAATAGAAATAAATAAATAAAATACAAATATAAATATAAATAAATAAATATAAATATAAATAAGTAAACAAAAAATAATCAAATAAATAAAGAAAAATATAAATAAATAATACTAGTAATACTAATAAAAATATAAATAAAATATAAATAAAAATTCATAAAAATAATAAATAAAAATAAATACAAATTATTAATAATAATAAATAAATGAATAAATTTTTTTTTTTTTTAAATTAAAAGAAAAAATAATAATAATAATAATAAATAAATAAATAAATAAAAATACAAATAAAAAATATAAAAAATAAAAATAAATAAATAAAAATTAATCAACACCAAATTAATAAAATAAAAGGAGCATACATCTGGAGAGAGGAATCAAGAACGAAAAAAAAAAAACAAAAAAACAAAAAAACAAAACTAAGAGTGAAGTGCAGGAATCCAGCATCTGCTAACATCCCACCCATCATCCCTATTAAGGTTAACCGACCTCTTTTCTATTTCCAAGGCTTCCCTCAACTTTCGGTGGTGGAAGTGGTCAATTGTTGCAATAACCTTAGTATCTTCAATACAAATATGGTGATTTGTTTTTTCAACATGCTCTGCCAAGGCAGAGGACCGAGATCTACCATGTCTAAGGTCAACAACATGTTCATGAATTCTTTGGTTAATTGATCGACCAGTTTCACCAATGTAAGGTGTCCCACAGGAACATGGAATCAAATAAACACCCTTACCATCCATCGGGCAAATCAGGTCTTTAACAGATCTAAGAGAACTACGGATAGTGCGGAGAGGCTTGAAAGTTGAGGAGACATTATGTTTCTTCAAGATCCTTGCGATTTTATCAGTAGTACCTTGGATAAAAGGAAGGTGAACTCCTGATGACCTATCGCAAGGATCTTTCTTAACCTTCGGACCTTTCTCAGCTTTTTGAAAAGCTCTAAGACATTGAGTTTTGCTATAGCCGTTCTTACAGAAGACATTAAGGAGATGGGATTTTTCACCTTCAAAGTGGTTCACATCAGAGATTCTAAAGGCTCTGGTGACTAGGGTACTGAGAACCCCAAGCTTCTGAGCCGGGAAATGATGAGAACTAGCATGTAAATACTGTTCAGTATGCGTCTTCTTTCTAAAAACTTGATGAGAAAATGAACCATCATCATTTCTCGAAAGAAGGACATCCAGAAAGGGCAGGCTACCATCAACTTCGAATTCCATGGTAAACTTAATGAAGTCAGATTGATCATTAAGATGTTGGAAGAAAAGGTCCAATTTCTCTTTACCATGGGGCCACAACACACAGGTGTCATCAACAAACCTTTTCCAAAGCTTTGGTTGAAAAAGGGAAGAGGAAAGGGCCTTCGATTCAAAGTTTTCCATGAAAAGATTAGCAACAACAGGGGAAAGGGGGGAACCCATGGCCACACCACAGGTCTGTTCAAAGAATACACCTTTGAAACTAAAGAAGGTCGAGGTGAGACAAATCTCTATGAGATGAGCAGTATCAGGATCCGTGATACGAGAGATGACATCAATGGCTTCTTTAATGGGAATGCAAGTATATAATGATACAACATCAAAACTCACAAACCTATCATCTGGATCCAACCTATTGTCTTTCAATTCATTAATGAAGGAGGAAGAATCTTTGACAAAGGAGTCGGTGCGACCAACAAGGGGCTTCAACTTACAAGCTAAAAATTTTGCGAGAAGATAAGTCAGACCACCTATGGTGTTGACAATGGGGCGAAGGGGAACACCTTCCTTATGAATCTTAGGAAGACCATAAATCCTCGGGGTGAGGGGATTACTTTCAATAAGCTTTTTACTAAGGGAGCCAACAGTGCTACTTGATTTTATTGCCAAAGCAACAGCTTTTGCCACTTTTTTAAGGGGATTTTTATCAAGCTTCTTGTAGCTACCGCTATTTTGAAGGTGATCCAACATCTTATTCCTATAATCATCCTTGTTTAAAATAACCGTAGCACCTCCCTTATCAGCCTTAAGAACGACAATGTCCTGGTTATTGTTTAAGGACTTTAGAGCTTCAAATTCATGTGTGCTAATGTTGCTCTTAGGAGGCTTAGCTTTTCTAAGGATGATAGAACAGTCTTGCCTAATGATGTCTTTAGTATCATCAGGCAAATCTCTAATCCCGTATTTTATATCACAAATGATGTCATGAATAGGTATTTTTTTAGGAGCAAGAGCAAAATTAAGGCCCTTCTCCAATAAACTATAGACATGACGATCAAAGGAAAAACGAGAAAGATTGATAACAGTCTTCATTAAAGGAGAATTGGTATTAATATTATTGATAATATTATTACCACTAATATTGTTATTATTATTGCTATTATTAATATTATTATTGTTTATAATCTCAATACTATTATTATTAATGTTATGGTTCTGATAAATCATATTATTACTATTATTACTATTAATAATATCAATACTATTATTATTAATTTTATGGTTATTGTTAATAATATTATTCATATTATTATTGTTAATAATATCATGGCCACCATCAATATTAATATTATTCTTCAAAATATTATTATTATTGAACGGCAACACATTGTTCATATTGATATTTAGAATGTTTTCGTTAATGCTAATACCATCTACCGCCGGCCTATCAGGGATTAAATTGGAGGAATCCTGGAAAGACGGCAACGTTGAATAAACAGAACGATAATTAAAAGAGTTCAAGTTTAACACAGAGAGGGACAGATCAGAACGCTGAACCTGGTCGTTCGACGAAGGATTGGATCCATCTGCAACAGATCCCTGCAAACTGGAAGAACACAATACGCTCTCATTCATTCCAGAGAAAGAATACAGCGCCGAATCAAAACCACGAATCTTCTCCATGATTTTACTTACTTATATTTATATTTATTTATTCATTTATTTATTTTTATTTTTATTTGTATTTTATTTATTTATTTCTATTTTTATTTTATTTTTACTGGGAAACTTACCTCTTTAGTAATCTTAAATTAATTAATTAAGTATTATTATTTTATAATTTTGCAAATTTGTCATTTTATAAGATTTTTATGTAGAAATTACTTGTTTTTTATTAGAATTATGATTTTTTAAAATTATTTCTATACATGAATTGTGATTTTTATTGTTTCCATTTTTGAATTACCAAATTTACTAATAGATTTTTGGAATCTTGTTGATATTGGCATTATTGTAATTATTATTACTTATGTATTTATTTGATTAGATTTGATTTTATATTTTATTTTATTTTTATATAGAATTTATAATAAAAATATAATTAAAATTTTTGAAATATAATAGAATTAATACTAAAAATAAAATTCTTCCTATTCTAGTTAAACTCGCTGTTTTTTCCAACGGCTAGTTGGAGATGTCCTGATCTACTTAAACTGGTTCCTGATCAGATTGCTCATCTTGTCCTGATGATGAACCACACTGGTTGGTTCGAAACGCGTCGACAGAAATTTATGTTATGTGATTTTCACCGAAAATTATTACACAAAATCTATGGATCACAGAAGCCAAATTCCTAATAACATTTTAATTCTCATAAATGTTTTTGATGCGTGTTCTTACATTTCATAAGAGTTACTTGGTCTTAAGTGGATATTATTATGTCTAAATAGGTCTTCTAATTACCATTTATCATGGGGTATGATTAGATTTTGTTTTTTTTTGTTATATATAAATTTGTTTATTAGTTAGTCTTATATTAATCACTGGGTGTTTTTCATGGAGAAACATATTGTCGCTAAAATACTTTTGGGTTACTTTAATCCAAGTTCTTTCATGATTAGTTCTTAAAAAGGATTTTGTTTTTTAACATTGAGATGACATATAATTAGTTTGGAGTATCTTATAAAAATATTATTTTAGACCCATGTTTCATAGATTCATTGATATTCACATTAAAGTTCTTAATTTAAGATGGTTTCTTGTGAGGTCGAATAATTCAAAGGTGATTGTTAAAATACTCCTTGTGTCCCCTAGATTAGGTGATTGATGGAGTTGTTTATTCAATCATGGGAGTTGTAACGCCCTCAATCCACATTTACCCAACGTCACTAGTCTGCCAGGGTAAACATGAGAGGAAGAGTTACAATGACATGACCTGACCTCCAAGTTTCAGTTATGGAAGTGGGGTCGACAACTGAGACTTACTGACCACAAACTGTCATCTTAAAGGGGTTACAAGACACTCATGGGCCGAAGAACCACCCCAGGTGACCCAACCTAGAGCTAGAATGTTTTTTTTCAACGACTTAACACCCCAACCGCATGCACAAGCCTACCTAAGTGCGGTTGTAGACCAAAATCCTTAGTTCAAAGGGTGCAGTCCCCATATTTAAACCACAATTCCATGCCAACCTCTATACCATTGCCCAAAACTTCCTGAGACTTTCCAGAATAATAAGTGCCTTAATGATAAGGCTAAACATACAAACTTGAAACATAAACTTTACCTAATAAGGCCCAACCATGACAATAATCTCGTCAAACATATGGTGAACATGTAATCTAGAGGTCATGAATAGATATTTGAACATGGGAGTTTGAAACTTATATGAGATTCAACAAGAAGGTCTAATTCCCTCTCATAATAGTTGCAATAACATTTGTTAGCCCATGCATTCATCAACCCTTAATCAACTAATCAAAGCATAACAAGAGCAATAACTAGAACATGTTATGGAACCTTTCTTATTACCAGCATATAACCAAAATATTAACCATGATAGAACATCCATCAAGCCACATAATAACAAGTACAAGTACTCATGAATCACAATAAGAAAATAACTCTTATTGACATATGAAAAATTGATCCAGGTGGATATTGGTGGTCACCCGCCTATTCCACTTGGGGCTCCACCATTGTCTATTTCAGTTTTTCAGTTTCGGCACAGTTTACTATTTTTAGCAGTTTTTCGGGTCCTAAACTTCCGGAGCCGTTTTGAGGCCCTAAACGACGTTTTTTGGGAAAAACGGAGAGCAACATGGGTCCATGGACCCATGTTGCTCGTTCCAAATTTGTAGTCCTCGGATAGATCTTTCTAACGAGGTATGGTACGCATCAAACGGAGATCGTATGCCAAAGTTACGCCCCTGGGAAGTTGAAACACCAATTTACCCAAACGGGGCCCATAGTTTTGGCGCTTCATCTCCTAGGGTTAGGGTTTTGGCTGCTTAGGATTTCCCATTGTTTCTAAATGATAAATAGGCCCTCGAGCCTCATTGTAACACAGTTCAGAGGCCTGTAGCCGCCACATCTCTTCTCAGAGATAGCTACCAGCGCCTTAGCTAGTTTTATTTCCATTCTGTCTGTAAGCAAATTTCAGTTCTTTGATATTAATGAAATGAAGTGTTATTTCCGCTGCATCTCTATATTTATGGTTATATGTTTATTCTGTTGCGTTCCTGCATAAATCCGGATCAGTGGTATCAGAGGGGTCTGCTTTTTCTCGATCCTTCTTTGCATGTCCCCAACGAGGCCGGGGTATAAGGAGCTAGGGCTTGATCTGGTGGAACCTTTGCAAGATCAGCCTCGCAAACCTCGACGGACGCCCATGGGGGACGAAAAGAAAGATGAGGGAGCAGGAGATCCTATCAAAATATTGCTCGAGGAGGCCCTCGAAAAACAAAGGAACGCGATGATGGATAACTTTGCTCAGATCCTTCAACGACTACCCACCGGCGGCGCATCTGCATCCAGCAGCCACTCTGGAGGCGCGACTCCTTTTAAGGTACAAGTAAATTTTGACATTCCCATATTTGAGGGTCAAATAGACGTAGATGCCGTAGATAAATGGTTGAATCTGTTAGAAGGATATTTCTCGGTTCATGACTTTTCAGACCGGGAGAAGATTATTTTTGCACTCCTCAAAGCTACCCCCATGTTAAGGACTGGTGGGAAACCTACTGTGAGAACAAGGACCAGACAGAACCCTCTCTGTTCTCGGCCGTACCAACTTGGAATTCTTTCCGAGACGCCGTCAAGGAACAGTACTATCCCGTGGGGAGCCATGAGGACAAGTACATACAATGGACCACGCTGCGACAACAAAGGGATCAAGATGTGCACGAGCTGACGAATCTGTTCCATACCCTGCGCACAAAGCTGGGTATCAAAGATTCAGAGAAACATTTGGTGCTAAAGTATCGCAGCTGTCTGCACAGATACATTCAGGAGGAAATGGAGTTCCTCGACATCTCCTCGCTTGGTACGGCATACCGGTATGCTGCCAAGATTGAGCAGAAATTCAAGCAGAAGAAGCGAGACTTTGGATCTGCGAATCAAAAGCAAGGGAAAGGTGTTTCCAAACCGCAGAACAAAGGACAGAGCCAAGGCATGGCGGCTAAAGACAACTCATCGAAGCCACAAGAAAAGAACAACACCGCAAAGCCAAAGAAGGACACAGGAAAGTGGTGTGAGTTCCATAGGAGCTCCACCCACAACACAAGTGAGTGTCGGGCCAAGCAGTCGCTAGTGGCCGAGATGAGGGCTTCTGATTCAGATGCATGCTCTGACTCCAAATCAGAACCTGAAAAGGGGAATGAAAAAGGGAAACATATTATTGATGCGGAGCCCAACGCCACTGTTGCCACTACAAAGGTCCAGAAGGAGGAACCGGAAGATCCAGAGGAGGAGGAACGTCTCTTCCACTCCCAGATGTGGGTAAAGGGCTCCCCTGTACAGTTCATTGTCGACAATGTGAGCCAAAAGAACCTCATTTCAGCAGACGCCGTGAAGCGGTTGGGCTTGCCGACCACAGCTCACCCACATCCATACACCATCGGGTGGCTTCACCAAGGACGAGATCTCCGCGTCAGCCAGCAGTGCCGCCTTCCCTATAGCATCAAGCCCTTCACGGATGAGGCATTATGTGACGTTGCTCCTATTGATGTTTCTGATGTATTATTAGGACAACCATACTTGTGGAAGCGTCATGCTGTGTATGAGTCTCGACCTCGTGCTATTATTGTTACTTTGGGAATAAGTTGTACAGGATACCAGAGGTACCACCTCCTGCGACTATCTCTTTGGTTACTGCAAAAAAATGCATTAAGCTCATTTCCCAAACCAGGAAATTCGTTTTCCTGATGATCCGCCTCAGCAAGAAGAAGACCGGGCCACATCCTTCCGTACGTGGCTCCTCTACACAAACAACAAATGGAGGAAGTTGTGGAGGAGTACTTGAGACAGGTCTTGCCCTCACCCACAGTAAGCTCCCACCGCGGCCAAGCAACTACTGGACCCGACCCCGTGTGCGCTGCCACTCAATGGACCGATCTATCTACGTCTGTTTTGACAATGATGAATCGAAGAGACGTATTCAGAGTCGTTGCAAAAGGTCACATCAGACCAAGTTTATCGCCCCGTGGGAGCCCGATCGTGTTGGTACAGAAGAAGGATGGGACGTGGAGACTTTGTATTGACTATCGGGCGCTGAACAAGATCACTGTCCGGAATAGGTACCCAATCCCACGGATTGATGACCTTCTGGACCAACTCCAAGGTGCAAAATATTTCAGTAAGATCGACCCGAAGTCTGGGTATCACCAGGTACCAATTGAACCCTCTGATGTGTGGAAGACTGCCTTCAAAGCTAAGGAAGGCCTTTTTGAATGGCTGGTCATGCCTTTCGGGTTGACGAATGCTCCCGCAACCTTCATGAGGATGATGGACGACATCTTGCGGTCATTCACCAACTCATTTGTAGTGGTGTACTTAGATGACATTCTGATCTTCAGCAAGACTTGGGAAGAGCACCTTCATCACATCCGACAAGTCCTCCAAACACTGCGGCAACACAAGTTGTGTGCCAATTTGGAGAAGCGCACGTTTGGCATGACCCAGGTTCAATATCTGGGATACATTATTGATGAAAGGGGGGTGCATGTGGATCCAGCCAAGATCCAAGTCATTCGGGATTGGCCAACCCCAAACCACTATAACAGAGCTTCACAGCTTTCTGGGTCTTGCTAATTTCTACCATAGGTTCGTGTTGGTATCCTCTCATATCACTTGGCCCTTGATTCAAGTCACCAAGGGAGGAGCGAGAGAAAAATTCTTTTGGTCGGAACCTCAATGGAAGGCGTTCACAGAATTGAAAAATCACCTCTGTTCTGCCCCAGTGCTCACATTACGTGACTTGCAACAACCATTTGAGATCAAGACAGATGCCTCTGACTATGCTATTGGGGCAGTTCTTACTCAACAGGGACATCCAAAGGGCATTTCACAAAGGAGACATTGTCCCTCATGCCTCGCAAGTACCCCACAGTATGACAAAAGAAATGTACTCCTTCCATTGCAAGCTTGTCGACAATGGAAGCGCTACATTTTGGGGAAGGAAACAATCATCCACACAGACCACAGGCCCCTTCAGTTCATACAGACACAAGGGAAGTTGCAGAATGATCGCCATCAGAAGTGGTCTACATATCTACAACAGTTTCATTTGAACATCAAGTACATGAAGGGTAGCACCAATAATGTTGCAGACTGCCTCAGCCGACCACCGATCGTGGCGCTCACCACCGTGCTCAACTCTTGTGGGCACGAGACTTCTGATTGGCCGCTTCTCCATGAGAGTGACCCAGAATTCGGCCACACTTACAAGGCACTCTTGGGGGGCACGCAAGTTCCAAATTTTCACCTCCAAGATGCACTTTTATGCTCACGGGACACCTTTGTGTTCCTTCAAGCGAGCGTGCCAAGATGTGATGGGGGGAAGCACACTGCCAGGGTCGAGTCGCCGAGCATTTCGGGGTCGAGTTTCGAGAAAACAAAGAGCAACTCGTGCTACATTTCTGGCTACGAATCTTCGAAAGGATGTCGAGAAGCATCAGATCCCCGCGCTTGAGCTATTGCCAAACCGACCATCAAGAAGCAAGGCCTATATACCTCTACCTACCCCTAGTCGACCTTGGGAATCCATCTCCATGGATTACATGTCGGGCCTGCCTTCTACTAAGCATGGAAATGACCGTGTTTTTGTGGTCGTCGACAGATTCTCGAAGATGGCCATTATGGCGGCCTGCAAGAAGAATATCACAGCAGAAGCCACTGCTAAACTCTTCTTTGAACGAGTGTGGGTGCACTTTGGGATCCCACAGCCTATCATATCAGATCGGGATAGCAGGTTCCTCAGCACATTTTGGTCCAGCCTCTGGTCGATGTTGGATACCAAGCTCACCAAGTCCACAGCTTTCCATCCCCAAACAGATGGCCAGACAGAGGTCGTCAACAGAATGATTGTACACATTCTGCGGATGTACAATTCAAAGCATCCACGCACATGGGACGAGAGCCTCCCTTATGTACAACATAGTTATAATCGGGCTCTCCACAGTTCAATCGGCCATAGCCCCTTTGAGGTGGGCTTGGGATTCCAGCCACTATGCCCCATTGACGTAGCTACGCGATTGTGCCAGCCTGTGCCAATTCAACCTGTTCCGGCCCAAGCTGGGACAAAGCCGTAGTCACTTCCAGCGTATCCAACACATCCGGCCAACAAAATCTTGATATATTGACAGCCACGCGTGCTGCCACCCCATGATCAACACGGTGCCACACAATCCCGTGGGTGACAAAGGCCACATTTGCAAGGGGAGCCGCCCCACTGGACCTCACCGCAAGCTTCGCCCGCTCTGATACGGGCCGTACACCATCACCAAGGCTGTAGGTAACAATGCCTTCGAGCTTAGTATTCCACCATTCCTTGGTCTGCACCCAGTCTTCAATGTGGATCGCCTTCGTCCTTACTTCCACCTCTACTGGACACCTCGGACATTGCAGAACAACTCACACCAACAGAGTTAAACCCAGACTGCATGGAACAGGCCACCACAGATTGTATCATGGACATGCAAATCAAGAACACTCGTCAACAGCAGATCCAACTGTATCGGGTTGTCAAAGCTGCCCAACTCCTGCACCAAGGAAAGTGGTTCACCAGGGACCAAGTTCAGCAGAAATTTCCTCATCTCATGGAGGAACTTAACGCAATGGGGACCATTGCTTCCTAAGGGGGGAGGAATGATCCAGGTGGATATTGGTGGTCACCCACCTATTCCACTTTGGGCTCCACCATTGTCTATTTCAGTTTTTCAGTTTCGGCACAGTTTACTATTTTTAGCAGTTTTTCGGGTCCTAAACTTCCGGAGCCGTTTTGAGGCCCTAAACGACGTTTTTTGGGAAAACGGAGGGCAACATGGGTCCATGGATCGATGTTGCTCGTTCCAAATTTGTAGTCCTCGGATAGATCTTTCTAACGAGGTATGGTACGCGTCAAACGGAGATCGTATGCCAAAGTTACGCCCCTGGGAAGTTGAAACACCAATTTACCCAAACGGGGCCCATAGTTTTGGCGCTTCATCTCCTAGGGTTAGGGTTTTGGCTGTTTAGGATTTCCCATTGTTTCTAAATGATAAATAGGCCCTCGAGCCTCATTGTAACATAGTTCAGAGGCCGGTAGCCGCAACATCTCTTCTCAGAGATAGCTACCAGCGCCCTAGCTAGTTTTATTTCCATTCTGTCCGTAAGCAAAATTCAGTTCGTTGATATTTATGAAATGAAGTGTTATTTCTGCTGCATCTCTGTATTTATGGTTATATGTTTATTCTGTTGCGTTCCTGCATAAATCCGGATCAAAAATCCAACCAAGTTAGGGACTTCCACGTACCATTCGACCATAGATTTGACTGAACCAAATTTTTTATTTTAGTCAATCACCCATGTTCCATATTCCAAGCTTGAATGTGGGATCTCGAGACATAAACAACTAGTGCTTCTCAGAGATTAAACCACCTCCACCCTCAGGCTATTGCAATCTCGCCAAAACTGGTCAAGAGATCACAATGCCCAAAACAGTCTTGGGTGCCTCAGAGTTTCTTCATCGAACCTTAAGGAATTTTCATGTCTCCACCCATCTGTTGAGGGATTTCCGAATATTAAACCACCTCCACCCCCAACTCTTGGGAATTTTCCTGAGACCACCCCACCCAATTCCAAAACTTTCCGATAATCCAAAGCTCAACCGAGAAAAGAATCCCATCACACCATGGTTATCCGAAAATGGAAAGGTAAGGATGAAACCACTGTTAAACCAGAAAAAAACCCATGCCAATGACAACAAAGAACTAAATGCACAAATGCATGTATCATGCATTCACAAAACAACTATGAGATCACACATGCAACCTGATACATGTAATGTCCTCCTATTGAAGTTGCTTGATCCAACCTTCCTTGCTTCTCCTTTGCTTTCCTTGTCCTTCCTTTTTTTTCCTCTCTTGCTTGATTGATTTCTCCTCTTGTTGTTCTTCTCTCTCTTTCTCAGTTAGCCCAAGCTAAAACTGACAAAAAGATGTGAACTAATCCTCATAAGCCTTTTTATCATTGAGGCCTCTATTTTCTTCATTTTCCCTGACCCTTCATCTCCCTTTTCTCATATTTTCCTTTATTTTCATAAAAAAATTCCAATTAATGCTTCTTTACCTTTTTCAATCTCCTTAGCCATATTAAACCAAAAGTGACACTCACCATGATGTTTTTCCCTACATTCAACTTGGAAGATGTGTCATGTGACCTTGGTCTGATTCTTTTGCCTTTATTAACTTTATTACATGAACTTTTAAATTGGGGATGTTACAAACCCCTCCCCCTTAGGGGAACACCGTCCTCGGTGTTCTATGACACCTGTTACCAACAAGACCGTTGAAACCAAAACATGTTTCCCATGGAGCTTTATAAATGAGCTCGATGCAGTATTTACAATGAAAAACAAAGTTAACATGACAAGCATGACAACCATACTACTTATTGGAGCTTCATAACATAACTCATTGTGGTATTCACAATAAAAACCATACATAGATATATACATATGCCAAAAATCCTTTACCACAACCAGCAAATAATGAAAGATACATAGCCCGCATTTGAGAAGCCATCTCCCATGTAGCTTCATCGGGCATAAAGTGCTTCCACTGCACTTTAACTTGCTCAATTGCTTGGTTATGGAGCATGAGTTGTTTTTGTTGCAATATGCACAGAGGTTTCAATTGGAATTCTACTTCTAGCTTGTTGACAGGAAAATTTGTCCGGCCAACAGTAGGGGATCTCCCCGATAGAAAGTCCCAATTAGACTCTGAACCGTTTGTGATAGGGATCCTGTCCAGAGGTGTGGATCCGGCTACTGCTGGATACTCCTTCTCCTGGACGCAAATGAGCCCTGCAAAGTTATAGATGTACAGTTATCGAATGATACAAGATAAATATCTATGATTATCAATGAGCATAAACACTACAAATAGCAAGATATAAAAGAAAACACGCAGCTGAAGGAGATGCTGTTAGCAGCACATCATTAAGGTTGTGTTTGTAAGATTGTTCAAAACATAGAAGAAACATTTCTACCTGGTAAGAACAACTTATACATACTTGGGCGATTTCGTGAACGAGATAGATGTCAATAATAAAATAATAAAATTACAAACATCTCCTATGTAAATAACATACCATCAGATACACGTGCAGTAAGATGAAATGCATAAAGAGTATAATTAGAAAACGCAGATCAATTAATCACAAGATATCACACATATACGAAGAAATACTCATAGTATTGACACATTGATTCTCATCAGATCCAATAGTGGATTTAAAACAAATGCTTGTATTTATTCATAATAGGTTGTTTGATGCTTTACAACTCTCTTCTCTCCTTTGGAGTCCAAAAAAAAAGGTCCTTTTACAAGTCCCCGAATGGGGTATATATAAGGCAAGATTTGACCCTTGGGGGTCCAGACCCTTCACCTTCCTGTCTGTTGGGCTGCCTTGCGACCTGAATGGAAGATGCGACCTGCGACCTGTATGGATAGTGCAACCTGCGACCTGGTGCTGGAAGGTGCGACCTGCGACCCCTTCTATAGGTTGTGCCTTGCAATCTGATCATGGGAGTGTGTGTGTGATCGCTAGGTCGGGAACATCAACTTGTTGCTCTTTGAGGAAATTCTGCCATGCAAGATAATCTGCAACGATTGGGGCGATCAGAGGAGTATCTTCCCTTAACCGGTGTAGGCATTCTAAAGCATTCAGAATCAGAGTCTCCCTCTTGATTGTGACCTGGTTGGATAAGGAAGCCAGTTTGGTGTAAATCCAAACTAGCGTTACAACAAACTTAACCAAGTTCTCCTGTGATGCGGGAAGATCAGGTGTAGTGGCGACTTGTTTGATAGACTGTAGAAATGCCTAAATATGCTGATCTACGTATCCCCATGTCCTTTCCTTTCTCAATGCACCTAAAGAAGGAATATGGTGCAATTCATGCATCAAGTCAATGCCACTAATCAGATGCTCATACGCGGACATCACCTTCTCTAGATCTTTGAATAATTTCTCCTTGGACTGCACCTTCATGAGAATTTGGACCTTGTCATTCTGAGTGTGAATCCAATCTTTCTTGGGCAAGGTTTCCGGAGCTTGCGGATATCTGCTTGTCCATTCTATCATTCTATCTAAAGCGGCGAAGGCCTCTTTCAATTGATCATTTCTCTTCTTCGTTTCCACTTGGGCTCTTAGGAGGGGTGCGACTGTTTGCTTTATGGTGAACATCTCCCCGTATACTTGCTTCATGGTGGCTTCCAGTGTCACCAACTCCCTCTGGACGGTAAGCGGTACTTCGTTAATAAGGGTTTTTTTTGCCTTGGAGGTGTTGGATTTATTCCCTTAGTGCTCTCTTTTCTTGCTCTGACCTAACTTCTCTTTGTTTAGAGTCCTGTAATCTATTTTGTAGGGAAAGGATTTCCCTACTCATCCGACTCACATTTTCTTCTGTGGCTGCGGCAAAACTAGTGTCGGTTTATGCTATCATCACTGGGTTGGTCCTAGTGTCTAAGACTATATCCTTTTCCATCATGGGTGTGAATGGGGCGACATGGTTCCGTGCTAGGCATCTCCTCTTTTCCTACTAGATCTTGAAGGTGAACTGATCATAAGTGATTCTCGTTAGGCTGAACACCTCCTCCTCTTGTCCTTTAGAGGAGCTTGGCTCTGAGAGTGCAAAACGTGTGTTAATTGCAGGTACTTCGATGGGCGGAAACTCGGTTTGTACTCCTGTTACTGGGGGAAGTGTCTCGGCGTCTTTTGATCTTTGATCCTCTTCCTCTTTTCTCTTTCGTTCTTCTTCTTCTTTCAGAAGTTGCTCCACCTCTGCCTTATCCTATTCCACCTTTTACCTACGCCCTGCTTCCGCTTTTATTTGCTCTTCTTCCTTCCTTCTTCGTTCATCTTCTACTCTTGGTTCCTCTTCTTCCTTCCTTTTCTACTCAGCTTCTGCTTTTGTTTCTTGCTCTTCCTTCCTTCTGCGTTCGGCCTCCACTTGATCCAATTCTTTCTTGAGCTACCGCTCAACTTCTACTTTCGCTTCCTGCTCTTCCTTCCTTTTCTTGGCATCCTCCGCTTGTTTCTTTTTCTGTTATGTCTTCAGGTTTTTCTTACACTTATCTTCAGCTTCTAGCTGAGCTTCTGCTTCCTTCTCTTTCTGTTGGGCAGCAGAGTTGTGGCCTGTGCTGGTTCGGGGCTTCTTGGCCTGGGAAGAAGAGGCGCCTCCCAACTCGCGGATTCTTTCCTCCAAAGTATGATCATCTTGATCCTCTTGATCAGACCATGCTCCCGGGGCGAGTTCCCTATCCATGTTATACCAGTTTCTTTTCGCATCCTCAGATGGGCGTTTAGTATGCTGATAGCTCCATTTGAACTTGGCTCGTTTACAGTAGTCAGGGACTATCCTCTCAGGATCCTATGTCCGGTGATCCAACGGCCCCAGGTAGAAACCTTTGATTTGTTCAACTTCTGCCTCTACCTCCCTGAAATCCTTGACTGTGTAAGCACCGATGGTGAGTGGCAATGTAGGCCACGACTTTTTCTTACCTTTAGTAAGGACCTTTGAGAAGTCGGAAGTCATCTGATAACATACTTGCTACAGAAGCATCTTGTCTGTGACGAATTGGGGCAGAGCATGGGGAGTCTTGAATGAACCAAAGGCTCGAATAAAGGTGTATTCTGCAAATGGAAACCAATGTGCTACTTTGACTAACGTTTCCATGGCTCGCCAGGACATTCATGGGGTATCATGACCGAACAATTTCCTGTAGAGTGCAGGGATGAAACTTTGTGAGATTGACTCTATATCCTGCTTGTATTTAGAGTCCCAGAATACACGCAATTATTTGTGAATTAGGCGTGCCCGCTCCTGATCCCAGTTGTGGGCCCATCCCTCAAAGTAGCACCGGGAACAAACTACATCCAACAGGTAAGAGGCCATGTAGAATTCAGACGAGTATCCCTCCTCTGGTGCTAGTGCTACAGATATGTTCGTTTTGAGAGCCACCATTAGTAAGTCAGCTCAATTGAAACGGGTGCCATATATAGTGACAAAGTTCATCAGGGACACCCAAGTACCACTAAATGTGGTGGCATCGGGACGACCATATATCCTACAAAGCATAGCTTCCACCAGCTTGTATACATTTATGAGGCCTGCTACTGGGTACTCTTGATCTTGAACTTCTCGAGTTCTTCCCACCATCCTCTCAGGGTGTCTGGTACGTGGACCACATGGGTGGTGGCCCATTTCTCTGTGAATATTTGTTCCCGTTCTGGAAGTGCATAATAATACTCTGCATCCGAGCCTTTTAGATTCGCAAAAGCCTTTCCCTCGTAGTCTCGAATTACCCACTTCTTGGGGTCGATGTTCTGTATGATCCATTCAATCAATTCCGCACATGGGAATATAGCTGGGTGGGCACCTGCATAGTGAAGCTTCGACCTCTTAACTTGAACATATACTTGCTAGTCGTGGAGGTCCTCTGGAAATTATGGTTGGGCGAATTCTTGGTATACTTGATACCAACTCATACTTTCTCCTCTGCTAAATGTACATGCGGTGTCCCCATGGATCGGGGGAGGAGACATTGGTATTTCACCTTTTGTGATTTCTATCTCTGGGCTCTTGTTTTTCTTGAGAACTGCCGGAGGTCCCATGTTGCTTGAGGCTGAAGAGATGGAGACACACTCTAACTCTCCTTCAAGGTTCCCTGGCATGTTCATAAAATAGTCCCAGGATAAGACATATGCCATAATAATAAATGCCTAGGTACTGCTTTTAACTCTGACCAACTGAAATCCAGGAAAGGGTGGATCTGCAACTTAGTGACCTATTTCCTGGGTCGCTGGGTCGCTGGGTCGCAGAGGTTTAAACTTTTAGAAGCTAGCGACCCTGCGACTTGGTGACCCTGCCACGAGGTTGCGAGGTCACTGGGTTGCAAAGGTTTAACAATTCATGAGGGTGCGACCTTGCGACTTAGTGACTTGCGACCGGGTCGCTGGGCCGCTAAGTCGCAAGGTCATAAACATGCAGTTTTGAGCAGGATGCGACTTGGCGACTTAGCAACCGGGGTCACGGAGTCGCAGGGTCGCGAGATCGCGTTAGGGCTGGCCAGGAGATTTCGACGGCGACGTGGTCCTTTGCTTCATTTTTTAACTCAAAACAATACAAGGAATGAGTGAGGAAAACCCATAAAAGAGGATGAAGTGGTTATTGGGGGAAGAGATAGACACAGGGGAGGTTGGTTGGCTCCATTTATAAATTTGTGTTAGGAAAGGTTGTGGTTTGGATAACTAGACAAAGCTCAGGTTCAAAAGGATCTTAAATGGGAGATGATAGATGGCTTAAAAAGGGCTAAGGTCAGTGGAAAAAGGGAAACAAATAGAAAAAACAGAAACATCAAGAGGATTAGGAAACTTACCCTAGAAAATCGCGCTCCAGTTGGCCTATCAGAAGCGTTTTTTGCTCTCCGTTGTGTGGGTGAAATGCGACCTAGCGACCCTTCTATTTATAAAAGGGTCGCGCGTGCGGGAAATTAATGAGGTCGCTGGGTCACAAATATCTAGCGCTTAAGAGGTGCACGACCTCACGACCTTGCAACCTGGAGGGTTGCGGGGTCGCAAGGTCGCTAGGTCACGATTTTGAAGTTTGTGTTGCGACTTGGCGACCTGGTGACTTGATAGGTCGTAGGGTCGCTAGGTCGAAAATTGGAAAAAATACCTATGCTACGACTTAGCGACTTAAGGCTTTTCCTGAAACAGACTTGAACTTCAGATTTTGACTTAGCTTTTCGATGCTCAGGGGGGGCTCAAAAAATTTTAGATGGTGAATTTTTGGAGGGTGTTGTAGTGGCTACAATAAATGGTGATTCATTGGTAGGGTCCACAATATCTGTCGGTGCTTTATCTGGGGGGGGGGGGGAGTGCGTAAAACACTTGTTCCTTTCACCCTGTGGGTCCCACTTCTTCCGTCTTCGAGCTTTGCGCATTTTCTCCCCCCACCTGCCTGCCCTTGGGTGTCGTTTTACCGTGTTTTCATTCTTGGAGACCGGATGAAAAAGTTCGGGGTAACCCCAGGGTTTTACGGATCCAATATAGTTTATTTGGCCCTCATTGTGTTGCTCCATTGCCAGCGAACCAGATGGTCCCGACGGAGTCACTGCCAAGGAATCATGAGCATTGCTCTGCTGCTAGCAAGCCTGGTCAGTACCCCGGCAGAGTCATCGTATCGCCTCTCTGTGCAGGAAGCCTTTCTCAATCCTTTACCATTTATTCATGTGATTAATGCAATTATTGAAATGTGCTCAGGGAACTTATTTCTTGTGCTCAAGGCACTTATTTTTTGTTTTGGAAATTATTGCCTGGGCGGATGAGGGATCCCGAATTATTTTACTTGCAAGAGAGGTTGCTCATGGTCTATATGAGGGCTTATGGTTTTCCTAGATTTCCGTTCTTCACCTGAGACTAACCCCTCCCTTTTCCTTCCAATACCTTGTTCAATTGACCATTGCCTTTTTCACAACAGTCCCTTGGGCCAGCATACTGGGTAAGTTGTCGCGTTTTGGTACGAAGGCTTTAGTCATGTTCTCGCCAATGGGTGCCCATCACAAGTATGCTTTCCCCCTTTTACAGTCTGGGGAGAGATAATACACCAACATAGATCCGTGAATCAATATGCCACTTGAGTAGCTTCTATATCCCCTTTCAAAATATGGATGCCAAGGGAAATAAAAAGGGTAAAGGGAGCCTATGTGGAACAAGCAATTTATTGAAAACAAGAAAGGTAAAGAAAAACAAAAGAAACAAGATAAACTATGATACAGGATGCATTGACAGCCCCGCGAGGCTGTCAGGTGAAATAGTATTTAAGGTCATATCCATTCACAGGGAGGACCTCAAAGCTCCCTTCAAGAGTTTGCAACCTGTAATTGTGGGGACCGACCTTCTCTTTAACCTAGAAAGGGCCTATCCATAATGCCTGGAACTTGGAGTGTTTCCCTTTATCTTCATGAGCTTTATCCCATTCGAGGACAAGGTCACCTACTTCAAAAATTTTGTTCCCGGCTGACTTTTTGTCAAACCATCATTTTATCCGTCCTTGGTGGATGGTGAATTTTTCCCGAGTTTTTTGCCTTCCCTCCTCAAGTTTCAGTAGTGTGTCTATTCGGGCTTGCAGAGAAAGGCAAGGAGTGCCATGAGTCTCCTGAGATAACTGGAGTGCCGGGAGAGACAAGTTGGGAGGAAGGATAACTTCTTTTCCGTACAAGAGGAAAAAGGGGGAGGTGCCTAGGGAAGGTTTGGGCGTGACTCGATCTACCCAGAGGGCATTGTAGAGTGCCCTGTGCCAATTTCGTTGTTGGGACAACAAATTCTTTTTTATAATGCAAATTAGGTTCTTGTTGGTTCACTCGGCTAACCTGTTTCCTTGAGGGTAATAGTTGGCAAAATGTTTAAGTACGATACCATTTTCTAAAGCAAAATCATATAATTTTAATGATGAGAAATATGTTGCATTGTCAAAAACAAGGGAGGTTGGAACGCCGAACCTGATCATGATGCATTGGGTGATGAAGGCTATTACCTCTTGATTGTTGACTTGACGTAATGGTACCTCTTCAACCCACCTTGTGAAATAGTCTGTGGTGGTAAGGATGTACCTGTTGCTTGGAAGAGTGTGGCAAGATCTCCCCAATCACGCCCAGTTCCCATTGTTGAAATGAATCTTCCACTGCGACAGACTGTAATGGGGTCGAAGGCCGAATATCTCTGTTTGCAAACTTTTGGCATTGTTGGCATTTCCGAACATATGCGTGTGCATCTTTAAACAAAGTAGGCCAATAGAAATCACCATGCATGATCTTGTGAGCAATGGTGTCTCCTGCATAGTGCCCCCCGGTGGGGCCATCATGAAGTTCTGATAATATTTTTTGTGCCTCATCCCATTCTAAGCAATGTAACAAGACACCATTTTGATGTTTGTGGAACAACTTATCCTGCACTAGCTGGTAGGATACAACTTTCACTCTCAACGCACGCTTCTGCTTGGTAGTTAAAGTGGGGCCCATGGTGTCGTGTCTCAGATATTGTAGGAGATTTGCGTACCAAGAGGATGTATCTTGTGGGGTCGTGCTATCAATTTGATACACATCAATATCTTGTTCCCAATTTTCTTCCTCATTGCCCCGCGAGTCAACTACCTCTGCGGCCATGCGGCACAATCCTTGGCCTTTCACAGTGTGTGTTGGTTTCAATTCCAGGTCATATTCCTAAAGGCATGTCATCTAGTTGCCTCGTCGCTCGCCCAACTCCTGTTGTACGAATAGTGAGCGAACAATTGGGTGAGGCACGAAGACTGTGACATGATTCTTCAAAATATACGGCCTGAAATGTTTGATTACTTTGTATACTGCATACGCTTGTTTGTCAATATCTGGGTAATTCAGCTCAGCGCCTTGCAATTTAGTGCTCATGAATGATATAGGCCGTTCATTGTGGCAGTCATATTTTAGAGTTAGGACAGTGTCCAAAGACGAATTTGAGGCAAAGGTGTACAAAATAAAGCCTTTGTTGAAGTTCGGACTGTAAAGAGCGAGTGCTTCTGCGATGGCTTGTTTAATGTTGTCGAACGCTTCTTTCTCAGGGGGATTCCATTTAAAATTAGCGTTCTTCTTAATCAAGCCTTGTAATGGTTTCACCATCCGGGCGAAATCTGATATAAACTTTCGGACAAAGTTGATTTTGCTAAGGAAGGACTGCATGGCTTTCTTCCTGCTTGGGGGCGGTATTTGAGCTATGACTTTTGCGCTTTCCAAATCCACCACTATGCCATATCGAGTTATTATGTGTCCCAACAAGTTTCCTTCAGCGACGACAAACACACTTTTCTGTGGGTTCAGTGAGATGCCGTACTTCCGACACCTTTCAAAAATTTGCTTGAGGTGGTGTATGTGGTCAGATCTGTGCTTTGAGAGCACGGTGACGTCGTCAAGGTATACTACCATGCTTTTCCCAATGACTCCTCTGAAGGCAATGTCCATAGCTCTTTGGAAAGTTGCGTCGGCGTTAATCAGCCCGAAGGGCATGCGTCTAAAAGCAAATGTTCCCCACTTTGTTCTGAATGTGGTCTTGAGTCGATCAGGCTCAGCCACTAGTACTTGATTATACCCTGAAAACCCATCCAACAAAGAGAACATTTCTGGTCCCGATACAGCTTGAAGTATTTGCTCCATAAGAGGAACCAGATAGTTGTCTTTGTTGGAAGCCCTGTTCAAATTCCTGAAGTCTATGCACAAACGGATTTCCCCAGATTTCTTGCAAACAGGGACCAAGTTGGACACCCAGGTCGAATGTCTAAATTTGAAAATTATCCGTGCATCCAAGAGCTTCTTTAGTTCCTTTTGGATCATTAGTTCTAGAGCTGGGTGTACTTTTCTCAATTTTTGTTGGAACGACTTCACTCCTTCCTTGATGGGTATGACATGTTGGATGATCCTCGTATCATAAGTCCGCAGATCGTCATACATCTAGGCAAACACATCTCGGTATTTCATAAACAACCCGGTGAATGCTTCTTTCTCTTGAGGGGTGCATTCACTACCTAGATTTACAAGCCTGGGATCCTTGTCTGTCTCGAGGTTGATTTGTTGGTGTACTAACGTGGAACTTTGCACCTTCGTATTTGGGGGCCCTCGGAAACGGTTATGTAAGTCGAACAACTTTACGAGTGACACTACCCCTTTGGGTATGGGGTTTTCTTTTCGATTTCTTAGTTCCTCTTGCAAAGTCCGATCATGATCCTCTTCTTCCATAATGATGTCTTTGAATATATCTGTGTTGAGCATGAAATCCAGTACCTATTGGTCATCATTAAAAACGCGTAAATTAGTAACATTGTCTGGTATGGACGGATTGTATAAAACTTCAATAGAAAATCCATCTCTAAGTGGGGTGAACCTAACGGCAGCGTTGGCAAGTGTGTCGGCTGCTGCATTATGCATTCTAAGTACAGATTTAATAACAAAAGCATTGAAAGATGAAATTAAGCACCATACCTCTTGCTGGAAACCTTTCAGATGGGGAAACAAGCAATGGATGGTGTTGCGTACCTGACGAGTGATAATCTCTGAATCGCCAATTACCTTCAAACAATGGAATTTTAGATCTATGGCCTTTTGGAGTCCCAGTATTAGCGCCTCATACTCAGATGTATTATTGGTGCACTGAAACTCTAACCGACAAGAAATTAGAAATTTATTCTTCTACGGGTCTAGCAGGATGCAGCCCGCGTCGGCCCCGTCGGCCCCGTCTTGGGTTTTGGAGCCGTCATAGTATAAGGTCCAAGTTTCATATTCTGATTGGATAAGGCAATCCGTGCCTATTGAAGATGTGCTAGGGGCACTAGTTTCTAAAGAGTTTCGGTTGGATGGGAGGGAGTTTTCAACAATCAGGAGCAGTTCAAATTGAATGTCTTGGGTGATCGGGGATTGGCAAGTCTAATAACAACCAAAGATGGACTCTAAGAAACACATACCGAGCTCTTCTTGCGCGAAACTGACCAGTTCGTTAGTTTCATCCAGGTCAGTCACAGTATGTTTCATGTATGGTTCACTCTTGATCCGTATTTGGTTATTTCTGCCTTTGTACGGGAGCCAAAGGTGGGACCAATTGGTGGCGAAGTACCCTTGGAGCTTGTTGGACCAAGCTCTGCTCAACGGAAGGCCATAGGCCTCAGGGATATCCATGATTACAATGTCTATGCATTGATGCACTCTGGAGTCGGAGGATAAGCGGATAATGACGTTGTTTAGCTCACCGACTGCGGGGACTTGAGATCTATCGAGCTAGATAATTCTGGCGTCAGTTTTCTTCGGGCGGATGTTTAACTTCTTGCACACGGATAAGGGCATAACATTCGTGGATGCACTGGAATCGAAAATACATTTGTGTACATTGAAGTTAAAAATCTCGAAGGAAAGGAGGAAAGGTGGTGTGGTTCCCTTGGAGTTGGTGTTTACGGCATTCACGCTGGACTAGGGACTAGTAGCAATTTGGGCAGACGTGATGCTTACAGGTTTGGTTGTTGGTAGATTGGAAAAGGCCTTAAGAATGAGCTCTCGTTGGTTAGCAATACGGGAAAGCTCGTAGAGAGATATGTTGGCTCTGGTCTTCTTCATGTCCTTGATAATGTTATACCTAGAATCCGTAGGTGAGGAGGGCTTGGTGGTGTTCTTAGGGGAAACTACTGAAGTTTTAGTCTTGTGGCTTTCTCGGGGAGTATTCAGACTAAATTTTTCAGGAGTTTTGTCTCTCTTTTTTTTCGGTGTTCGGGGGTAGGATTTTCCTCATGAAGGCTTTTATTTTATCTTTGAAATATTGTTCAGGCACCGGGCCTTTGCTCCTCAAGTTGTAGTTTTGAGAGGGTTTTGATTTAGGGTCATCTGCTAGGTTTATCCCAGAGGTGGGAAGGGGAGACTCTCCGCGTATGACTTCGAAAGCGAGGACAGCATAGCCCATATCTTCGTCTGGGGGGAATTTTCCTTGTCGTTTGAAATAGCCTCCTCCTCCGTATCTCCGGGGTTTTGGTATTCTAGAAGTTGGTTCACCACTGCTTTCATGCTATTAATCCATTGGGGGCAAGTCTTTTCTGAGTGAGAGGCTTGATGAAAAGAGCATAAATTTTTTGGGTGTGGAGCCTGATTTTCATCCTGATTCATAGATCCTTGTTTTAGCTGGATGCATATCCCAGGAAAACTGTACACCGTTGGGGAGGGGCGGGGGGGGGGGGGGGGAACTTGTCCCCCTGATGGGGTTTGGGGGCCAGCGGTCCCCCGGTGGGGGTTTCAGGGGCAGCGCCCCTGAAGCTAAAAACATATGTAAAATTGCCTTGTAAAAGTATAGTAATTTCTAGTCAATCTAGGTCGTTCATTAGGCCGATGATCTGACGATAGACGTTATGTTTAGTTTAGCCTTTTTTGCCCTAGAAGGCAACCCCTCTCTTTGTATGAGGGTATTGTATTGCAGTTGTGTATTACATGTGTATTTTGTGAGCGGGAAATAGATAGGGAGACTGTGAGAGAGAACAGAGGATATTACAACGGATTTGCTATAGGTTTTGTCTCTTCATTTTGCTGGATAATAGAAAGGAAGGACTGGCTGTTCGGGGTGGACGTAGCCCAAACTGGGTGAACCACGTATATCTGTGTCTCTCTAGTTTTATGTGTTTTGTGTGCTTGTATTTTCCACATATTTTATGTGTTGCAATGCTCCATAATATATAATTTTCTAAAAAAATTGTCCTTGCCGATTTCTTCCACATTAAGACCTGAACTTGAGTTGGACGGGGGTCGATTCATGATAGGGTTATTCTTTCGGAAGAACGATTTCTACATTTTAGCAGTTGGGGCAGAATCATTGTTTTTTCCTTTTCAGGTGCGGGGGGGGACTTGTCCCCCCGATGGGGTTCGGGGGCCAGCGGTCCCCCGGCGGGGGTTTCAGGGGCAGCGCCCCCGAAGCTAAAAACATATATAAAATTGCCTTGTAAAAGTATAATAATTTCTAGTCAATTTGGGTCGTTCATTAGGCCGATGGTCTAACGGTAGACGTTATGTTTAGTTTAGGATTTTTTGCCCTAGAAGGCAACCCCTCTCTTTGTATGAGGGTATTGTATTGCGGTTGTGTATTACATGTGTATTCTATGAGCGGGAAATAGATAGGGAGACTGTGAGAGAGAACAGAGGATATTACAACGGATTCGCTATAGGTTTTGTCTCTTCATTTTGCTGGATAATAGAAAGGAAGGACTGGCTGTTCGGGGTGGACGTAGCCCAAACTGGGTGAACGACGTATATCTGTGTCTCTCTGGTTTTATGTGTTTTGTGTGCTTGTATTTTCCACATATTTTATGTGTTGCAATGCTCCATAATATATAATTTTCTAAAAAAATTGTCCTTGCCGATTTCTTCCACATTACGACCTGAACTTGAGTTGGACGGGGGTCGATTCATGACAGGGTTATTCTTTCGGAAGAACGATTTCTACATTTTAGCAGTTGGGGCAGAATCATTGTTTTTCCTTTTCAGGTTGGAGACTTCGTTGGTTAGCAACTTGAGGGATTTTTCAATACTTTCAAAATCGAAGGGGTCCTTATCTTTGTCTCCAGTTTTGTGGCAAGAGGATTGGGTTCTCTTCGTGGTTGTTTTTTGATCATCCTACCCTTCATGTTCCATGGCACCTATGGACAGCATGTCCTTTTCGACAACAAAGGCGGTAGTATAGTTGGCTGCCAATGTAGCTCTAGCCTTGCGTTTCACGAACACAACAATATCCCGTGGGAGGGCTCTGGTGTAGTAGTCAATAGTAATGGAGTCATCTAAGGCCATGTTTGGAGGGAAATTATTCAATATAGTGGAGAAACGTTGATTGAAGTCCTTGACCTTCTCCTTCTTCTAACATTTCAACGCGCTGAATTCTGTGAGGAGCATCAAAGGGGTTTTATCTTCAGATAAATTTTGCAAGAAGGTACGACGGAATTTTTCCCACGAAGGGATAGAAGCGATGGGGAGAGACCTATACCATGTTGTAGCCTTATTTTCAAGAGTATGAGGAAAAAGGCGGCATGCTACGTCGTCATATTTCACTCTCATCATTTGTAAAGACAGGTAAAAGTTGCTGATGTGGTCTTCGGCCAAAGTACCTTTCTCTAGGTCAAACTTAGGGAGGTGTTTTTCAGGATGCTGGGCATGCCTGGAGGGGACCTTGGATACCTAAGGGGGATTGAGCCATCCAAGCTAATGGTTGTACGCGTCTGGCCTGTTGGTGGCGCGGTCTGTATACACGTCCCCTCTCATGTTCGGATTCACTACCCGTGCTAGACCCGGAGGCTTCGCCCTCATGGCGGGAATGCATGTATTAGTCTTCTCTAGGGTTTGTTGTATTTCTGATGTTTCTCTAATTGTAAAGAAATGGAAACCCGTTCTAGTTTCGGTGAGGGTGTTCAAAATTTTGGCCTCGCCCATGGCCTTGGCCTCCCCTGCCTCTGTTACCTCGGCCTCTTCCGACTCCTCCCCGGGGTGGGTTATTGGCTTGCGTGTTATCATGCACAATATGGTCAGGTTGGGGGTCGGTGTTAGGTTGAGGTTCAGTGATTTCAGGGCTGCCTTCTCCCCCTTCCTCAGGGCTATATGGGGGGGCTTCAAAATTTTGCTCAACTGCATCTACATAATCTTCGATCATAAGACCCACCAACTAAGGAAGGGTATTTACGAGGGTTCTTTGGCACGTATGATTAACTGCAGGAGTTCTAGGATTAGCCAAGGAATTAGTGACTGGGGCTTGTTGTAAGCCCCGGACAAGCTTGCGGGTGATAGGGCGCAGTGCCCGTAGCTGGGCTAAAGTAATCTCATAGAAAGGGGGGATTTCCTCCTCCTCTTGGGAGTTCTCCAACAGAGGAGGGCCGATATTGTCACATATGGTCTCCCCTTGGGGAGTTTGTAACGGGATGTTACTTGTGTGCCGGGAGGCTACCATCAGGCCCTCCTTCTTGCGCCAAATCTGTTGACAGGAAAATTTGTCCGACCAACAGTAGGGGATCTCCCTTGTAGAAAGTCCCAATTAGACTCTGAACCGTTTGTGATAGGGATCCCGACCGAAGGTGTGGGTCTGGCTACAGCTGAATACTCCTTCTCCTGGACGCAAATGAGCCCTGCAGAGTTATAGATGTACAATTATCGAATGATACAAGACAAATATATATGATTATCAATGAGAATAAACACTACAAATAGAAAGATATAAAAGAAAACACACAACTGAAGGAGATGCTGTTAGCATCACATCATTAAGGTAATGTTTGTAAGATTGTTCAAACCATAGAAGAAACAATTCTGCCTGGTAAGAACAACTTATACATACTTGGGCGTTTTCGTGAATGAGATAGATGTCAATAATAAAATTACAAACATCTCCTATGTAAATAACATACCATCATATACACATGCAGTAAGCTGAAATGCATAAAGAGTATAATCAGAAAACGCAGATCAATTAATCACAAGATATCACACATATACGAAGAAATACTCATAGTATTGACACATTGATTCTCATCAGATCCAATAGTGGATTTAAAACAAATGCTTGTATTCATTAATAATAGGTTATTTAATGCTTTACAACTCTCTTCTCTCCTTTGGAGTCCAAAAAAAAGGTCCTTTTACAAGTCCCCGAATGGTGTATATATAAGGCAAGAATTGACCCTTGGGGGTCCTGACTCTTCATCTTCCTGTCTATTGGGCTGCCTTGCGACCTGAATGGAAGATTCGACCTGCGACCTGGTGCTGGAAGGTGAGACCTGTGACCCCTTCTGTAGGTTGTGCCTTGCAATCTGATCATGGGAGCGTGTGTGTGATCGCTAGGTCAAGAACATCAACTTGTTGCTCTTTGAGGAAATTATGCCATGCACGATAATCTGCAGCGATTGGGGCGATCAGAGGAGTATATTCCCTTAACCAGTGTAGGCATTCTAAGGCATTCAGAATTAGAGTCTCCCTCTTGATTGTGACCTGGTTGGATAAGGAAGCCAGTTTGGTGTAAATCCAAACTGGCGTTACAACAAACTTAACCAAGTTCTCCTGTGATGCGGGAAGATAAGGTGTAGTGGCAGCTTGTCTGATAGGCTGTAGAAATGCCTGAATCTCCTGATCTACTTGTCCCCATGTCCTTTCCTTGCTCAATGCACCTAAATAAGGAATATGGTGCAATTCATGCATAGATTCAATGTCGCTGATCAGATGCTCATATGCGGACTTCACCTTCATGCAAATTTGGACCTTGTCATTCTGAGTGTGAATCCAATCTTTCTTGGGCAAGGTTTCCGGAGCCTGCAGATATCTTCTTGTCCATTCTATCATTCTATCTAGAGCGGCGGAGGCCTCTTTCAGATACTCATTTCTCTTCTTCGTTTCCACTTGGGCTCTTAGGAGGGGTGCGACTATTTGCTTTATGGTGAACATCTCCCTGTGTAATTGCTTCATGGTGGCTTCCAGTGTCACCAACTCCCTTTGGACGGTAAGCGGTACTTCATTAATAAGGGTGTTTTTGCCTTGGAGCTGTTGGATTTCTTCCCTTAGTGCTCTCTTTTCTTACACTGACTTAGCTTCTCTTTGTCCAGAGTCCTATAATCTATTCTTGTCCCCCCCATGGGGTTCGGGGGCTAGCAGTCCCCCGACGGGGGTTTCGGGGGCAGCGCCCCCGAGGCTAAAAACATATGTAAAATTGCCTTGTAAAAGTATAGTAATTTCTAGTCAATCTAGGCCGTTCATTAGGCGGATGATCTGACGGTAGACATTATGTTTAGTTTAGGGTTTTTTTCCCTAGAAGGAAACCCCTCTCTTTGTATGAGGGTATTGTATTGCATTTGTGTATTACGTGTGTATTCTGTGAGTGGGAAATAGATAGGGAGACTGTGAGAGAGAACAGAGGATATTACAGCATATTTGTTGTAGGTTTTGTCTCTTCATTTTACTGGATAATATAAAGGAAGGACTGGCTGTTCGGGGTGGACGTAGCCCAAACTGGGTGAACCACGTATATCTGTGTCTCTCTAGTTTTATGTGTTTTGTGTGCTTGTATTTTCCACATATTTTATGTGTTGCATTACTCCATAATATATAATTTTCTAACAAAATTGTCCTTGCCGATTTCTTCCACATTAAGACCTGCACTTGAGTTGGACGGGGGTCGATTCATGACAGGGTTATTCTTTCTAAAGAACGATTTCTACATTTTAGCAGTTGGGGCAGAATCATTTTTTTTCCTTTTCAGGTTGGAGACTTCATTGGTTAGCAACTTGAGGGATTTTGCAATACTTTCAAAATCGAAGGGGTCCTTATCTTTGTCTCCAGTTTTGTGGCAAGAGGATTGGGTTCTCTTCGTGGTTGTTTTTTGATCATCCTGCCCTTCATGTTCCATGGCACCTATGGACAACATGTCCTTTTAGACAACGAAGGCGGTGGTATAGTTGGCTGCCAATGTAGCTCTGGCTTCGCACTTCACGAACACAAAAATATCCCGTGGGAGGGCTTTGGTGTAGTAGTCGATAGTAATGGAGTCATTTAAGGCCATGTTTGGAGGGAAATTATTCAATATAGTGGAAAAACATTGATTGAAGTCCTTGACCTTCTCCTTCTTCTAACATTTCAACGTGCTGAGTTCTGTGAGGAGCATCGAAGGGGTTTTATCTTCAGATAATTTTTGCAAGAAGGTACGACAGAATTGTTCCCACGAAGGGATAGAAGCGATGGGGAGAGACCTATACCATGTTGTAGCCTTATTTTCAACAATATTAGGAAAAAGGAGACATGCTATGTCATCATATTGCACTCTCATCGTCTGTAAAGACAGGTAAAAGTTGTTGATGTGGTCTTCGGCCAAAGTACCTTTCTCGGGGTCAAACTTATGGAGGTGGTTTTCAGGATGTCGGGCATGTCATGGAGGGGACCTTGGATACCTAAGGGGGATTGAGCCATCCAAGCTAATGGTTGTACGCGTCTGGCCTGTTGGTGGCGCTGTCTGTATACACGTCCCCTCTCATGTTTAGATTCACTGCCTGTGCTAGACCCGGAGGCCTCGCCCTCATGGCAGGAATGCATGTATTGGTTTTCTCCACGGTTTGTTGTATTTCTGATGTTTCTCTAATTGTAAAGAAAAGGAAACCCGTTCTGGTTTCAGTGAGGGTGTTCAAAGTTTTGGCCTCGCCCATGGCCTTGGCCTCCCCTACCTCTGTTACCTCAGCCTCTTCCGACTCCTCCCCGGGGTGGGTTATTGGCTTGCGTGTTATCATGCACAATATGGTCAGGTTGGGGGCCGGTGTTAGGTTAAGGTTCAGTGATTTTAGAGCCACCTTCTCCCCCTTCCTTAAGGCTATCTGGGGGGGCTTCAGAATTTTTCTCAACTGCATCTACATAATCTTCGATCATAAGACCCAATAACCGAGGAAGGGTATTTACGAGGGTTCTTTGGCACGTATGATTAGCTGCGGGAGTTCTGGGATTAGCCAAGGAATTAGTGACTGGGGCTTGCTGTAAGCCCCAGACAAGCTCGCGGGCGATAGGGCGCAGTGCCCATAGCTGGGCTAAAGTAATCTCATAGAAAGGGGGGATTTCCTCCTCCTCTTGGGATTTCTCCAACGGAGGAGGGCCGATATTGTCACGTATGGTCTCCCCTTGGGGATTTTGTAACATGATGTTACTTGTGTGCCGGGAAGTTGCCATCAGGCCCTCCTTCTAGCGCCAAATCCGTTGACAGGAAAATTTGTCCGGCCAACAGTAGGGGATCTCCCCTGTAGAAAGTCCCAATTAGACTCTGAATCGTTTGTGATAGGAATCACGACCGAAGGTGTGGGTCTGGCTACAACTGAATACTCCTTCTCCTGGACGCAAATGAGCCCTGCAGAGTTATAGATGTACAGTTATCGAATGATACAAGACAAATATATATGATTATCAATTAGCATAAACACTACAAATAGAAATATATAAAAAGAAAACACACAACTTAAGGAGATGTTGTTAGCAGGACATCATTAAGGTCATGTTTGTAAGATTGTTCAAACCATAGAAGAAACAGTTCTGCCTGGTAAGAACAACTTATACGTACTTGGCATTTTCATGAATGAGATAGATGTCAATAATAAAATTACAAACATCTCCTATGTAAATAACATACCATTAGATACACATGCAGTAAGCTGAAATACATAAAGAGTATAATCAGAAAATGCAGATCAATTAATCACAAGATATCACACATATACAAAGAAATACTCATAGTATTGACACATTGATTCTCATCAGATCCAATAGTGGATTTAAAACAAATGCTTGTATTAATTCATAATAGGTTATTTAATGCTTTACAACTCTCTTCTCTCCTTTGGAGTCCAAAGAAAAAGGTCCTTTTACAAGTCCCCGAATGGGGTATATATAAGGCAAGATTTGACCCTTGGGGGTCCTGACTCTTCACCTTCCTGTCTATTGGGCTGCCTTGCGACCTGCGACCTGAATGGATAGTGCGACCTGCGACCTGGTGTTGGAAGGTGCGACCTGTGACCTCTTCTGTAGGTTGTGCCTTGCAATCTGATCATGGGAGCGTGTGTGTGATCGCTAGGTCAAGAACATCAACTTGTTTCTCTTTGAGGAAATTATGCCATGCATGATAATCTGCAGCGATTGGGGCGATCAGAGGAGTATCTTCCCTTAACCGGTGTAGGCATTCTAAGGCATTCGGAATTAGAGTCTCCCTCTTGATTGTGACTTGGTTGGATAAGGAAGCCAGTTTGGTGTAAATCCAAATTGGCGTTACAAAAAACTTAACCAAGTTCTCCTGTGATGCAGGAAGATCAGGTGTAGTGGCAACTTGTATGATAGGTTGTAGAAATGCCTGAATCTCCTGATCTACCTGTCCCCATGTCCTTTCCTTGCTTAATGCACCTAAAGAAGGAATATGGTGCAATTCATGCATCGAGTCAATGCCGCTGATCAGATGCTCATACGCGGACTTCACCTTCATGCGAATTTGGACCTTGTCATTCTGAGCGTGAATCCAATATTTCTTGGGCAAGGTTTCCAGAGCCTGCAGATATCTTCTTGTCCATTCTATCATTATATCTAAAGTGGCGGAGGCCTCTTTCAGATACTCATTTCTCTTCTTCGTTTCCACTTGGGCTCTTAGGAGGGGTGCTACTATTTACTTTATGGTGAACATCTCCCTGTATACTTGCTTCATGGTGGCTTCCAGTGTCACCAACTCCCTTTGGACAGTAAGCGGTACTTCATTAATAAGGGTGTTTTTTCCTTGGAGCTGTTGGATTTCTTCCCTTAGTGCTCTCTTTTCGTGCTCTGACTTAGCTTCTCTTTGTTCAGAGTCCTATAATATATTTTGTAGGGAAAGGATTTAACTACTCATTTGGCTCACATTTTCTTTTGTGGTTGCGGCAAAAGAAGTGCCGGCTGATGCTATCATCACTAGGTTGGTCCTAGTGTTTAGGACTATATCCTTTTCCGTCGTGGGTGTGAATGGAGCGGCAGGGTTCAGTGCTAAGCATCTCCTCTTTTCCTACCAGATCTTGAAGGTGAACTGATCATAAGTGAGTCTCGTTAGGTTGAACACCTCCTCCTCCTGTCCTTAAGAGGAGCCTGGCTATGAGAGTGCAAAACGTGTGTTAATTGCAGCTACTTCGGTGGGCGGCAGCTTGGTCTGTACTCCTGTTGCTAGGGGAAGTGTCTCGACGTCTTTGTTCTTTGATCCTCTTCCTCTTTTATCTTTTGTTCTTCTTCTTCTTTCAGAAGTCGTTCTGCCTCTGCCTTATCCTATTCTGCCTTTTTCCATCGATCTGCTTCCACTTTTATTTTCTCTTCTTCCTTCCTTCTTTGTTCATATTCTGCTCTTGATTCCTCTTCTTCCTTCCTTTTCCGCTTAACTTCTGCTTTTGTTTCTTGCTCTTCCTTCCTTCTGCGTTCGGTCTCCACCTAATCCAATTCTATATTGAGTTGTTGCTAAGCTTCTGCTTTCGCTTCCTTTTCTTGGCATCCTCCGCCTATTTATTTTTTTGTCCTATATTCATGTTTTTCTTACGCTTATCTTCAACTTCTTTCACTTTCTTTTCAACTTCTAGCTAAGCTTCTGCTTCCTTCTTTTTCTATTGGGCGGCAGAGTTGTGGCCTGTGCTGGTTCGGGGCTTCTTGGCTTGGAAAGAAGAGGCGCCTCTCAACTCGCGGATTCTTTCCTCTAGAGTATGTGTTACACTGAAATTTATCACCATGACATTTTAGTACTCCCTTGGAAGCCTACAATATCAAAGTTCCCAAAATCAAGCCTTGAAACTAAGAGAAAATCTCATAAAAGCCTTAAAACTTTGGTACCGCATTTTCTCCCAGTTTTGCCTACAGTCCCGCACCTTTTGGCTATAATTCATGCTTAGCGAAGCGTACTTTCTGTTTATTAAAAGTGCGGATCCTTGTTAAAGGTTAGAAAAGGCATAAGTAAAATCTAGAAGCTCAGTTTAAGTCATTTTTGGAAGCTTCTAGAAACATTCCTGCGGTGGAAAGTCCGCTCTTTTCATGTTCATGCATCCCATCCAATTAGGAGCTAACCCCTTGGTGTAAGGAACTAATCCCTTTGAAGGAGGATTCTATCCCTTCTTGTATGGAGCTGTAACCTCCTCTCTTCCACTATAAAAAGAGGCATAGGGCAGCCTCAAGGGGTTACAATTGATGAGTTGAATTTTTATTATTGTTGGAGGCGAAGTGTTGTTGAAACTTAGACCCTTTTAGCTGATATTTCATGTGGGAAGGATTACATACATGTATGTATCTCGGTTGGAAGAGGGCAAGGCTGATCAAAGTAAAGGAAACGCCTGTTCCGGGCCCCAGGAAGGCCTGTATGACATCAAGGCGGACACGGTTGTAAGGCTCTTCCTTATTTAATTTAATACAAATAAATCCGTTTTTCTCAATAAGCTGTCAATTGATTGGTTTATTTTATGGATTCCTTGATCACCATAATGGATATGATTTATGAATATATGCTATGCAAGTGCTATTTGATGTTTGTTTGTTTGTGATAGTGTTGAATATTGCAACAAGAAACAGTGAAGGAGGCATCCTGAAACATCATTCCTGATCCTAGTTGGAAAAGTGATCACCAAAACTAGGTGGGGGCCACACAGGTGACTTTTTGTCGCATAGTCTATTTTTAGACATATGGATCATGTTCTATAAGTTGCGGGATGTTATTTGTGGATGGTTGGTCAAGTTGGAAAAATATATGGATTTCTATTTTTAGACATATTGGGCAGAATCTATTTTTAGATTTCCAGTCTAAAAATAGATATGTCGAATATTATTAGCTCTTAATAATATTTGGACTCTAAACATTATCTTATTCTCTTGGAGCACTTCAGTTAAGTGCACGGATGTGACACAGGAGCTGACAGAAGGAATTACGCTATTCCTGAGGGTTAAGTGGAGCTATTGCATGGATACTTCAGTTAGAACTCATGTGACAGAGTTTGGTGGAGTTGATTGAGGAAGTTAATGGAGTTATGTTCAGTTTAACTAATCTAAACATAGTTGAGCTATTTGTATCTAGTTTAACTGATTGATACAATTAGTGAGAGTGGTGTGAATTAATTATTAATTAATTCACTAATTATAAACTCATTAATCAACTAAAGAATACATCAGTTAACTTCAGTGCATGGACAATTTCAGTGGAGACCACTGCAGAGATAGGATAAAGGGCAAGTGTGACTATCAGTTGTGACTATAAGTGATGCATGGTTTTCATCCAACACTCAGTAGAGATGCCTATAAATACTGCGTGAGCAAGGCTGGGGTAATTCAATTCTCATAACGAGGCATTCTTCAGTAGGGATTGCGCAGTAGAGGCAGGCTATCAAGTGGCAGAGATTGGAGCATGTGTTTTGCTAGATCTAGCTTGATTAGTGTGTAGCAAGTGGAGATTACAATGAGAGATTGTGAGGAGATTTGTATGATGATTGTTACATGATCTCTATGACATATATAATATACAGATAGTTGGGGGTTTTCAGCTTTAATCTTTCCCATTACATATTGTGTCCATATGTGTGAATTTTTATGGCTTTAATGAGTGCATGCAATTGATTTTATTTCCGCATGTGATGATCAATGGTAGAAGAGATTATATATTGTGCATCAAGATAAAATAGTGTGTGATCAAGAGAATATCGGTGGATAACATATCATTTATTCAAATTTTCTACATGGTATCAGAGCGATATTGATCATTGGAGCAATTGTAAAGCATTGAAGCGGTTGAGTTTTGTGCTGGTGGAATTTGAAATTGCTGCAGTGTTTTCTTGGTGTCAAAGTTGAGATGTATTTCAACGGATTGTGATTGGAGTATTCCCTTGAGGGCAGCTCGAATTATATTGCATGGAAGGACAGGATGGAGGTGGTGCTGGATGACAATGGGTTGAAGGATTTCATAGTGTTGAGCCTCAAAATTGTGCTTTCCTTCACCTCATTTTACCTCATTTTCCCTTGTCCATTTCTATCTTAAAACCCAATTGATCAATAAATATAGTTAAAATTACTTCTAGAATGATTTACATGACTGACTTGTTGAATTTTGTGATTTTTGCCATTATTAAGCATTTTGACCGGAACTAGCTGCAGAATGCAGACATTCCGTAGCTAACCGGCGATTCTGCAGCTACCTTCATGTTTGAGTATGTTCCAGGTGGCCTCTTGAGAAAAACTGCATATGGGCATGATCCACGTCCTGTCTACATGGTTCGTTTCTCATCATGGAGGAAGAAATGGATTATGGGTACGGTTATGCACGTGGGAACACATTTATGAAGGAAGACTCCTACTAGGACTGTCTCAGTCCAGATGTCTTTTCTTCTTCACGTAGCCACCTCAAAGACTCCTAATATGATTCGGATAAGGAAAGACATTATTCCTAAATTGTTGTAATTATTGTTACTTGCATTTGCTTTATAAAATCTTGAGTAGACCGAGAGCTTAGTTAGAGATTTTATGTTAGATTTGTTGCTAGATTTTGTTTAAACTCTGTGTTACGTCCTTGAAGACACAGAGTGTTATGTTCAAACTATTGCATCGTTAATGGAGCAGACAAAGTTATTCTGAAGGCGTGATTTAATTTGAAGTTGAATGCCGTCAAGTGGTAGAGGGCCCCTGCCTCTTGCACGGATTTCCTTTGCGTAAATTAGATAAGTTTTCCTAGCTGCCTTTACATTTTGCAGTTGAATTGGTAGTTGTTTTGTTTTAGCTACTGTAGTCGTATTCATTCTAGCTCTTCCACAAGAAGACACTCTTCCAACAGATTAAAATGATGAATGTTGAATGACTATGGTATTGTAGGATTAGGAATTGAATTTATAGTTGTTTTAACTAGCTACTGTAGTTAAGCACATAGATGCAGAAATTCCAAAACCGGGTTCTAGCGATGCTGCCGCACTTGACGCATGGCAAAAGAAGGTAGCAAGGTGTCGAAGGATTCTGTTGGAAGGTGTGAAGGATCACATAGTATCCAACCTTCATGGTAAAGCTTCTCCATTCTTGATGTGGAAAGCTTTGACAGATTTGTTCCAAAGAAAGAGTGACCAGAGGAAGTTGGCACTCAAGGATAAACTCAGGAAATAAAAATGGAAAAGAATGACACTATTCCAGTATACTTGACAAAGTTTGTCCACTGCAGGGATGAGCTTAGGAGTGTAGGAGTTAGTGTTGACGATGAGGAATTGGTGAGCTTGGCTCTCCTTGGGCTTCCGAAGAGTTGGCACTCCTATCAGGATTGTGTCAATGGTTGGGAGAAATTGCTAGGATGGGAGCGACTTTGGTCGGATCTTGTGCAGGTGGAGATAAGGCAGGATACCAGGGATGGATCTTCATCAAAGAATGATGATGAAGAGGATTGTGCTTTGGCTTCCAAATCAAGGAAGGGGAAGGGCAAGAAGAATGCTTCTCAATCTGGTGTGGATGGTAAAGAGCGTGACATGTCCAAAGTGAAGTGTTTTCATTGTCACGAGCATGGGCATTACGCCACGAATTTTCCACAGAAGAAGAACAAACAGGTTGCTGGAGATGTAGCTGGTGAGGCTCTTGCCTCGCAATTTGAGCTGGACTTCTAATTGATCGCATGCATGGTGTCTAGTGCATCGGGATCGGGGTGGTATTTTGATAGTGGCACTTCCTTTCACATGACGGGAGATGTGAATATTTTCAGTGAATTGGTGGAGAAAGATCTCCAATTGCATGTTGAGTTGGGCGACAATGGACGATACAATGCGACCGACATTGGTACCATAACCTTTCAGGGGGAGTCAGGTAAACTCATTCTTTTACAAGATGTAGTGCATGTTCTAGGTTTAAAGAAGAATTTGATCTCAGTCGCAATGTTAGAGGATAAAGGGTATGATGTTGTCTTTAGTGAAGGAAAAGTTTTCCTTCGGCACAAGGCAACAGGACAAGTCAAGAAGGTTGGGATTCGAGCCAAGAATATCTACAGACTTGAAGTAGATGGGATGTCTACAGAGCTTCCTACTGTTGGGAAGTGCGAGAAAGACATGCAATTGATGCTTAAGAGGGAGAAAGTTTTGCATGCAGGTAATAGTGAACCTCAGGATGTGGAGCAGCCACGAGATGAGGATAATGGAGTGTAAGAAACCACTCATGCAGAGAAATTTCGTGCCGGATGGGCAGAGGGAGTGCATGCAGCTATACCACCAGGTGAGAGGTGGGGCGACATGCATGATTAATCCCAATAGGAGATTTATGGGAAGGATTCATGAGATGGTGTGGATCTCATGAGTTGAACCTGGCTACGAGGTGCCCACAATGCAGCAGTAGCATGATCAGTTGGATTGATGTAGGAAGATCAAAGTGATAGTGTCGGATACTGGAGTGCGAATCAGAGTTGACAGCAAGTGCATAGTGCATAGGTGCAAGAGTTCAACAGCGCAGTGGTTCTTGATGACATGTGCAGTTGGGCCCAGCAGAAGTTAAAGACTTTGATGATAGATGCATCATAATGATTGAGTTGTTTGGAGCCTATTCAGTTTTAGAGGAGTTGCAGAGCAAATGCATGGAGTTGCATGGCACTTGTGAAGGTTGCAGGGCAAATGCATGGAGTTGCATGGCACTTGTGAAGGTTGCAGGGCAAATGCATGGAGTTGCATGTCGCATGCAAAGACAATCCTTTCTTGTTGAGAGGGAGTGTTGAAGATTGCAACAAGAAATAGTGAAGGAGGCATCCTGAAACATCATTCCTGATCCTAGTTGGAAAAGTGATCACCAAAACTAGGTGGGGGCCACACAAGTGATTTTTTGTCGCAAAGTGTATTTTTAGACTATGTCTATTTTTAGGCATATGGATCATGTTCTATAAGTTGTGGGATGCTATTTGTGGATGGTTGGTCAAGTTGGAAAAATAGATGGATTTCTATTTTTAGACATATTCGGCGGAATCTATTTTTAGATTTCCAGTATAAAAATAGATATGTCAAATGTTATTAGCTCTTAATAATATTTGGACTCTAAACATTATATTATTCTCTTGGAGCACTTCAGTCAAGTGCACAGATGTGGCACAGGAGTTGATAGAAGAAATTGCGCTATTCCTGAGTGTTATGTGGAGCTATTGCATGGATACTTCAGTTAGAACTCATGTGAGAGAGTTTGGTGGAGTTGATTGAGGAAGTTAATGGAGTTGTGTTCAGTTTAACTAATATAAACATAGTTGAGCTATTTGTGGGTCTGGGTTAATCCATTGATAATTAGTAGAGTGGTGTAATTAACTATACTGAATTCACTAATTATAACCTCATTAATCACCAGTTAACTTCAAATTGTGCCAATTTCCGTGACACTAATGGCAAAGATAAAGAGAAAGTGGCAGCAAGACTATCAATTGTGACTATAAGTGATGCATGGTTTGCATCCAACACTTAGTAGAGATGCCTATAAATACTGCGTGAGCAAGGCTGGGGTAATTCAATTCTCATCAAGAGGCATTCTTCAGCAGGGATTGCGCAGTAGAGGCAGGCTATCAAGTGGCAGAGATTGGAGCATGTGTTTTGCTAGATCTAGCTTGATTAGTGTGTATAAAGTGGAGATTATACTGAGAGCTTGTGAGGAGCTTTGTATGATGATTGTCACATGATCTCTATGACATATATAATATACATATAGTTGGGGTTTTCAGCTTTAAGCTTTCCCATTACATATTGTGTTCATATGTGTGAATTTTTATGGCTTTAATGAGTGCATGCAATTGATTTTATTTCCGCATGTGATGATCAATGGTAGAAGAGATTATGTATTGTGCATGAAGATAAAATAGTGTGTGATTAGGAGAATCTCGATGGATAACATATCAATTATTCAAATTTTATACAGATAGCAGATCTTCGAAGATAACCTTTTTGGGCGACTAAAGGACTACTACTACAAACAAGCGTTGGATCAAAGGTAAGATCGTTAAACCTTTTAGCATTTAATTATGAATCACAATATATCTAGAGAAAGATAGTTTTGTTTGTCCGTTTGTTGCTAGCTGTCCGTAGGACACTTGGGAGGTCTATCTTGTCCGCAAGAACGACTTATCCGTCCAAAAAAATGTCTACTCTATTGGGGAATGATTTCAACTTTGATTTCTTTTACTTTTGTTTTATGAATTTATGTTTCCTGATTTTGATTGATTCATACTCGCTTGGTTTGTTAATCCCTGTAGAATCCCTGAGAAATCTTTGAGAATTTTTTGTTTTTTCTCTTGTTTTCTTGTGTCCACTCTTTTCCTTTAGAGACAGTGCGGGCAGTTCCACACTTTTCCTGTACCCACAGTGCGGGACCGCACTGGTTTGCACTGAATCCTGCAGACCCTGTCAAATTTTTGAAAAATCTTAAAGTCCTCTTTTCTGGATTAGTTTTTTAGGTTCTCAAAGATTACCCAGACCTGTATCTTTTGCCAGAAAGCCTTGGTTAAGAGTTTCTTTCAGCATTTTTAGTTTTGAAAGATTTTCATGTTATAATGATTTTTTGCTTTGTCTTACACCCCGCTCAGAGATTAGAAACCTTGGTATACCTTTAGATCACTGGTATTCTCTTGTTTTCTTGTTGGGTCTAACATCATAGCAGAAATTGTTTTATGAGATTTAGATTCCATTTTTCTCATTTACAAATCGTTAAAAACTTTTGTTAATAAGTTTGGAATTTCACTTAAAAAACGAAAATTGGGTGTTTTTCGGGTTCTTTCTGATTCAAGCAAAGAATTTCTTAGTTAGATCGCAAGCTAAGTAAGACATCCTTAAAATATTTAAAGTTTTAATTCAGATTTAGTCATAGAATTTTTAGATCACAATATTAATGTTTTTTAGCTTTGAGTGCTTTTCTAGAAATTGTAGTGTCTTTTGAAGAAAAACTTAGTTTGCAGTTTCGATCTTGAACAGAAAGGGATTTTTGATTGAGAATAGATCATTTTTGAGTTCTCATTGAAATTAAATTTCTTTTCTTTTATTCTTATTTGAAGGAAATATTTGTTTTTAAAAGATTGCATTTCTCAACTCTTCCTTTAGCTAGAATTCATTGAAAGAAAACGGATCATTTCTCATAATAGATGCATTTTTAATATGATTTGAGTCGGGTCACTTCATATCATCAGTTTCACTTTTGCACCTATTGTCCTAAGAAACAACTTTTAAAATCAACGCTTAAATTAAAATTAATCTAGTAACTTTTATATTTCTAGGGCTCTTTTCACCAATATAGCTTAGGCTAGTGTCTTGGAGTAGGGAGTAATTAACTCTCCAAGACAGTTAAAACAAACAAGTAGTTGATCTTGCGGTAGGAAAAAATCCAATAGTCGCTTGTATGCTCTAGGAAGCTCCTCTTAAAGGAGTCAAGCACGAGGTCATATCTGAACCAGTGAGATAATCAATTCTATCTCATTGGGAACGATAGAAGATATGCGCGTATTAATAACAGTAAAACTCAGATAGACCATTGTCGAGGAGCCCGAGGTCACTTGTTGGTATACCTTGGATTATGTCAAGGATCCTTCAAGGGGATTAAGCTTTGTTACTCTTCCCTTGCGTGTATGTCGGACCGTAGACTGTTCCCCCAAGTATATTAGTTCCTGTTGGTAACCATAGTGACCATAATCTTATGGTTTTTTCCTAAGGTGACGGTGGAGGAAAGATCCCACTGTACCTGGAGCAGACGTCGACTAGACTCACTTGGACTCTCTGGAGGGTTATCTTCACTCGAGATTGTTTAAGTGAAGAAACTTGCACCGATCTGTTTCATTAAGCAGGTTTTCGAGGTAACTGTTCCAACCGCCCTTTCTACATTAAATACTACGACGTTGGATTTCATCACCAACTAGTGTTTTTAGTGTGGGAAGTTACTGTTTGTGTGTAGTTTGATCTCCTAGATTTTTAGGCGTGTGATTCATTTGTTTGTTTCCTTAGTGACTCTAGGAGTTTTCATTGAAATTTTCATTTGATTGTGTGTGATTAATAATTTTTAATCGTGGCTGAATTACCAAGACAATCACGTAGACTTCAGGGGAAGCCCCCTAAATATACACCAAGCCAACTTGAAGGGCTGCGAGCTCTAGTATCGCCTATTGATAATAGAATTAGATCAACAGAAGTAGGAGAGTCATCTATAGTTGTTCATCCTGATTATCAACTACAAACAACAGAGCATATTCAAGAGCCGATTTCCGTTTCCGAGCTTACTGGTAGTATTTCTCCTTCCAATGAATTCGCTGAAGAACCTGAAATTTCTGAACCTGACACTGAACCTGCTATTTTGGAACCATATTCAGGATTTGTTACTCCAACTTCTAGTGATCCTGGTTCACCTAGGGTAAGACATATCATTACTGAAAATCTTCCTTCTGACCTCATTTCCATTGAAGAACTTGTTGGTCAAGACGAAGAAGTAACTCTTCCTGAAACCCAACAGAATTTGAATCTTAGGGAGCGTGAATCTATATTCTACAGTCCTTTTAGAAGTGACGCTTGGTATTTGTCATTGACAGATTTTTTAGAGAACCCGGGTCTTAGTTTTTTCACAACCTCGAATTCCTTTTCATCCTACACCAAGGGGTTATTATCCTTCATCAATTATGTAAAGTGAGTCATCTATGTTTTCCCAATCACCAGAAACATTTTTATACGGTGGTCCTTCTGTTCCTTCGGGGTACCAGTCACTCTCCAGTACTTTCTCAGGAGAAACTCCTCGACCAACTGAAAAAGTGTTATCAACTGGTACAAATGGAACTAAAAATGAAACGTCGAATGCAGAGCAAATTTTTATGATGTATGGTAATATTCCAAATCCTCAACCTCAAGGTAGTCAGTTACCGCCTGGGGGGCAGCCTCAAGATAATTTTCTACCAGGAAAAACTGTAGGATAGTATTATTTACCTCGAGAAAAACCTCAACGACAGTACATACCTCAAGGTTATCAACCTCAAGGACAATACATACCCCAAGTTCAACCCCAGACTCAGTATATTCCTCAAGGTCCTTATCAACCCCAGATTCAGTACGTGCCCCAAGGTTATCAACCTCAAGGTCAATACCCAACTCAAGGTTTCCAACCACCTTCCAGTCAATCATTTTTACAAGGAGCTGGAAATTTACCACTTAATTATCAACCCTACGTTCAATCAAGCTATCGTCCTTCATATGTACAACTTTCTACGGGTCAATACCCCGGAATGAACATGGTGTGGAATCCACCACAAATTCAACAGACTATGCAACCTAATGTGCAGTTACCTAATCAACCTGGACAGCCTTTGGTTTCTGGTCCAACCCAGCAACTTGTGCAGCCTACTGTTCAAATCCCTACACCTGGTTCTGTTCAGCAGCCTGGGCCCAGTACACCTCAGACTCCGCCTCAAACTGTTGAAACTACTGCAACCTTTGTTCAACCTACAACACTTGTTTCTGGAGTATCTATAGCTCCAGTTTCTTCTATCCCTACATCAGTGCAGATTCCTCAAGCCTACGTACCACAGTCAGGACCTACAATTCAGACTACGGTCGAGATGCCTACGGGACAAGCTGGTACTAGTACGATTGTCTCTAGTCAACCTTAGTTTACTTATCAACCGTACCAGGGACAATATCAAATAGGTCAAGCTACACAAAATCCAACATATCAGTATCAGCCGTACCCTGGGTATACTTATCAAATACCTCAACAACCCCAGTATGGTCCAGCTAATCCTGGTTACCCAGGAGGTTTCACGATTCCAAATGCACATCCGATTCCAGGATATCCTGGCTATCCTCCTTCTAGCATTGGTTTTATCACTCAAGGATATCAATACCCTAGCCATCAGTTACGATTCATAGCAAATTTATATTTACCAGATCTATCACGCCTTACGAATGATGCCATTTTTTATCTTCCATATTGGCCGCCGATGCCTAACAAGTTGCCTAGTGATATTCCGAAATTTGAAGGTAAGTCAGGAGAAGACCCATCTAATCACGTTATGACTTATCACCTCTGGTGCGCATCCAACTCACTAGTCGATGTTTCTATTCGATTACGTCTTTTTTAGAGAACTCTCATTGGTCCAGCTGCCAAATGGTATATTGAGTTACCACACGGCTCTTTTAATAATTTTAATGTGCTAGCTACTGCTTTCTTAACCCATTTTTAACTGCCTATCAAATACGACAATAGCACAGAATTTTTGACTTCGTTAAAGCAGTCTACGTCTATGTACATATCTGATCACATTCATGAATGGAGACGTAGAAGGCGTTTAGTGAAAGTCTTTATTCTTGATCAAATTTTGGCTAAATGGTTTATTAAATCATTATTGCCCAAAATTACTGAAGATGTGGCCAAAGGAGGTGTTGTTACAAAAGAGAAAGTTATTGCTCAGGCTCAGTACCTTGACATTGTTTATACTCATTCAGGTACTCTATATGATAAAATCCCTGATTTACCAAGACCTAGTCAATTAACTGCAACTCCTTCTGGCTCTCATGCCGCTGATGGTGTAATTGGTTTTGTTAGTACTGGTAAGAGTAAGAAGAAGTCTTCCAAGATTACTTCTCTTATTATCATTTTACCCGATTCACCCAAAGGAGATTCTTCCCTAGAAACTTCCGCCGATATCCATGTGGTAGAGACATCTACGACCAAATCTAAAATTGGCGGTAAGAAGAAAGGTAAGAATAAAAAGAAAAAATATTCAAAAGAGAAAACTGATACAACTGAACCAACTGACGAAAAACATAAACCCCGATATCCTTGTCTCATCTGTGACCAGGATCATTTTACAAAAGAGTGCCCACATAGAGCCGAGGTATCAAAATTCGTTAAGGGTTCACCTATACCTACTGTCTTGAAGGATCCATTTCCCACTCAAGATAGTAACATGGTTGGATCTTCCTCCAATCCAGTTGAGGATATTTTCATGGTTGCGACGCGATCGCAAGATTACGGTAGTAAAAATACTGGTAAAGAAGCAGAAACATCCAATGCTGCATCGATTACATCTCCCTCAATTTCTGATCCATTACAAATTAAGAAACAAAATCTTGACTTAGTGATTAAATCGCCTGCAAAAGGTGTACTTCGTAAATCAACTTTTAATCCACATGCGAGAGCTGCTCAGAATTACAATATTGTTGAAGATTTAGCAATTTCCCATTCAGAAATGTCGGCTTTGGAAGTATTGCAATCATGCCCAGCCCAAAGAAAATTACTTTTGTCAGCCTTAGAAGCTGTAGATCTCCAGGATTCGAACCTTATGATCTTCGATTTAGAAAATTTTACACTACGCTTACCTAATCAAATGGCTTTTCAGATTCCAGTAATAGTAGAAAACAAGCATATCTTTCGTACTGTTGTTGATGAAAGGGCTTCTATGTGTATAATGTCATTAAAATGTTGGAAATCAATTGGTTCTACGACAATTAACCAATCACCAACTATTCTCAAAGCTTTTGATGGAAGAGGTTTTCAGCCATATGGTATTTTACAAGATCTACCAATAGAGGTCGAAGGCAAAGTGTTTAATCTAGATGTAGAAGTGGTTGATGCCCCTCTGGATTACAACCTTCTCCTGGGTCGCAGTTGGTCTAACGCTATGACTACTGTTGTATCATCGATCTTTCGTCTCATCATGTTTCCTCATAAATGAAAGATCGTTAAGATAGATCAACTCTCATATTATTCATCCGAACCAACCTCTACTGATAGCATCTAACATATTGGAAAATCGACTATCCCTTATAAAGATGTTGGAGTAGGTTTGATTAAAGATTCAGCTTTACTGGGAACTTTTTCCCTGCCTCCTCCCAACGTAAAAACTCATATTGCTAATATCAACATGGTTACATCAAGTACTATTTCCTTCGATGATCCTTGGATAGTGCCTTCAGAATTGGATTCTTTCGAGGGCCCAATGCCTTTGAGTCCTTTTGAGCTAGCATATCAGTAAGTACAGTTATTTTCTGATACTCCTTCAACCGAATATGATCCAGTGAATGTGATCAAGTCATTTTCAATATCGAGTTTAGCTTCGACACCAATTCCGGATCCTGCTCAACAAGTTTTCCATACTGATGAACATATTCGTGAATTTTTGTCGGTAGATGAGTTACCATGGGAAGATCTACACCATAGGTCTTCATTTTTACCTTATCTCGATCATTTTGAAAATGATTTTTCCTCCATTTTTACCATTGATTACGTCAAAGAACCTCATAATCCTCTCTCACATTCCGATTCTGAATTAAATTTAGAAAATATTTCTATGCTGGTTCCTCTTGACATTTCAGTAAAACCTGGAATTGTTTAAAACATTCACATAGGTGCTTCTTGTACGCTTGAATAAATTCAAGCATATAAAGCCCTGTTTCAAGAATTCCGTGACATCTTTGCTTGGTTATATGAAGAAATGCTAGGAATCGATCCGTCGATTGTTGTTCATGAAATTAAGACATACCTAGATGCTAAACCTATTAGATAGAAACTACGTCAGATTCATCCGAGAAAAGTTGCCACTATTAAAGTAGAAATTGAAAAATTACTTCGTGCAGGTTTTATTTATCCGATCTCGTTAACGGACTGGGTATCTAATATCGTTTCGGTCAATAAAAAACAAGGAACGATAAAAGTATGTATCGATTATAGGGATATAAATCGAGCTTCTCCTAAAGACAATTATCCAACCCCTTACATCGATCAAATTATCAATGATTGTGCTGGAAGTGAAATGTTCTCATTCATGGATGGATTTTCCAGCTACAATCAAATAAACATACTCCCTGCAGATCAACCTAAAACAACTTTCATTTGTCCATGGGGAAATTTTGCTTATCGCAAATTACCTTTTGGCCTTAAGAACACTGGTGCCACTTTTCAAAGGGCCATGTCTTATGCATTTCACGACATTAAGCATATTGTGCAGCCCTACCTCGATGATTTCCCTGCTCATTATTCACGCAAAGCAGATCATATTACTCATTTACGAGCCATTTTTATACGATGTAGGCATTATAAGATTCGTTTAAATCCTCACAAATGTGTTTTCTGCGTAGAATCCGGACGATTATTGGGATTTATTGTCTCAAAGGCAAGCATTCGTGTCGATCCGTCGAAGGTTAAGGCAATCATCAATTTACCTCCTCCTTCTACTCTTCGCCAACTCCAAAGTTTGCAAGGGAAAGTAAACTTTTTACGTCGATTCATTCCTAACTACGTCGAGTTAACGAAAGGTTTCACTAGGTTGTTGAAACAGAACATTCCTTTCTTTTTGGACGAGGTCGCTGATAGATCTTTTGATGCTTTGAAAAACACGTTGACCCATGCACCGTTACTGCATCCTCCCAACTACAACCAAGATTACTTTTTGTACGTCGCCGCTTCTGATTCCACGATAGGGATGGTTTTAGTTCAGGAAGATGAATTCCATAGTGAACATGTGATTTACTAGCTTAGTCGAAATTTGCATCTGACTGAGATCAAATACTCACATGTGGAGAAATTGGCCTTGGCAGCTGTTCAAGTTGTCCAACATTTTCGTCACTACATACTTTTACGCAAAACGACAATGATCTTTGATTGTAACCCTATGATGTACATCTTGACTAAAAAATTGCTAGGGGGAAAATACTCTAAATGGATTGTTATCCTACAGGAGTGTGATTTGGAGTTTGAAAAGTCCAAATCCAATAAATCATTGATATTTGCTGAACTTATGTGTGATTTCCCACGTACTGATATAGAAACTGTGGCGAAACAACCAATCGCGGATGAATCCTTGTTTCTTATTAGTACCATTGATCCATGGTATGGAGATATTATTGTATATCTTCAAACCCAATCTTTTCGGTCTGAGCTCTCACGGTCACAATGACGAAAAATTCATTTTCAATCTCAACAATATCATATTCTTGGCGACACACTATACCGTCATGGTGCAGACTCGGTTTTTCGACGTTGTCTAACTCATGACGAAGCTGAAAATATTTTAAATGACTGTCACTCTAGAGCATGTGGCAGTCATATGTATGGGTATGCCATAGCTCAAAATATATTGTGCGCAGGGTATTTCTGGCCGTCCTTGTTTAAAGATTGTATTTACGCGGTCCAAAAATGTCATAATTGTCAAATCTTCGATCGAAAAATGCGTGCACCACCTGCTTCTCTTCACCCCATAATTGCTTTCGGTCCTTTTGCAAAATGGGGCATCGATTTCATTACATGTAACCCTCACTCGGCCCCGGGGGGCATGGGTATATTATTCTAGCAGTAGACTGTTTTACCAAATGGGACGAGGCGATGCCTACATTTGCGGCAGATGGAAAAACTGCAGCTACTTTCATATTCAATCATGTGATTGCTCATTTCGGTGTACCCCAAGCAATAATTACTGATCACGGGAGCCACTTTCGAAATATCATGATGACCGAGTTAACGGACCAGCTTGGCCTGCGCCATGACAGTTCTACACCATATTATCCACAGGCCAATGGTTTGGTTGAAGAGATTAATAAAGTTTTAGTCACCATGATCAAACGAATCATTGGAATTCATAAGTCGAATTGGCACACCATGCTATTTTCAGCACTTTGGGCATATCGAACCTCAATAAAAACATCGACAGGTTTTACCCCTTTTCAACTGGTTTACAGTTTAGAAGCAGTATTACCCGTTGAATGCGAGATACCGTCACTCCAACTAGCCATAGAGTTACTACCAGACTCTTCTTAAGAGGAGAAACATTTTTTATACTTGGCTCAATTAGATGATAATCGGCGCACCGCTGCATTAGCTACCAAGGCTCATGCGAAAAAAATGAAAGCTCAGTATGATAGAAGTGTTACCCCTCGTAATTTTTCAGAAGGAGACCAAGTTTTGATTTATGATCAAGCCAACGATAAACTAGGGGCTGGGAAATTTGAACCCATGTGGCATGGTCCTTACATTGTCAAGCGACAGCTTGCAAAAGGGGCCTATGAATTGAATGATTTTGACGGAGTCTCTTTGGGTAAACCCATAAATGGACTTTATCTGAAGAGATATTACGCTTGAATTTATGTGGAGATCTTCTTTGTATATTAGTTACTTTTTAGCTGGTGCGCTATAGATTAGAAATGTGTGCCTAGCGTAAGTGTGCTCTTACTATTATTCCCACTTATTTGGATACTTTTGATATCGCAGATGTCGACATCCTTTCAAACGTATATTGGTTTTCTTGATGGCGCTTGTCATAGTACATAGAACATCTCTTCCGCAGCTTGGGTTATTTACTCACCCACTGATGAGTTAGTATCAATGCATGGGGTAAGTCTCGATCAAACGACGAACAATATTGCCGAATATAGTGCAGTTATTGAATTATTATCGGAATCCATTTCATTTGGAATTCATAGTTTTATCGTTAAGTTAGATTCTTAACTAATTGTATTACAGTTAAACCGAGTATATGCCATTAGAAATCCAGTATTATTAAGATTATTTTTAAGGGTTCGTCTCTTGGAACGAGAGTTCGATTATATTGAGTATCAACACATTCCAAGAAATTTAAATACATTAGCAGATGCAATTGCTTCTAATGTTATAAATTGACATTTGCGATAAAAAAGTAACAAATCAACATTCCATAACATGATTGAACAGGTAAACTGGAAATAATAGTATATCATAGTATAGATGTAGTGTTAAAAAAATAGTACATCATCTTCGATCATAGGCTCAAAACGCCTTATGATCGGAAAAAAGTGATATGAAAATGAGTCTACAAGTCAATCATCCACTATCTGTGGTGATGATCACAATAATACACCACTGCTCGTGCCACCCTAGTCAAAAACCTCCTGAATGGTCCAAGAACACCAATGACATATCTCTGTAGATGAAGCGGAATATCATCTATGGTGGTCTCAGGAATAGCTATAGTGAGCTGCTCCAGATGGTGCTCTAAATCAGTCAGGATCTCTGCAGTCTGATCCTGTGGGGGTGGTGGTGGTGTTGCCGCATCCCTTTGCCTCCGGTCAAAGGGGCGGAGAATGGCTGGTCGACTCGGACCCACATCTTCATTTGAAATTTTTGTTATCAGTTTTGGACGACTTAAAAACAAAATAAAAATTAGAAATTAGAACATGTCAAAAGAGATTTTTACCTTACTTATCCCATTGAGCTCCTGGAGGAAGGGGAATTTCCTGGTCGCCACAAAAATCCATGCCAACATAAGGAAAATCCTCTATAACAAAAAGTTGGCGTTCCAGCCAACGAAAATATGTCAAAGGAAATCGAACAATCTCCCCACCTTCGTTGTGGCGGGCCATCAAAGAAACCCAACAAACCATCCTAGGCTCTTGAGGTCGACTAGCATCAACAGGAATATGCTGCAGGGCTAACATGGGGATCCTCTCTAGAGCAAAGGTGACTACAATGGACCCATATCCAAAGTTGTTTAGCTTCCCATTCTTTTCTCTGGTAAGTTGGCCTTTCACATTTTCCAACACTGCCTCGCACCAGTTGAATATGGTGCCTCGAAAGCAATCTACTGCTATGCGCATCTGAGATCCACTGGCTACATGAAAAGCCGCACTTCCACACAACTTGACAACGGTAAAAGCGATCACTTTTAGCTCGGAACGGATGATAGTTTTTATGTCAATCCGTTTGTCTCGGGGATTGGCCTCATCATTGCAGAACTCTAATTGTAGGCTGGCAACAGACTAACCACCTGGCCTAGCCCCAAATAGAGATAATGGTTCGCCTCTCCTAGAAAAACCAGTCAAAAAATAGATGTCTTCCAGCTCAATCTCAAGCCGGTGACCTCCGATCACGAAACACTGGTCCTGAACATCCCATTTATTTACCACCCAAGTAAGAAGATCCACTTGAGCTCTCATGCCACTGATAGCCCAAAATTTGTAAAGCTCTCATACTCTTAAAGCTTGCAAAGTAGGTTGATGATTTATTGCTGCTTCATCTACCTCTTCGTGCTCCCGTTCTCGCCAAATAAGCATTGCAGATATCCTACAACAAGGAAAATGAAGGATTAGAATCATTTTGAAGCAAAAAAATTTGAGTAATTTTGGAAGAAAATATGTTTTTAAATTTGTTATGGCGCCTCCGCACTTTACACCCAGGGACAGTGCGTAGATATGCACAGACCCTATGTTAAAAGTGCGGGCAGGTACCTAATTTCTTAGGTGCAGACCCTGGAGGGCGAATTTTTCGGCATATTTTCCTCCCAAAAATGAAATTTTGACCCTAAATTAAAAAAATTGAATGTATGAAAATGAAGATAAGGAGGTTGTGGATTACCTGAAACAGACAGTTTTCGATTCCGACGGTCGGTTTGCCCATAATCTTCTCCGAAGAGTTTTTTGCCCAAAGCTCTAAATATTTCACTCCAAACTCAAACGATAAAAATGAGCTTGAAAAACTCCTTTTTATAAGTTTTTCGAATATATTAATTTTAAATTTGTTTATTTTTCACTTTAAAAAGTCAAATTTTCAAAATATTTTTATTATTGAAACAAGTATGTTTAATTTTTCGAGTTTTTGTGCAGAATAATGGATTTTTCAGGCAAAATGGTAATTCTTTACGAAGAGTAAACTTTTATCACTTTTTCGGGCTCTTTTAAAATTTACATAAAAGCGAAACCGTGGAGTCCTCTTTTAAGCCATTTTCAGACTCTCTAAAAATGAAAAGATTGCCTAGTATTTGACTATTCGAACTCGTTAAAGTAAATGAACATTCGTCCCTTCAGTATAAGTTTACCCCTTTTCCGGACTGAAATGGAATATTTACAAAAAAGGTATACGTTGACTAATCATGGTCAATAGAGTTCTCTCTTGCATTATTTTATCCTTTTTCGGGCCTGAGAGACTAAATTTACGAAAAAGAACACCCATGGAGTTTTCTTAAGTTTTTTCTTCTGACTCCCTAAAAATGAAAAACACCTAGTTTCTCCTATACTGGACTCGTTAAAATTTAACAGTAAAGGACCTGTCGATTACAAACAGGAACGGACCACTCCTTCTTAGGGTTCGATTTTAAACCAAGTTGGACTCATCCGAAGGATGAGCTTAAAAACAAGCAAATGTTATCCTCCTCAAGCTTGTCAAAAATAAAGAGGTACTTGCCAAAAATGGTGGGGGAAAAGAGAGAAAATAGATTTGTTTGTTACACTTTGATTTGTAAAAGAATTACATCACTCTTGAACACGACACTTTTTGTCGCACTTCCACCTCGGTTGGGAAATCCTTTGCCTATCAGTTAATCAAACCACATTGAAAGTCTTCAGTCGGTTTATGGGTATTAGCTTAGGGAAATTGTCACCAAACCATCTGCAGTGTCGTTATGTGTTCAAGAGGATAGTCAAACAAACTATTCATCTGCAAACACTTGTCTCCATTCGCGTTGACCACCCCAGAGTCAGTACTTGCAAAAAATTTCTTCAAAACTTTATCTATGGTTTCGTGTCGTGAGCTTGCTTACGACGAATCACTTTCTATCGATGACAACTCATCATCTAGAAAGTTTATCTAGAATCCGTCAGTACCTTGGAATCTGCATGCCTTAATGATAGGTTTCTCGCCTTTGATGATAGGTTACATCATTGACCTTCGATCGAATGATTCCCTGAAATGTTTGACTTCAGATCACTTATTCGCATTTCGTGGATTGTACTGAGTACTTTTAGAGCCATTGTCATTATTGGTGGTTTCTCTCACACTTGTTAACAGTTCACATCATTGACTGGTAATCATGTGGTTTCTACCATGTTCGACTTCAACACATTTAATCACATTGATAGAATCATACTAATTCGAGAAGCAGAAATCAAGACCTTGGATCTAGTTTCCACCATCCAGGCTACGAGGAGTTTTATTATTCATTATACAATAGACAATTCATTACAGATGGCTGCGCCCATACTGTGTCTACACTATTGATGTAAAATCATTTATGTATCAGAACAAGTTTAGTTAGTTTTGATCTGAGTATGGGAATGCCTACCTCAGCGATGATATATATGTATACGTGTTGCGTTGAATTTTTTTAGAGGGTTCCGACTGGGGTGTCGACAGGCTGATCCTTGAAATGATAAAGCACATCACTCTTCGAATATTCTCAGATTTCGCACTTTAGGGGGGAATTTGTTACACTGAAATTTGTCACCATGACATTTTAGTACTCCCTTGGAAGCCAACAATATCAAAGTTCCCAAAATCAAGCCTTGAAACTAAGAGAAAAGTTCATAAAAGCCTTGAAACTCTGGTACCGCACTTTCTCCTAGTTTTGTCTGCAATCCCACACCTTTTGGCTATAATTCATGCGTAGCCAAGCACACTTTCTGTTTATTAAAAGTGCGGACCCCTGTAAAAGGTTAGAAAAGGCACAAGTAAAATCTATAAGCTCAGTTTAAGTCATTTTTGGAAGCTTCTAGAAACATTCCTGCGACGGAAAGTCCGCTCCTTTCATGTTCATGCATCCCATCCAAGAAGGAGCTAACCCCTTGATGTAAGGAACTAATCCCTTTGAAGGAGGATTCTATCCCTTCTTGTATGGAGCTGTAACCTCCTCTCTTGCACTATAAAAAGAGGCATAGGGCAGCCTCAAGGGGTTACAATTGATGAGTTGAAGTTTTAGTATTGTTGGAGGCGAAGCGCTATTGAAACTTAGACCATTTTAGCTGAGATTTCACGTGGGAAGGATTACATACCTGTATGTATCTCGGTTAGATGAGTGCAAGGCTGATCAGAGTAAAGGAAACACCTGTTCCGGACCCCAGGAAGGCCTGTATGACATCAAGGCAGACACGGTTGTAAGGCTCTTCCTGATTTAAGTTAATACACATAAATCTGTTTTTCTCAATAAGCTGTCAATTGATTGGTTTATTTTATGGATTTCTTGATCACCATAATGGATATGATTTATGAATATATGCTATGTAGGTGCTATTTGATGTTTGTTTGTTTGTGATTGCAGATATTCAAAGATAACTCTTTTGGGCGACTGAAGGACTACTACTACAAACAAGCGTTGGATCAAAGGTAAGATCGTTAAACCTTTATAACATTTAATTATGAATCGCAATATATATAGAGAAAGATAGTTTTGTTTGTCTGTTTGTTGCTAGCTGTCCGTAGGACACTTGGGAGGTCTGTCTTGTCTGCAAGAACGAATTATCCGTCCAATAGTATGATCATCTTGATCCTTTTGAATGGACCATGCTCCAGGGGCGAGTTCCTTATCCATGTTATACCAGTTTATTTTCGCATCCTCAGATGGGTGTTCAATATGCTGGTAGCTCCATTTGAACTTGGCCTGTTTATAGTGGTTAGCAACTATCCTCTTAGGATCGTATGTCTGACGATTTAACGGCCCCATGTAGAAACCTTTGATTTGTTCAGCTTCCGCCTCTACCTCCCTGAAATCCTTGACTATGTAAGCACAGATGGTGAGTGGCAATGTAGGCCACGACTTTTTCTTACCTTTAGTAAGGACCTTTAAGAAGCTGGAAGTCATCTAATAACATACTTCCTTCAGAAGCATCTTGTCCGTGATGAATTGGGTCAGAGCATGGGGAGTCTTAAATGAACCAAAGACTCAAATAAAGGTGTATTCTGCAAATGGAAACCAATGTGCTACTTTGACTAACGTTTCCATGGCTCGCCAGGACATGCACAGGGTATCATGACCGAACAATTTCTTGTAGAGTGCAGGGATGAAAATTTGTGAGATTGACTCCATATCCTGCTTGTATTTAGAGTCCCAGAATACCTGCAATTCTTTATGAATTGGGCATGCCCACTCCTGATCCCAGTTGTGGGCCCATCCCTCAAAGTAGCACCTGGATCAAACTGTATCCAACAGGTAAGAGGCCATGTATAATTCAGACGAGTATCCCTCCTCTGGTGCTAGTGCTACAGATATGTTCGTTTTGAGAGTCGTCGTTAGTAAGCCGGCCCAATTGAAACGGGTGCCATATCCAGTGACAAAGTTCATCAGGGACATCCAAGTAACATTAAATGTGGTGGCATTGGGACTACCATATATCCTACAGAGCATAGCTACCACTAGCTTGTATACTTTTCTGAGGCTTGCTACTGGGTACTCCTGATCTTTCTTGATCTTGAACTTCTCGATTTCTTCCCACCATCCTCTCAGGGTTTTTGCTATGGGGACCGCATGGGTGGTGGCCCATTCCTCTGTGAATATCTGTTCCCGTTCTGGAAGTGCGTAATAATACTCTGCATCCGAGCCTTTTAGATTTGCAAAATCATTTCCCTCGTAGTCTCGAATTACCCACTTCTTGGGGTCGATGTTCTGTATGATCCATTCAATCACTTCCACACATGGGAATATAGCTGGGTGGGCACCTGCATAGTGAAGCTTCGACCTCTTAACTTGTACATATACTTGTCGGTCGGGGAGGTCTTCTGTAAATTCTGGTTGGGAGAATTCTTGGTATACTTGATACCAACTCATACTTTCTCCTCTGCTAAATGTACATGCAGTGTCCCCATAGATCAGGGGAGGAGACATTGGTATTTCACCTTCTGTGATTTCTATCTCTGGGCTCTTGTTTTTCTTGCGAACTGCTGGAGGTCCCATGTCGCTTGAGGCTTAAGAGATGGAGATGCACTCTAACTCTGCTTCGAGGTTCCTTGGCATGTTCATAAAATAGTCCCAGGATAAGACATATGCAATAATAATAAATGCCTAGGTACTGATTTTAACTATGACCAACTGAAATCCAGGAAAGGGTGGATTTGTGACTTAGCGACCTATTTCTTGGGTCGCTGGGTTGCAGAGGTTTAAACTTTTAGAAGGGAGCGACCCTGCCACAAGGTCGCGGGGTCGCTGGGTCGCAAAGGTTTAACAATTCACGAGGGTGCAACCTTGCGACTTAGCGACTTGCGACCGGGTCGCTGGGTCACTGAGTCGCAAGGTCGCAAACATCCAATTTTGAGCAGGATGCGACTTGGCGACTTAGCGACCGGGGTTGCGGAGGCACGGGGTTGCGAGATCGCGCTAGGGCTGGCCGGGAGATTTCGACGGCGACGTGGTCCTTTGCTTCATTTTTTAACTCAAAACAATACAAGGACTAAGTGAGGAAAACCCATAAAAGAGGATGAAGTGGTTATTGGGGGAAGAGACGGACACATGGGAGGCTGGTTGGCTCCATTTATAAATCTGTGTTAGGAAAGGCTGTGGTTTGATAACTAGACAAGGCTCAGGTTCAAAAGGATCTCAAATGGGAGATTGTAGATGGCTTAACAAGGGCTAAGGTTAGTGGGAAAAGGGCAACAAATAGAAAAAATAGAAACATCAGGAGGATTAGGCAACTTACCCGAGAAAATCGCGCTCCAGTTGGCCTGTCAGAAGCGTTTTTTTCTCTCCGTTGTGTGGGTGAAATGCGACCTAGAAACCCTTCTATTTATAAAAGGGTCGCGCGTGCGGGAAATTAATGAGGTTGCTGGGTCGCAAATATCCTGCACTTAAGAGATGTGTGACCTCGCGACGTTGCAACCTGGAGGGTCGCAAGGTCGCTAGGTCACGATTTTGAAGTTTGAGTGCGATTTGCGACTTGGCAACCTGGCGACCTGATAGGTCGAATATTTGGAAAAAATACCTATGCTGCGACTCAGCGACTTAAGGATTTTCCTGAAATAGACTTGAACTTCAGATTTTGACTTATCTTTTCGATGCCCAAGGAGGGCTCAAAAAATTTTAGATGGTGAATTTTTGGAGGGTGTTGTAGTGGCTACAACATAGTTCTACCCCTAATACAAACTAGTTAATCACATGATCAACATCCTTCGAATATCTCTTAAGCAATGAAACATGAAAAACATCATGGACTTTCACTGTTGGTGGAAATGCGAGTATGTAGGTCACTGGTCCAATCCTCTCAAGGATATCGAAAGGCCCGCAATGTCGAGGTGCCAACTTGGAACACAATCCAATCCTCAGGGAGTTCTTCTTGGGCTTAATGTGCAAGTACACATGCTCCCCAACCTGAAACTCTTTAAATGCCCTGTGCTGATCTGCATAAATTTTCGACACATGTTGTGTTGCTTTAGTTTCTTCTTGATAACCTGCATCTCTTGTTCCATCTCTGCTGACATGTACGATCCAATCAGTGCCCTATTCACTGGATCACTCCAGTTGATGGGAGTATTACAACTCCGTCCATAAATTTCCTCAAACATACCCATCCTCGGGACTCTTGATACCCATTATTGTACACAAACTCTTACAGTGGAAGATACTCCTCCCACTTCATCTTATAGTGCATAACATACATCCTTGTCATATAATCAAGAATCCTATTAACCCTCTATGTCTATCCATTTTTATGTGGATGATAAGTTGTACTGAAAGCCAACTTTGTCCCCAAACCTGCAAGAAACTCCTTCCAGAACCTGAAATTGAAGTTGTCATCTCTGTCGGATATGATATTCTTAGGAATACCATGCAATCTCACTATCTCCCTTATGAAGACCTAAGCTACCTCACGGCTGAATTAATATATTTCACTGCAATGAATTGAGCTACCTTGGTTAACCTATCAACCAAAACCATGATGGAATCATGTTTTCTAGATGTCTTTGGAAAACCTGTAACTAAATCCATGAAAATGACCTCCCATTTCCACTCTGGAATAAAAATTGGCTAAAATAAACCACCTGGATGCTTGCACTTTGTTTTTACACGTTGATAATCTAAACACCTTGTGATGAACTCAATTGCATCTTTCTTCATATTTGGCCAATAGTAAAACTTCTTCACAAATGAAAATTCCTTCTAAATTCCTGAATGAATTGAATACAAATTAAAATTAAATTCCCTCAAGATAAGCTTCTTGAGCTCATTTTTGTCTAGCATGTAGATCTTGTCCCTAAATATTACCAAACCATCTGTCATGAGATGATAATCCACATCCTGATCACCCGTACCCTACTGTTGTAACTCGTGCTTAAGCTGCTGGTACCTGTCATCCTGTTGTCCTGCTTGCAAGATCTCATCCTGTAAATTTGTCCCATATGAACTCATAGTTTTTATGTGATTTACCTTCCCTCTTCTGTTGTGAACATTTGCAACCATGTTCTCCTTACCCTTAATGTACTTGATCTCAAATTCAAACTCATTGAGCACAACCAACCATATAGCTTGCCTGGAATTCAGATTAGGTTGGTCAAACAGGTATCTCAGTCCACTGTGATTGATGAGCTCCCTCATTAGACATATTTGGAGGGGTTAATTGTCACATTTTTGCCTCCTTAAATATCTTTTTATTGCATTTTAATTATTATTTGATTTTATGATGCTAGTATAGGTGGTGATTAATGCTAAGATACTCTGAGTGCCTAATATGAGGTTGAGTGTAGAAAATTATGAGTAATTAGCATGTTTATGAGGATTTTATCATAAAGGCTTGGAGGAGACAGAAAGGAGAAATTATAGGAGGGTCGTCCACCCTCCTTAACTCTCGAAGGTAGCCAAAGGATCCTCAAGGATTCTCTCCAACAATTCGAATTCCAGAGGCAACCAAGCAATTCAAAGGCCAAAGTGCACTCAATCTATGTTCACCTGGAGTCAAGTGGACTCAATCACTATTTTCAAGGGAGTGTTTGGTAGCTACCCTGTAGAATAAATAGAGTAGAGTTAGAGCTAATAAGGATTCGATTCTATTGGGAACTTTGTTGCAAGCTACTAAGCTTTTGATTATTATACTCTGTGATTAAACTTTGAGAAATGTACGAGACTATTCTTTCATGAAATGAGAATACTGATTTCATTTTACTGATTTAGGTTTCATAGAGCTCGGCGTGTGGGTCAGGGCCCAAGCCATGCGTCTTAGCCTCTCTGTTGTACTTGTTCTTTGCTTTCTGCCATTCAGTTAGTTCTGCTTATGATAGTTTCATCACTGCTTAGTTTTTTCTTTCAGTGTGCTGCTATAGGTTTCATTTGCTTATGAGTAATAAAATAGAGGAGAAAAATCTAAAAGTTGTGGATCAAGACCTCCCTTCTCATCTCTGTCAATAGAGCTCAAGGAGGGTGAACCTTCCCACATACCCAATATATATATATATATATAATTTGATATAATTTAGTTATTATTTTTTGAGATTACCATTTTCAACCTTCCTGTTGTACTGTATTTTCACGCATTTGTCTGTTTCTTTGTGCATAAGTTAGCAGGGTTGATTGAAGGAATTAGTGTTACAGCCCTAGAGCAGCTCCGTGGTGCCTCTCTGCTTCATTTTCCATCTATGTCTTCACAACCGGAGCACTGTTGTTACGCCTTCCATTCCCTCCTTTTTCCACTTATTCTAACTGTTGCACCCACCTTTTATTCCTAAAAAAACAAAATATCTAGCCCTCCTTATTCCTTTGCTTTCATTAGTCATGGCCACTGCACCCTTTTTAACGCAAAATGCTTGAAAAACCATCAAAGTTGGACCTCCGCCTTTTCTCCTCGACTTCCCCGCTTATCGCATCTCAGCCATCGCAATATCCTTTCTCTCCTTTCTTTTGACATTATTCATTGCGATTTTCACTTTACCTTTCCACCTTACTACTTATCGTTTATGCTCGAAAATGATTTAAACATTAGAACCAGACCTTTACCCTTTTCTTCAAACTTACGACAATTCCTATTCACAATCGCAAATCGCATTCCCCACTTGGTTCCCTTTAATACGTTCCGCTTCCAAGCCCATATTGCGATATTATTACCGTACTTCACTGCCACATCACCCATCACATCTTGCATTTCTCAAATTCGGCATTATCGCATTTCACACTTCGCAAATTTTTTCCTTATCGCAATTGCATCGATGCAACTTCCCGTATCGCATTTTGCACTTCGCACTTTCCTCCCGACTGCACTATCGCTTCTCCGCCAACCCTGTGATATTTTGATATCGCATATTGAATTTCCACCCTCCTATCACAATTCTGCTGTCGCACTTCTAAAATCCTCCCTCTCCAAAGCATTATTGCGATATTAAAAGTTTTAATAAAGTTTTAAACCCCTTTTTCACTCCCCTAAGCCTCGTTTCATGTGGTTAAGCCCTCCATTAGCACCTTTATCCCTTCCTTCTCCAAACTGCAAGCAACACCTCTTAAAATTAGAATTGAGTTGTGAATAGCTGCATGTATAGGAGCATGATAGATAGAGCATGGTGTGTTTAGCCGATTGGCCAAGTTAAGTGAAATTTAAATTAGTTTCCCTTCTACCATTTCCTTCTCCAAATTAAATTAGTTTCATTTCCATCATTTCCTTTATGTAAATTAAATTAATTTCATTTCTGTCATTTCCTTTCTGCAATTTAAGTTAGTTTCATTTCTGTCATTTCCTTCCAGCAATTTACTTTCCAGTTCTTATCATAGTTTAAGAAATAGCACCCTTTCATAAAGTAGAAGAGGATGACATTAGAAAAATGCATCTGCTGTGTATATAGCACTGTCACCTCCAAGTTTGTATGAACCCCAGGTTGATAAAGTAAATTAGGGCATCCCCTGGGAGTTACAAAACTCTTGGTGCAATACCAAGGCTCACCACTTTTTGGCATCGTTGCCGGGGAGGTGTCTAGTAGATGCTTTGATTTTGTTTTAGAATTCTTTTCCGCTTTCCTTTCTTTTCATGTTATTTTAGAAATATTGAAAAAATACAAAAAAGATCTAATTGTTATACCTCGTAGGAGTAGGAATACTCAGAGAAAAATCTTACATAAAATCCCCACATCACCTCCTAGGCACCCTTCACTCTTCTTCAGTGGCAGTGAGATTGAAATTGCTATAGGAGAGCCTTCTGAATACTCTGAGGAATCTATTAGGGAAGAAGAAGAAGACCTTGGTCCAACTGAGGGACCTGCTTCACCTATATTAACCATGGATGGGATCCAGGGAGCCTTTCCCATAAGAGAGGCAGATGGGGAAACTAAGATGAAAAACATTAGCCCCTCAGATCTTCCACACTTCAATGGACTTACCTATGAGGATCATGATACATTCATGTTTGAATTTGCGGTTGTCTGTAGGACTTATGAATACACCTTTGATGATCATAAGTTGAATCTATTCCCATCCACCCTTAAGGATGCAACCTTCTGCTGGTTCATGGGTCTGCCTGGGGACAGCATCACCACTTGGGCATATATGCAAGAAACCTTCAACAATAAATACAAAGACTAATGTATGTCCACGGAAACTAAGGATGAGATATTTAGGATGAATCTAGGGCCTGATGAATCCCTAGAGGACTATGAAGAGAGGTTTCAATTAAACTATAAGAGAGCCAACTTTAATCTTGATCTTGCATCACTTAAACTTGTAATTATTCGAGGGATCAGAGAAGAAATGACAGAAACCTTGAATATGCTATTAGGAGGAGATATCTACCAACTGCCTTATGAAACAATCAAAACTGTCTTCCAGAGCCATTCTAGGGCATTTAGGAAGACAGGCAGAGCTGGCCAAAACACATCCAATACCCCTTCCTCTTCCACCTTCATAAAACATGAGATTGGAAACATGTTAGAGGGCTTAAAGGGTGACATGCTACACACCATTTCTTTGCAAATGGACACAATGCAGGTCAAAAGGAAGCAAGAGGAAGTAGAGAGAGCCCTGGCCATATTTTGTCCTGTATGTACCCGAAAGCACCAAAGAAATGAAAGTCCACTGAATTTCATGGAGGTTTGCTTAGTCTGTGAGGAGAATCATGCCACAGACAAGTGTCCTCCTTACCTGGACTTAAGGCTGTATATCAAGGTGGGGAAGAAATGCCAGAGAAACTCTGTTTCATCAACCAGAGACGGACTCAAGGCCCTAGGCCATATCAACAAGGTATGCAAGGTGCACCTTACTCTTACTACCACAACAATCAGAGTGCACCCATGCAACCTTGGTACACCCCCACTCCTCCATCCTGGTCTACACCTCCTACTTGGCCTTACAACCCTCCATATCATCCTCAACCAGTGAATCAACCACTTCAATATTATATTCCACAACAACCTCAATGGAACAATCCATCCCAAGGGCGGAGGCATCAACACAATCAACCACCTTCTCTAATGCCTCCACCCCAAACCTCAACTTACTCATGTTGCTCCAGCTCGGCTACCTCAAATACCTACACATCCCAATCTGAACCCAAACAACAGACAGGCACATCAGGATCCCAAAGGAGAAACATCTTATCCAACTTATGCTGTGGAGATACATGAGGTTAATCTAAGGTAGGGAAGAGTACTCCCAGACAACCATCCTCCATATCCACATGTAGAGGTTAAGGAGGAAAATGAAGAAGGTAACACTCAGATCCAACAACCTCCTTTTACTGAGCGCTTGATCCACCCTAGTCAGCGCACCCCAGAGGAGAATGAACTCCCGGGAGAATTGGAAAATTTGTGTGTAAAGATACCACTTCTCCAGACCATTAAGGATGTACATGTCTATAATAGGCTCATTAAAGAAAATTTCTTCAAGAAACCTAGGATAAGGAAGAGAGATACCCCCACCATCAATGTGGTAGGATAAATGTATGACCTAATGTTGGGAAGGGTGATATTTCCAAAGTACCTAGACCCTGATAGTCCAATTGTTGATGTGCACATAGATGGTGTCATAGTCCCCAACACTCTGATTGATCTATGGGCTGCCATCAATGTCATGACCAAGGAAACTATGTTGAAACTTAATCTCCAAGGGACTTTAAGGAAAACCACAACAATTCTACAAATTGCAGATCGGTCCATAGTAACTCCGGAAGGAATTGTTGAGGATGTTATGGTTACCATTGAATCTTGGGAGTATCCTATAGATTTCCTGGTCCTGCAACCAAAATCCAAGTTTAATGGTTATCCTCTCATCTTAGGGAGACCTTGGTTAGCCACTGCAGATGCTTATATTAGCTATTGGGTCGGAAACATGTCTATAAAAAATGGGCCTTTGTCCAAACAACTAGAGTTATATCCTCCGTCCCAGCCTTCCATTGATCATGATCTACCTATATGGTTGGAGGATGAAGAAGATGAGTTATATAACACTGCCCCTATGTGTACCATATATTTTATTCTTAGAGGGGGGCAACTTGATGAAGATGAACTCATCGACCATGCCATTCAAAACCCATCCTCCACTACATTCCTCTCGAAACCTTATTCAAAGAGTCTGAAAGCCAACCTTGGATGGAAGTGCACTTAGTTGAGTCAACCTCTAAAACCTCTAAGGCTATTGAGTTTGGCCCATCCAGATCTTTGAAAATCAACCCAAACCTCTCGAATGAAGAAGAGAAGAAGCTATGCCAGCTTTTGAAATAAAATATAGATGCATTTGTTTGGGATTACAAAGACATGAAAGGGGTGCATCCTTTAGCATGAAGCCATCAAATTTACATCAAATAAGGATGCAAGCCTGTGAGGCAACCCCAAAGAAGGATGAACCCGACTCTGAAGGGCATAGTCAAAGAAGAGCTGTAGAAACTATTGGATGCAAGGTTCATATATCCTATATCCGACAATGAGTGGGTGTCTCCTATTTTCCTAGTCCCAAAGAAGAATGGGAAGTGGCGATTTTGGGTTGATTACCGAGAACTTAACAAAGCCACCAAGAAAGACCATTTCCCTTTTCCCTTTATAGAACAAGTCCTAGATGGCCTTGCAGGGAAGAAGTTATTTTCCTTCTTAGATGGGTTTAGTGGGTACAATCATATTCAAATCAGTCCTGAAGACCAAGATAAGACTACTTTCACCTACCCTTGGGGTACCTTCGCTTATCCAGTCCTACCCTTTGGGTTGTGCAACGCCGCAGCCACCTTCCAAAGAGATGTCCTGGGCATTTTTTTCTGAATTAGTCCATGACTCCGTTTAAATCTACATGGATGATTTCACACCATATGGGGATGACTTCTAGGAAGCTCTCTCCAATTTGGGTAAAGTTCTAAGAAGGTGCGTTGAGATGCATCTCTCCCTGAGCCCAGAAAAGTGTGAATTCTTGAAGAAAGCAAGAGTTGTGTTAGGACACTCCATATCCCAAGCAGGAATACAGGTAGACCCGAACAAAATCACTATCATCAAAATGGTACCTACTCCTCAAAATCAAAAATATGTCGGGAGTTTCTTAGGCTTAATTGGTTACTATAGAAGGTTCATCAAAGATTTCAGCAAGATGGCTTTGCCATTATTTGGGTTATTGGCCAAAGATTATGAGTTTATTTGGTCCAGTCCTTTTCAAGAGGTTTTTGAGCTCATTAAGGAAAATTTGACTACTGCCCCCATCTTCTGAGGTCCAAATTGGACTCTGCCTTTCCACGTCCACACTTATGCATCCGATAAAGTTGTAGGGGCAGCATTAGGACAATTAGAGGACAAAATATTTTATGCCATTTATTTCATCCGCAATAACTTGTCCAAGGCCGAGTTGAATTATACTGTTACTGAGAAGGAGATGTTAGCCATTGTCCATGCTTTGAAAAAATTCAAGCATTATGTAATTGGATATAAGACCTTTGTTCACACTCACCATGCAACCATCAAGTATTTAATGAACAAACCAGATGTTAATTCTAGGATAATTAGATGGTTGTTACTTTTGTAGCAATTTGATTTGACTATTGTTGATAAACCTGGAAAGGAGAATGTTGTTGCAGATTTTTTGTCTAGGTTAGCTCTCTTTGCAGGTGAAGAAGGAATGGTGGATGACCAGCTGCCACATGAGCATCTCTTTTCTATATCAACACTTTCACCATGGTTTGCTGATATAGCCAACTACTTGGTTGCTGGAAAACTCCCTCCTAATCTTTCATTCAGGGAGAGGAGAAGAATCATCAGAAAAAGCACCCCTGATACATGGATTGGGGGAAATCTTTTCAAGCTAGGCCCTGATAAAATCCTCAGGAGATGTGTGAGGGAGAAATAATTTTTTGATATCCTCTCCCCATGTCATGACAGCCCATGGGAGGCTACTTTGTTGCAAAGAGAACTACTTACAAAGTTTTGCAAGCAGGATACTATTAGCTTACCCTTCACCAAGATTCCAGAAGATACACCAACAAGTGTGACCAGTGCCAAAGGATGGGGAAACCCACACAAAGGGATGAGATGCCTTTGCACCCTCGGGTGGCTCTTAAGCCATTTGAAAAGTGGGGCATGGACCTTGTTGGACCTAATGATCCACCATCCAAACAAAATACGTATATCATAGTCTGCACTGATTACCTGACAAAGTGGGCTGAAACAAAAGCAGTGAAGGTAGCAACCGAGGAGAAAGTAGAAGAATTTATGAGGGATAATGTTTTTTACAAGTTTGGGTACCCCAAATAAATAGTCATTGAATAGGGAGTACGATTCACGTCTCACCTCATTGAAAATATTTTGAGGAAGCACAAGATTAAGCATAGAACTTCTAGTGCATATCACCCTCAGGCAAATGGCCAAGTAGAAATAAATAACAAAGCTTTAGAGAGTATCCTCACCAAGGTTGTGAGAAGCAACAGAAAATATTGGGCAGATAGATTGGTAGAATCCACTTGAGCCTACAACACTACTTGGAAGACAACAACATGATTCACTCCTTATGAACTAGTCTATGGTAAGAAATCTCTACTCTCAGTTGAATTTGAATTCAATACTTTAAGGATGGCAGCTGAATTAGATCTAGATCTATAAAATTCCCAAAAAGAGAGATTGCTACAACTAAATGGATTGGATGAGTTTAGAATGCAAGCACTTCTTCACATAGAGGTAGTTCAACTGCAAAGGAAGGTATGGCATGACAAGAACATTAAGGAGAAGGCCTTCCAAGAAGGATATTGGGCGTTGTTGTACGATTCAAGGTTTAAAAAATTTAAGGGGAAATTGATGACAAGATGGCCGAGACCTTACATGGTGGAAAAATGTTTTGATAATGGCGTAGTTCAAATCACGACCATAGATGATGAAGGAATCCCCTTTCTTGGCAATGGTCACAGAATTAAAATTTACAAGAAGCGCTTGTCAAGGGAAGAGTTCATAAATTCAATAAGCAGAGAGGTGTATGTGATGGGTGTTGAATATTGCAACAAGAAACAGTGAAGGAGGCATCCTGAAAAATCATTCCTGATCTTAGTTGGAAAGTGATCACCAAAACTAGGTGGGGGCCACACAGGTGATTTTTTGTCGCAAAGTCTATTTTTGGACATATGGATCATGTTCTATAAGTTGCGGGATGCTATTTATGGATGGTTGGTCAAGTTGGAAAAATAGATGGGTTTCTATTTTTAGACATAGTGGGCGGAGTCTATTTTTAGATTGCCAATCTAAAAATAGATATGTCGAATATTATTAGCTCTTAATAATATTTGGACTCTAAAAATTATCTTATTCTCTTGGAGCACTTCAGTTAAGTGCAAAGATGTGGCACAGAAGCTGACAGAAGGAATTACGCTATTCCTGAGGGTTAAGTGGAGCTATTGCATGGATACTTAAGTTAAAACTCATGTGAGAGAGTTTGGTGGAGTTGATTGAGGGAGTTAATGGAGTTGTGTTCAGTTTAACTAATCTAAACATAGTTGAGCTATTTGTATCTAGTTTAACTAATTGATACAATTAGTGAGAGTGGTGTGAATTAATTATTAATTAATTCACTAATTATAAACTCATTAATCAACTAAAGAATACATCAGTTAACATCAGTGCATGGACAGTTTCAGTGGAGACTAGTGAAGAGATAGGTGAAAGAGTAGTGTGACTATAGTGATGCATGGTTTGCATCCAACACTCAGTAGAGATGCCTATAAATACTGCGTGAGCAAGGCTGAGGTAATTCAATTCTCATCAAGAGGCATTCTTCAGCAGGGATTGCGCAGTAGAGGCAGGCTATCAAGTGGCAGAGATTGGAGCATGTGTTTTGCTAGATCTAGCTTGATTAGTGTGTAGCAAGTGCAGATTATACTGAGAGCTTGTGAGGAGATTTGTGTGATGATTGTTACATGATCTCTATGACATATATAATATACAGATAGTTGGGGGTTTTCAGCTTTAAGCTTTCCCATTACATACTGTGTTCATATGTGTGATTTTTTATGGTTTTAATGTGTGCATGCAATTGATTTTATTTCTGCATGTGATGATCAATGGTAGAAGAGATTCTGTATTGTGCATGAAGATAAAATAGTGTGTGATTAGGAGAATCTCGGTGGATAACATATCAATTATTCAAATTTCTACATGGTAACAGAGTGATATTGATCATTGGAGCAATTGCAAAACATTGAAGCAGTTGAGTTTTTGTATTGAAGCGACCAGAGGAAGTTGGCACTCAAGGATAAACTCAGGAAAATAAAAATGGAGAAGAATGACATTATTCCGGTATACTTGAAAAAGTTTTTCCACTGCAGGGATGAGCTTGGGAGTGTAGGAGTTAGTGTGGATGAAGAAGGAAAAGTCAAGAAGGTTGGGATTCAAGCCAAGAATCTCTACAGACTTGAAGTAGATGGGATTTCTCCAGAGCTTCCTACTGTTGGGAAGTGCAAGAAAGACATGCAATTGATGCTTGAGAGGGAGCAAGTTTTGCATGTAGGTAAGAGTGAACCTCGGGATGTGGAGCAGCCACAAGATGAGGATCATGGAGTGGGAGCAACCACTCATGCAGAGAAATTTCGTGCCAGATGGGCAGAGGGAGTGCATGTAGCTATACCACCAAGTGAGAGGTGGGGCGACATGCATGAGTAATCCCAAGAGGATATTTCTGGGCAGGATTCATGAGATGGTGTGGATCTCATGAATTGAACCTGGCTACGAGGTACCCACGAGTGTACAGAGTACGATCGCTGATCGAGCGTGTGCAAATCAAAGTGACATCATTTGACATCGGAGCGCGGATCAGAGTTGACAACAATTGCAGAGTGCATGGATGCAAGAGTTCAACAGCGCAGTGGTTCTTGATGACATGTGTAGTTGGTACCATCAGAAGTCGAAGAATTTGATGATAGATGCATCAGACTGATTGAGTTTTTTGGAGCCTATTTAGTTTCAGAGGAGGTGCAGAGCAGATGCATGGAGTTGCATGGTGCTTGTGAAGGTTGTAAGGCAAATGCATGGAGTTGCATGTTGCATGCAAAGACAATCCTTTCTTTTTGAGAGGGAGTGTTGAAGATTGCAAAAAGAAACAGTTAAGGAGGCATCCTAAAACATCATTCATGATCCTAGTTGGAAAGTGATCACCAAAACTAGGTGGGGGCCACACAAGTGATTTTTTGTCGCAAAGTCTATTTTTAGACACATGGATCATGTTCTATAAGTTGTGGGATGCTATTTGTGGATGGTTGGTCAGGTTGGAAAAATAGATGGATTTCTTTTTTTAGACATATTGGGCGGAATCTATTTTTAGATTGCCAGTCTAAAAATAGACATGTCGAATATTATTAGCTCTTAATAATATTTGGACTCTAAACATTATCTTATTCTCTTGGAGCACTTCAGTTAAGTGCATAGATGTGGCAAACTTGCCAATGTAGGAATTACGCTACTCCCGAGGGTTAAGTGGAGCTATTGCATGGATACTTCAGTTTAGAACTCATGTGACTCATGTGAGAGAGTTTGTGGAGTTGATTGAGGAAGTTAATGGAGCTGTGTCTGCTTTAACTAATTCAAACATAACTGAGGTATTTGCATTCAGTTTAACTAATTGATACAATTAGTGAGAGTGGTGTGAATTAATTATTAATTAATTCACTAATTATAAACTCATTAATCAACTAAATAATACATCGTTTAACTTCGGGCATGGACAAGCCTAAAGTGGGAGACCAAAGAAGAGATAGGTGAAAGAGCAAGCAGGACTATAAGTGATGCATGGTTTTCATCCAACACTCAATAGAGATGCCTATAAAGACTGCGTGAGCAAGGCTGGGGTAATCAATTCTCATCAAGAGGCATTCTTCATCAGGGATTGCGCAGTAGAGGCAGGCTAAAGGCTGTCAAAGATCGGTGCATGGGATTTGCAAGATCGGGCCTGATTAGTGTGTAGCAAGTGGAGATTATACTGAGAGCTTGTGAGGAGCTTTGTATGATGATTGTTACATGATCTCTATGACATATATAATATACAGATAGTTGGGGGTTTTCAGCTTTAAGTTTTCCCATTACATACTGTGTTCATATGTGTGAATTTTTATGGTTTTAATGTGTGCATGCAATTGATTTTATTTCTGCATGTGATGATCAATGGTAGAAGAGATTCTGTATTGTGCATGAAGATAAAATAGTGTGTAATCAGGAGAATCTCGGTGGATAACATATCAGTTATTCAAATTTCTACAATGGGAAACTCCATAGTTTTTCGCACCTCCTAAAAGAAAAAAGAAAAAAAAGATCCATGGGTGAAAACCTCTCTGAGGCGCCCAAGGCAAGATTGTGGGTTGAAAACCTTGATGGAGGCAGGCCACCTTTCAAAAAAAAAGAGAGAGAGAAAAATACATCTACATATCTGTGTTTTCTGTTTTGCAGGTTATTAATGGTTTTGAAAACACAGGGAATGATTCATCTTCTTTTCTCTTCTTCTATTCTACCATCCATCCCATCATTCACTCCATTCATTTCCATAAATTCCTCCATCACCTCCATGCACCATATTAATCAATTCCTGAGCACAATGTAGCAAATAAAGAAAGACTCAGACTGCTACAAACATCAGGAAGTTCCTTCATGAACAACAAGAAAAACAAAAAGAGGAGTTGATAAGGCAGACCCCAGGAAAGACAAGCGTGCCACCCATGGCATCTGGATCACCCCCACGCAGAAAATATAGAATGAATAAATAATGAAAAAGGCCAGCAGCTCAGATAGCTGCTCACTCAACAGGGAGCTCACTCATCAAACCAGAAAAATAAAGGAACACAATACATAAAAAAATCCTGTCTCCTTGCACCAGCTCTTGCAAATGCCCTGGTCACAATAGGTAAGCTCAAGTATCTCTTCTCACCCCTTGCTATGCATCCATAATAGCCAAAAATAGTTAAATTTGTAGGCTTATAGTTTAAGAGGCAGAAAGGTGGCCAATTACTAGGGAGAACTGCAAAGTCACGCCGCTTAGGCATGCCAAAAAAAAAAAAACAAAAAAAAAAAAAACGAAAACGAAAAAACAAAAAACAAAATCAAGTGGATTAGAGGAGAACGAGAGGATGAAACACATAGTCCATCATGTATTAACGGAGAGAAGGAAACAACGGTCTCTAACGGAAACTGGAGCTGAGCCTGAGTTACATAATCACTCCAAAATTAGTTGCGCAGTCTAATAAAAAGAGATCCCGTCTCATCCAAACCAGTGGATTGAGAATTTTTGAAGGAAAGAGACCGAAGGAAGCCCACAACACAACAATATCTATTTTGGGCTGCGTATTTTGAATAGTGTGCAACAACATCAACAAAAAAACATCACCGACAGTCGGGTTAGCTTCCGAAGTATACCGCATATCAGACACAATAGCAAGGGACCGAGGTAAAGAAACTGTCAATTCTTTCTCAAAATTCACTTTCAGTTTAAGGGTGAAAGAATTTTTGAAGTCGTGTTTGAGGGCCCCCATCACCCCAACATACCTCTCACCACCTTCAGCTCCAAGAAAGAAGAAGAAGAAGAACTAGAAGAAGAGAAGGAATAAGAAGACAAGGAAGAGACAGAGGGCCAAGGAGAAATAGAAGAGATGGAAATATAAATGGACGTCATAGAGGTAACATAAAGTGAGCAAGAATAAGACTCACAACACAACACAACATCCCCACAAGACCAAGAGGAAGTTGCCACTTTAGCTTCTTTGAGCACAAAGAGAAAAAGGCAGACCTCTATGTATTTAAGAACTGAAAGAGTCAGAGGGTAAGTAAGAGAGAGCTAGAAACTCCTCTCAAGAGCCCCATCGTCATTGAAGAATCACCAGGGGAGGAGGAAAGAATTAGAGAGATAGTTATGAAGGAGCAACTACAGATGGCACAGGCAGAGAAAATAGAACTAAAGGAGCAATTGCAGCAAAAAGGGCAGCAAGTAGCCACCGTGGCAGACCTATGCATAGAAGCCCTTCAGCACATAATCCCTGCTCACTCATATGTTGTGTACCTCAAGGAGAAATGTCTCCTCTTTAAATTCAAAACTCTAAGCCTCCCATGGACCCTTACCTTTCCAAGATTGTAGGAAATTCATGGATTTATACAAGCAAGCTAACATGTCTAATCAGGCAAAAATGTTAGAGTTTTATGTGCATAACCTTGTGTTGACAAATCTGGATACTTGCGACCCAAAATCTACAATGGGGGATATGCAGTTGATGGCTCTAGCGTCTTGGATGATGAACGAGGACACTAGAACAAAAGAGATATGGAGGTTCATGAGAAGAGGAAATAGAGAGCCCATACACATCATACTATAATTGTTCAACCCAATAGGAGTCATCCTTAACCGTCGAGAGATTGAAAGGGACCCTGCACTAGTTGAAAGCTACCTCTAGACTCAAACACAGGTAATCAACCACTTTGATGATGTTTGTAGGAAGGTAGAAGATGAGTGCATTATGGCTAGCCAAAGGAGATGGAACAACCTCCCTCACAGCCGGTGAGCCCTGGTATTGCACCAAGAGTGTTGCAACTCCGAGGGGTTGCCCTACTTTACTTTATCAACCCGGTGTTCGTACAAACTTGGAGGTGACAATTCTATATACACAACAGATGCATTCTACTCATTTCATCCTCTTTCGCTCTATGAAAGGGTGCTACTTCTAGGGGTTCTCAATGAAGTCTGTCACACTTCAATGAAACTAAAATAAACTGTAGAAAGGAAATGACAGAAAGGAAACTATACTAAATTGCGAAAAATAAATGACAATAAAGGAAACTAATTTAACTTGCTGAAAATAAATGGCAGAAAATAAACTAATTTAAATCACACTTAACTTGGCCAATTAGCTAAACACACCCTACTTATCTTATGCTCTATTTACCATGCTTCTATCCATGCAACTAAGTTATCCATGACTTAATTCTAATTGAAAAAGTGTTCATTGCAGTCCGGAGGGAAAGGGCTAAAGATGCTAATGATGGCTTAACACACGAAACAAGGCTGAAAGGAGTGAAGAAGGTGTTTGGAATTTATTAAAGCGCACAATATCGCAAATTAAAAGTGTGATGGTGGGATTGCGATGGAGGGATGGAAGTGCGATATGTTATATGTGATATGGTTCAAGAGGTGGATGCAATTCGCGATTGCGGTAAGTTTTAAAAGGAAAAAGGGAAGTATTAATGGGAGCCACATGAAAATGCGTTTTGCGATTGTGGTAAGTCTTAAAAGGAAAAATGGAAAAGGTTGCAAAATGCAATGGGTGACATGGCAAAGGAGGGTCAGTGGCAGAGTATGACAACGATATCACAATCGGCATTGGGAGCAAAACGTGTTACGAGAACCAAATGAAAAATGTGATTTGTGATGTGGCGGAGTACGAAGAATTATTGCAATCGGCGTTTGGAATGGTAAGTGTTAATGTGAACCAAATGAAAATTGTGATTTGCGATTGCGGTAAGTCTTAAAGGAAAGACGGAAAATTTTGTGAAATGCGATGGGTAACATGGCAAAGGTGGGCTGGTGGCAGAGCACGACAACGATATCGCAATCGGCGTTGGGAGCGGAACGTGTTATGAGAACCAAATGAAAAATGTGATTTTTGATTTTCGATGTGGCGGAGTACGAAAAATTATTGCAATCGATGTTTGGAGCAGTAAGTGTTAGCGAGGACCAAAGGAAAAATGCGATTTTTCAATGTGGTGGAGTAAGAAGAATTATCGCAATCGGCATTTGGAGCGGTAAGTGTTAACGAGAACCAAATGAAAAGTGCGATTTGTGATTGTGGTAAGTCTTAAAGGAAAGAGGGAAATGGTTGCAAAATGTGATGGCGCAAAGGAAATGTGGTAAGTATTAAAGGGAAAAGGGTAAGGTTGATTCCTAAAGGATTTTTGACTGTTTTCGTTAATAATCGGCAAAGGTAAGGTAAAAAGGAAAATCGCAAAAGAGCTGCAGAACAGAAAAGAAAGGTGTTGGCGAAGAAACAGGTCTCGTAGGCAAGACCCAGGTTCTGAGGTTGGGGCCAACAAGGGTATCCGCTGTAGTCTAGAACCACGCCGACATTGTCACCCTACTCCGGAGAGCAGAGAGTCTCACCCGAGGCGTGCCGCGACCACATGCAGGAGGGGAATAGATCGATAGTGGTGGAAGGATCCGTAACTCATATTTAATATGGGATTGATTGCATAAACATCATCATATACGCAAGAACATTCAGAAGAGTGAACATATATTAAGCAAATAAAATTTTAAGACATCATAAACATCATGCATGCATGTAACTCATATAATAAGACAACAACCTGTCAGTATATTGATAACCTTCAACCAAATCCATAGTGACATCGCTTCCACAGGAAGAGCTTACAATTCTGTTACAGACGTCTCATAGGACAAAAAGATAGATAAGAGAAGCCTTGGAACTACAGAGATATCATGCTCGGAATGGATTCCCTCTGCAGCATCTGCTCAATCCTCTTCAGTCGCTCTGCATTTTTCCCTCCTTTCGGCCGGGTAATGGCTATTTATTCACCCACCATCGCAACTGCTAGTTCCTCTTGCGTTCCTCTTCGGCTGCTTCCGGCTTCTCTCTTGTTGTCTATGAGTTCTGCTCTCTGTCTTCTGTTGTATCTTCTCGTCGTCTACACTTATGCTTATGCTTTCTTCAACTATCTCCTATTCCCTCGCAACCTTGGTAGATCCGCTACTCACCGTAGTTGCGACTTGGTTGCGGCTGCCATGTGTTGTTCCGCAACCCAAAATTTTGCTCTTTATTCAAAATTCAAAACATTCAAAACAAGTATTCAAAACAAGGGCCCCAACAAAAGGGGAGAAGAGATCCTACGAGATGCGAAGTGCGATAAGTGGGAGTTTCGAGGAGAAAGGAAGAGGTAAAAATTTTAATAGTTTTTGTGAATAGAAAGGGTACATCAGCTGTTAAGGAGAGAATAAGGAGGGAATAGAAGGCGCAACAACAATATTCAAGCGTGAAAACAGAGCTAGAAAATGAAGCAGGATGGCTTGATGAAATTTTCTGGGACTATTGATACTCATTCCTACAATCACACCTACTGATTCACGCACGAAAACAGACAAAATGTGTGATAGAAACAATGAACGAAATACTCAGACTAGTAATGCAATTTCTTCCCTAAACTTAGAAGCAGTGAACATAAAGTAATTTTTGGCCCATGGGAAGGTCTACCCTCCTCAAACTCTATGGACAAAGATGAGAGGGGAAGGCTCGATCCATAGCTTTTGGAGTTTTCCTCTATTATATTATTCTCATAAGCAAATGAAAAAAATTATAGCAACACACTGAAAGAAAAAACTAAATAGCAATGAAACTATCAGAAACTAGCTAACTCTTCAAGTATAAAACTAACTAAATGTCAAAAACAAAACTAGCTAAATGACAGAAAGGAAAGAATGATAACAACATAGAAGTTGAGGCACATGGGTTGGGTGCTAACCCACGAACCTAGCTCTCTGGAACGATATCAATAAAAAGTCATCTGAATACTCATTGCATTACAAAAATACAATCTTATTACATCCCAAAGGTCTTAAACAACAAAAGCCTAATAGCTTGTAACAAAATTTCTGAATAGAATCGAATGGACCAGAATCGACCCTAATTAGCTCATGATCAACTTTATTTATCCTCAAAGGTAGCTACCAACAACTCCCTAGAAAATAGTGATTGAGTCCACTTTGACTCCAAGTAAACCATAGATTGAGTGCGCATAGTATTCAGTTTTCTTGGCTGCCTTTGATAGTTAAGGAGGGTGGACAAACCCGTTGAATATCTCCAATATTTCTCAATAATTTGATGATATTGTGCTCATTTATTCTTCAATCATGATATTCCAGTGCTAGGGAACATTTCCCTAAATTATCACCTTCTCCAAATCTGCATAATCTGCCAAATATTCTCACAATATTCTACAAAAATAACCAATATTAGGCACAAATATGAAATTACCTTTAAACCTTCCTAAGAAAATAATAAAGCATAAGAAAACATTATTAAGTGTATAAGGAGAGATTTAATATATATTTTATGTGCATAAGGAAGGTTATATGGGACTAAAAAAGGTTAGATGGGCCTTATTTGATGTCTAATTTAGAGGCCCATCATCACCCACCTATTGAAACTATTGCTCATCCTCTGAGCAACCTATCCATCCTCCTTGCCTTCTGGTTCTTCCTGCATGCTGGTATATTTCATGTTCTGTTTATTGGCCCATGCATTATTCCTTATGCTAATATTCTTGCATTTCTTCTTGTGAGTGCTGCATGGAGGTCCTTAGATGCCTTAAGCAAATTTGTATTTTGCATGCCAAGAGGTGGTTGGTCCACCTTTTATTTTATTTTTTTAAATTGCATGCAGAATAAACTCACAGTTCTTTTTCTGTGAACGGATTTCACCCTTTGTTACCCCTTTGGCATTCCTTGTCTTCCATTACATGAACTGCTTACTACCCACTTTCTCAAGTCCTTTTTACTTTTGTCTTGTTCCTCTTCTTGGTGGAAAAAGTGAGTCTAGTTGCTAGATAAGACTGAGGTTTCCTGGCTATTGATTTTGGCTGTAATTTTTTTTTGTTTTCTTTCGCACACTTTTTATTGTTTTCTTAAGCTAAAATAGATTCGAAGAAAGGTTTAGATGATTGCATACCTGAGCCTTACCATTGATTTGTTTTTGTAGGTGATATTGAAGCTGTTGATATGGATTTTGAAGCTATCTTCGGTGGTTCTAAAGCTGCATGTGATAATCTGCTTGAGGTCCTTTTGGAGCTTTTGAGCATGGGAGGAGGAAGTCCAAGTTTAAGTACATTTAACCAGGGTGTTGACTGAATTTTATTTTTGTGCCAACTTGCTGTTTTTCTACTTGCAAAGGTTGGAAAGCACCTGCATTCATTAGAGAGAGATACATGGAGAAATACTTTTTATTTATTTTTTATTTTTTTTAAGGCCCACTAGTTGCCTCAATGAGGTTTTCCACAAGTAGGTCTGCCTAGGTGCCTCAAAGGAGGTTTTCACCTAGGATATCAACCCAATGAACGCCTCATGAAGGTTTTCAATTAGTGGGCCAATCTCAGACCCCTCAAAAGAGGCTTTCACCTAATATTTTATTCTTTTTCCCCTTTTTTTCTTTTTCACTTTCCTACTCTACTTGAAAAAAAACAAAACCTTTTTCAAGTATAGGAATACTTCCAATGGAGACATGTACACATCAAGATGACACATAAAATCAGGTGCACACTTGGAATACATGCTCTCACATGTACCTAAATATAAGAGATGAATTGCTTTGACTGGGATTATATCAAGTACGGTTGGAGAAGAGTGTGTTGCTGCAACTTAATGACTGTTTGGAACCATATGTCAATATAGTTGTGATGCCCCTGGTCCACTTGCTGAGTTGGATCACCTTGGATGTCCTCTTCTATTATGACATTCAAATCTTCCTCTTTTTGTTGATTGTTCTCTTGAACACATGGAGGAAATGCTGGTAAACATGAGGAAACTTTCTCAACATCTGATTATGATGCCGACTCTTCATCAAGTGCAACCCTTGATCTTTTGATCTCATTTGGATCTTCTTCTTCTTGATGTTGTCCTTCAATGACATTAAGAAAATATCTTCTTTGCAATACCTTTCTTGAACTAATATGAATAACATCTAGATCAAGAGGAGATGTTTGGAAGTGTTGTACCTTAGCATTGTAAGTGAGCTGAGATACTCCATTGTATGAGTTTGGAAATGGTGGTACATGTAGTTGAGTGGGGGTGGATATATGAGATGGATATGATTGAGGTTGTGGTTGTGGTGGAGGTGGATTGTAGGGATAGCATGGAGTTGGGTATGGAGGATATTGAGGGAAATATTGAGGATATGGTGGATTTTTCCAATAACGTTCTTTCCAACCATGTTGCCATGATTGGTTTTGGGGTTGAGATGGTCGAGGTTGCCAACGAGGGAGTGTGTCCCAATAATTTTGAGATGGATGTGAATAAACTTGAAATTGTGAAGTGGGCCCTTGCATGATATCAAGTTGACTAGGCTGCGAGGGTATTCTTGGGGCTACATAACATAGCTTCTTTGGTAATTGCCTTGCTCCATTGTCTACTTGGTAAACTTCTTTAAACCCGAGGAATGATGGACAACATTTAGTAGCATATGATTATGCATGGATAACAAAAATATCAACATCTTCTCTTTGTTCATTTCACATTCTTAACATTTCTACTTGTTCACTTATATTTCTAAGAATTTATGTTTTAAAGTTGTCAAGCAAATTTCCAAGTTCATCTTGCCTTACCGATGTTGAGGCAGATTTACTTACTCTTTCCCTTCCTCTTGATATGCGCTTGCATGTTTCACAAATTTCTTCAAATGAAAATTGGTATACATCTCCTCCACTCATGAGATTAAGGAGGTCAATCCACTCATCCCTAATTGTTCTAAGTAAGAGGCTTTTTAGTGTGTCAAATCCTAAATGATGCAAATTTTCCCTCTTAACATTAAGCATGAACCTATCTTTGAGATCCTTAAGGCTCTCATCCTCCTTTTGATTCATTCTAATTTTTTTTCTTTAAGATCATGGTTTTTATATTTTCCTAGGAATATCCTTTGCATATCATTCCACGATCTTATTGAATTAGTACCTAGACTCATGAACCATTTAAGAGATTTATCCTTCAATGTTGCAGGAAACAATCTCAATTTTTGAGTGTGTGCTAAGTAGCCATAAGATCTACAAAGTATCTCAAATTCAAAGAGAAATGTTTTCGAATCCTTTGTCCTCATACCATGGAAGTTGGGAAGGAAATCTGGAGGGATGCTCTTGATTTATACATTGATGTCCATACCTTGAATGGGAAACCCAATAAGATATTCCTCATTTTCATCGTATCCAACCATATCTTCTACCTTCAAAAGTTTATGGTGATTTGGTTCTTACTGCAACACGTGGTCAAGTGGGGGGTTGGTATTGGAGAAGTATTTAAAAAAAAATTATGAGTATCCCTACTCCTATGAGGCATGAAAATCAGATTTTTTTGCATTTTTCAATATTTTGGAAAACAACATGAAAAAGGAAAGCATAAAAGAATGCTTAAAACGTAATCAAATCATATACTAGACACCTCCCTGGCAATGACACCAAAAAGTGGTGAGCCCTGGTATTGCACCAAGAGTGCTGCAACTCTCGGGGGTTGCCCTACTTTACTTTATCAAATTGAGGTTCGTACAAACTTGGAGGTGACAATGCTATATACACAGCAAATGCATTCTACTCATTTCATCCTCTTCCACTCTATGAAAGGGTGCTAATTCTAGGGGTTCTCATTGAAGTCTGTCACACTTCAATGAAACTAAAATAAATTGCAGAAAGGAATTGAAAAAAAGGAAACTAAACTAAATTTTTGAAAAGAAATGATAGGAAAGGAAACTAATTTAACTTGTTGAAAAGCAATGGAAAAAAAGAAACTAATTTAAATCACACTTAACTTGGCCAATCGGCTAAACACATAGTACTTATCTTATGCTCTATCTACCATGCTTCTATCCATGCATATAAGTTATCCATGACTTAATTCTAATTGAAAAAGTGTTGATTGCAATATAGAGGGAAAGGTCTAAAGATTCTAATGGAAGGCTTAACACACGAAACAAGGCTCAAAGGAGTGAAAAGGGTGTTTGAAATTTTATTAAATTGCATAATATCGCAAATGAAAAGTTTGATGGCAGGGTTGCGATGGAGGGACAAAAGTACAATATGTGATATCGGTTTGGGAGGCAGATGCGATAACAATATCACAATCGGCATTGGGAGTGGGAAGTATTAACGGGAACCACATGAAAATGTGATTTGTGATTGTGGTAAGTCTTAAAATGAAAAAGGGAAAAGGTTGCAAAATGTGATGGGTGATGTGGCAAAGGAGGGACGGTGGCAGAGTATGACAATGATATCGCAATCTGCATTCGGAGAAAAAAGTGTTACGGGAACCAAATGAAAAATGTGATTTGCGATGTGGCACAATACAAAGAATTATCGCAATCGGCGTTTGGAGCAATAAGTGTTAACATGAACCAAATGAAAAATGTGATTTGCGATTGTGGTAAGTCTTAAAGGAAAGAGGGAAAATGTTGCGAAATACGATGGGTGACGTGGCAAAGGAGGGCCGGTGGTAGAGTACAACAGTGATATCGCAATCGACATTGGGAGCAGAACGTGTTACGAGAACCAAATGAAAAATTTGATTTTCGATTTGCGATGTGGCGGAGTACGAAGAATTATCGCAATTGGCATTTGGAGAGGTAAGTGTTAACGAGAACCAAATGAAAAAAGTGATTTGCGATGTGGTGGAGTACGAAGAATTATCACAATTGGTGTTTGGAGAGGTAAGTGTTAACAATAACCAAATGAAAAAGTGCGATCTGCGATTGTGGTAAGTCTTAAAGGAAAGAGGGAAAAGGTTGAAAAATGCGATTGCAAAAGGAATTGTGGTAAGTATTAAAGGGAAAAGGGTAAGGTTGATTCCTAAAGTGTTTTCGACTATTTTTTGTTAATAATCGGCAAAGGTAAGGTAAAAAGGAAAATCGCAAAAGAGCTGCAGAATGGAAAAGAAAGGGGAGAAGAGATCCTACAAGATGCGAAGTGCGATACGTGGGAGTTTTGAGGAGAAAGGTGGAGGTAAAAACTTTAATGTTTTTTGTGAATAAAAAGCATGCGACAACTGTTAAGGAGAGAAGACGGAGGGAATAGAAGGCACAACAACAATGTTCAGGCGTGAAAATAGAGCTGGAAAATGAAGCGAGACTACTTGATGAAATTTTATGGGACTGTTGATACTCATTCCTGCAATCACACCTGTTGATTCACGCATGAAAATAGAAAAAATGCGTGGTAAAAATAGTGAACGAATGACTCTGACTGGTAATGCAATTTCTTCCCTAAACACAAAAGAAGTGAACAGAAAGTAATTTCTGGCCCATGGGAAGGTCTACCCTCGAACTCTTTGGATAGAGATGAGAAGGGAAGGCTCGATCCATAACTTTTAGAGTTTTCCTCTATTCTATTACTCTCATAAGAAAATGAAAAAAACTATAGCAACACACTGAAAGCAAAAACTAAATATCAATGAAACTATCAAAAAATAGCTAACCGTTCAAGAATTAAACTAACTAAATTGTAGAAACAAAACTAGCTAAATGGGACAAAGGAAAAAATGATAACATCAGAGAAGCCGAGGCTCATGGGTTTGGCCCTAACTCACAAGAAAAAATTTCTGGAACTAGATCAATAAAAATTCATATGCATACTCATTGAATTACAAAAATATAGTCTTATTACATCCCGAAGGCCTTAAACAACAAAAGCCTAATAGCTTGTAACAAAAGTTCTGAATAGAATCGAATGGACCAGAATTGACCCTAATTAGCTCTTGATCAACTTTATTTATCCTCAAGGGAAGCTACCAACAACTCCCTAGAAAATAATGATTGAGTCCACTTTGACTCCAAGTAAACCATAGATTGAGTGCACATCGTCTTCAGTTTCTTGGTTGCCTTTGATAGTTAAGGAGGGTTGACAAACCCCTTGAATCTCTTCAAGATTTCTCAATAATTTCGTGTTATTCTGCTAATTTATTCTTCAATCTTGATCTTCTAGTGGCAGGGAGCAAGTCCCTAAATTATCTCCTTCTCCAAATCTGCATAATCTACCAAATATTCTCACAATATTCTACAAAAATAACCAATATTAGGCACAAATATGCAATTAACTTTAAACCTTCCAAAGAAAATATTAAAGCATAAGAAAAAATTATTAAGTGTATAAGGAGAGATTTAATATATATTTTATGTGCATAAGGAAGGTTATATAGGCGTAGGAAAGGCTAGATGGGTCTTATTTTATGTCTAATTTAGAGGCCCATCAACAACCTCAAGAACAGGGAGTACCATACTCCAGAAATACTGAGGGGTGCCTTGGAAAGGGCACCATTATAAAAGAGGGCCATGCAGGCCAAAAATATCCAATGGTTGGTTCTAAAGCTCAGTCCACCTTTGTTGTTGGGGCTAAATGATGAAAGGGACACAGATGCACAAGATAGAGAATCAAAGAATGCATAAAAGAATAATGGGTTTTACCCCCTTGAGGGAACTCCCACACTTCTTCCTCAGGAAATCAGGGGGGCTGTCAAAGCCTTGAAGGAAATGTAGGAGGAGGATTAGTTGCTTAGAGGATGAGCAACCATTCAATAGGGGGGTGATGACGAGCTCCATCATTAGACATATTTGGAGGGGTTAATGGTCACCTTTTTGCCTCCGTAAATACATTTTTCTTGCATTTTTATTATTATTTGGTTTTATGATGCTAGTATAGGTGGTGATTAAGGCTAACATACTCTGAGTTCCTAATATGCGGTTGAGTGTAGAAAGTCATGAGTAATTAGCATTTTTATGAGGATTTTATAATAAAGGCTTGGAGGAGATAGCAAGGATAAATTATAGGAGGGTTGTCCACCCTCCTTAACTCTTGAAGGCAGCTAAAGGATCCCTAAGGACTCTCTCCAACAATTCGAATTCCAGAGGCAGCCAAGCAACTCAAATACCAAAGTGCACTCAATCTATGTTTACTTGGAGTCAAGTGGACTCAATCACTATTTTCAAGGGAGTTTTTGGTAGTTTCCCAGTAGAATAAATAGAGCATAGTTAGGGCTAGGAAGCATTTGATTCTATTGGGAACTTTGATGCAAGCTATTGAGCTTTTGATTATTGTACTTAGTGATTAAACTTTGAGAAATGTACGAGAATATTCTTTCATGAAATGAGCAGAATAATTTCATTTTACTGATTTGGGTTTTAGAGAGTTGGGCATGTGGGTTAGGGCCTAATCCAAGTGCCTCAACCTCTCTGTTGTACTTTTTCTTTGCTTTCTTCCACTCAGTTAGTTCTACTTCTGATAGTTTCATCGTTGCTTAGTTTTTGCTTTCAGTGTTATGCTGTAGGTTTAATTTTCTTATGAGTAATATAATAGAGGAGAAAAATCTAAAATCTGTGGATCAAGACCTCCCTTCTCATCTCTGTCAATAGAGCTCGAGGAGGGTGAACCTTCCCATAGACCCAAAAATTGATTTATGTTCATTGTTTATGAGATTAGAGTAGATTTGCATTACCATTTTCATTCTTCCTGTTGTATTGTATTTTCAAAAAATTTTCTATTTCTTTGTGCATAAGTTAGTAAGGTTGATTGTAGGAATGAGTGTTACAGCCCCAGAGCAGCTCCGTAGTGCCTCCCCACTTCATTTTCCATCTCTGTCTTCACAACCTAAGCATTGTTGTTACACCCTCCATTCCCTCCTTTCTCCGCTTATTCTAATTGCTGCAGTCACATCGCTGCACCTTCTCGTATCGCATTTCGTACTTCACACTTTCCTCTCGAGCGCACTTCCTCTTATCCGCCAACCCTGCGATATTGCGATATCGCATTTCCTACCCATTAATACGTTCCACTTCCAAGCCCCAATTGCGATATTCTTACCGTACTCCACTGCCACGTCACCCATTGCATATCGCATTTCACAAATTCAACATTATCACATTTCACACTTCGCAAATTTTGGCCTTATCTCAATTGAATTGCTGCACCTTCTCGTATCGCATTGCGCACTTCGCACTTTCCTCCCAACTGCACTGTCGCTTCTCCGCCAACCCTGCGATATTGTGATATCACATATCACATTTCCACCCTCCTCTCACAATTCTTCCATCGCACTTCTAAAATCCTCCCTCTCCAAAGCATTATTGCGATATTAAAATTTTAATAAAGTTTTAAACCCCTTTTTCACTCCCCTAAACCTTGTTTCATGTGGTTCAGCCCTCCATTAGCACCTTTACCCATTTCTTCTCCAAACTGCAAGAAACACCTCTTCAAATTAGAATTAGGTCATGAATAACTGCATAGATAGGAGCAGGGTGTGTTTAGCCGATTCTCCAAGTTATGTGCAATTTAAATTAGTTTCCCTTCTGCCATTTCGTTTCTGCAAATTAAATTAGTTTTATTTCCGTCATTTCCTTTCCGCAAATTAAATTAATTTCATTTTTGTCATTTCCTTTCTGAAATTTAAGTTAGTTTCCTTTCTGTCATTTCCTTCCAACAATTTACTTTCCATTTCTTATCATATTTTAATAAATAACACCCTTTCGTAAAGCATAAGAGGATGACATGAGAAAAATTCATCTGTTGTGTATATAGTACTATCACCTCCAAGTTTGTACAAACCCTGGGTTGATAAAGTAAAGTAGGGCAACCCCTGGGAGTTGCAACACTCTTGGTGCAATACCAGGGCTCACCAGTGATCAATCATCAACACAAACCTCTGCCAAGAAGATAGTGCCTCCACATATTCAATACATGAATTATTTTTTCCAACTCAATATCGTGTGTAACATAGTTCTACCCGAGCTCATTAATTTTTTTTGACTCGTAGCATACCACCCATCCCTCTTGCATAAGGACTCCACCAAGTCCTCTCTTGCAAGCATCTCCACACATCATGAACTCTTTGTCTGTATCTGCAATATTTAGAACTAGAGAATTTGTGAGCAACTACTTCAACTAGTCAAAACTAGTTGCACATTCCTATGTCTATTCAAATTTATTTCCTTTCCTCTGCAAGGATGTAATAGGATAGGAAATCTGTGAGAAGTTCTTGATGAACCTCATGTAATAACCTGCTAACCCCATGAATGATTTGATCTCATCCAAAATCCTAAGATTTTCCCATTCATGATAGCTTTGATCTTTTTTGGGTCCATTTCTATGCCTTCCTTGGAAACAACATGTCCCAAGTAATGAACTTTTGTCTAAAAGAAATTGCACTTACTAAGCTTCACGTACAACTGGTGCTCTCTTAACAGTATTAACACTGCTGCTAGATGTTCTACCTCTTCCTCATTCTTAGAATATATCAATACATCATCAATTAATACTATCACAAACTTGTACAGATAAGGACACAACACACTATTCATTAAACACATGAAATTAGTTGGAGCATTAGATAAACCAAATGGAACAATAACAAACTCATAATGCCCATACCTGGTCCAGAAAGAAGTCTTGTAGATGTCCTCTTCTTTGATGCGTACCTAATGATATATTGATCTCAAATAAATCTTCAAGAACATCGTTGCTCCCTTTAGTTGATCAAACAAATCATTGATCCAAGGCAATGTATATCTATTCTTGATGGTTACCTTGTTCAGCTGCCTGTATTCAATACACAACCTAAGAGTACCATATTTCTTCTTCACAAACAATAATGTTGCACCCCAAGGTGATATACTTGTCCTAATGTATCCCTTGTCAATCATTTTTTTCAACTACAACTTTAGTTCCACTAATTCTGGAGTGTTCATCTTATAAGGTGCCTTTGATGCTAGTGCTGCTCCCAGTACCAACTCAATAGAAAATTCCACTTCACTGTGAGGAAACAAATATGAAATATATGTTGGAAATACATCCTGAAACTGTTGTAAAACTATATACCTCTTCAATACTTATTCATCATCAACATCCTTACCTTTATCACTGGCAACATGCACTATGAACAATACACACCCTTTCATGCAATTTCGCTTTGCCTTCATACTTGTAACCATTCTCATTGATGTAAGCTTCTTCTTCCCCTGCAATATTTTCTTATCTCCATCATCATCTAAGCACTCGATAAACTTCTCATAACAATCCACCTTGGTCCTATGAAGGTACAACCAATCCATACCTTGAATCATATTGTATCATCCCAATGGAAGTACATTTAGATGCGCCGATGTAGGCATACCATTTAGCTCAAACATACAAGCTCTTACCCAATGTTGAACTCTTTTCTTAGTACACGTATCCAACTATACCAACCAAGAATCCTCATGCACTTCTTTTATCAAACCACAATTATCCATCAGGTTAGGATTAACATAACTATAATTAGATCCAGGGTCAATCAAAATGGAAAAAACACAATCACATAGCTTACCTTTCATCTCAATAATGGATGCTAGATGATCCGCCTGCTTGTTATCAAATGTTGCATAAACCTGAGGAATGCTCCGGCCCACATCCCCAAATGTTTGTGCCTCCTAAGCATTGTATATCTGAGGTCTGCCACCCTGATACAATGAATAGTCCTTCTTGCGATGACCCTTGCCACATATCCAGCACTGCAACGGTTCCCTGCCATTACCCTTATTATGTTGCTTTATTGGCTGAGACCCATGTCCCTTCTCAACTGCATTAAACTTCTTATAAGGAGAAACATTTTACTTTTCACCTGCATCATGAGGTCTTCCCTGTTTTGGTGGCCACTTTCCTTTAGTCTTATCATTCCCTTTCCAACCTTGCTTAGACTCGTTCTTACACTTCAATTGCTCATAACAGTGATTCAAATTTCCAATGAATTATTCCAGTGACCAAGGCTCGTCATATTCAATATAATCCTTGAATGCTAATGGAAATACATGATAAATCTTTGAAATTTTGTCTTCTCATCCTTCAGATAAGGCACATACCTCAAAAACTCTAGGAAATTAGTCATGTACTCCTCATTTGTCATAGATCCTATCTTCAAATCATAGAACTCCTTTGCATTTTTTTCATAGTACCTCTCCGGAAAGTACCTATTCCTGAAGAGTCTCTTGAATTCATGGCAACTCAACTCATTTTTCCTAATGTCTCTAACACGCTTCACATATTCTCACCATATGTTTGTTTTCCCTTTGAGACTAAAACTAGCTATCCTAGCCTTCATGTTCTTTGTATAGTCATGCAACTCAAAGAACTTCATTCCAAGCAATCATTCCTCTGCATATTTCAACTTCTTCAATTCTCCGTCGAATGTAGGTGGCTTGGATTTCTTGAAATCATCTGAAAAATATCCCCTCTTACTCCTCCTATAAATATGATCATGATACTTTTCTAAACCAGAACTAGAATAGAACTCGTAACCATTGCCTCTCCTTCCAGGTGTATCCAAGAACCTACCATCTATGACTATGACATCCATGTCAGATCTGTGCCCTCCATGAGACCTGCTACCATATGCCCCATTAGTCCTGTCCTCATATCCATAATTGATTTATGGTTGTCCCTGTCTCTGCAAATCTGACAAACTCTAAAGGATAATTGCATTGAAATTTGCTTGTTTCTCCTGTGCCTGGGAAAGTAATTCCTGTGACTGGATGATTTTGTCATTATCTGCCTTGCAAATTATCATTTTTTCTTTTAAAATTCTCAAACTATTTGTTATGTCAAGGGAGTACTCATATATGTGTAGCTCATATGATCTATAAGGAGATTCTCGTGAATTGTAATACACCATTCTGCTAGTCATATCTGATCCTCTTCTTATTCCTGCAAAGATAGCATGCCAGATATTAACCAAATATAAACTCAATCAAAATACCTCAGTGAATTTTAGGGAGGCCATCTCATCTTCAAAATCAATCCATATTAGCACGATACATGTATATACATAATCATATCAATATGTAAGCATCATGCATGATAATACTAATTGTATACAATGACCTCATGCACGACAACCATAACCATGAGAATGAATGCATAACAACCACATAGACATTGACATGCATGTATGACAATTTATTTTTCCCCAAGGTCTAGTGCTACAACTTCGCTTTGATACCACCCTGTAATGCCCCCACCCCAGATTTAGCCAGTTTCATTGGTCTGCTAGGGTAAACATGAGACAAAGAGTTACTATGACATGACCTGACCTCCAAGATTCATTTATGGAAGTCGGGTTGAAAACTGAGACTTATTGACCACAAACTGACATCCTACATGGCTTTACAGGACACTCAGGGGCCAAAGAACCACCCCAGGTGACTGAACCCTGAGTTATAATGCCTTTTAAATGACTTAACACCCCAACCACATGCACAAGCCTGCATGAGTGCGATTGTGGCCCTCGAACCGCATGCACAAGTTTTTCTGAGTGCAGTTGTGACCCCGCAACTACATGCACAAGACTTCCTGAGTGTGGTTGTAGCCCAAAATTCTTAATTTAGAGGGTGTAGTCCTCATATTTGAGCCACAATTCAAGGCCAACTGCCAGACCACTTCCTAGAACTTCTTAAGACTTTCTAGAATGATAAATGACTTAATTACAAGGCTAAACATGCAAACTTGAATAAAATACTTGACCTAATTAGGCCTAACCATGATAGTCATTTTGTCAAACATATGGTCAACACGTAATCTACAGGTCATGAATGCATATTTGAACATAGGAGTCTTAAACTTATATGCGATTCACCAAAAATGTTTATTACCCTCTCATAATAGCTGCAATAACATTTGTTATCCCATGCATTCATCAACCATTAATTAACTATTAAAAGATAATAAGAGCCATGTTATGGAACCATGCTTATAGCCAAAATATAACCAAAATATTAACCATGATATAACATGCATCAAGCCACATAATAATAAGTACAATTACTCATGAACCACAATAAGAAAATAACTCTTATTAACATATGAAAAAGGCAACCAAGTCAGGGACTCCCATGTACCACCCGACCATAGATTGAGATGAACCAAATATTTATTTTAGCCAATCACTCATGTGTCATATTCCAAAGATGAATGTGGGATCTCAAGGCATAAAAAACTAGGGATTCTTGGAGATTAAACACCTCCACCATCAGGCCATCGCAATCTCGCCAAAACCAGTCAAGAGATCACAATGCCTAATGAATTTTCCTGTGTCCACCCACCTGTTGAGGTCTCCTGGATATTAAAACACCTGTTATCACTAAATTGATACTAATGGGCTGCTTCAACAGTCAACCTAGAGTAACTATTTCAAACCTACTTTTAGCTGAAAATTAGCCTTTCCTGCCTGAGAGGGGTCTCTCAAAGATATTGATGATATTATATAAATGAAGCTCAACAAATGGCTAACTCTGAAATTGGGTTTTAAAAGTGTTTTTATGTAAGTTAAAGATGTGGGTAAATTACTACCATTGGGGATATGGATTCAGTATAAACAACTCAATGACATGTGAAACTCCTCTCATGGAAGCTAAGGCATATAGATATTCTGATGAAAACATAACATTTACAATAGGCTAAGTGTTTGAAGGAAGCTAGAGCATGTAAGCCATGAATTCTAAGTAATAAAACACTATAATACTGAAGATAAAATTGCAGAACATGAAAGAAAAATACTTATGATAATATCAATGAATCTCAGGTAAAGAGAAGTAAGCTGCCATTGTATATTACCGATGATTTTTTTTTACAATAGTAGTCTGTAGTAAACATAAATCAACCCTCTCTACTTCAATAATCAACCTATTTATAACTTGAGGCATATTTACATTCAATCTATCAACAAGGCTAGATCTTCGAATACTTCTATTGACACCTAATTTGACCAAAAGCATATTACAAGGAGATAAAACATACAACTGTTATTTTTAGGACTTAGAAATCTAATAAGACTCTAAAACATCTTTATTACATTAACATAATTTTAAAGCTACATATTTACATTGAGAAGGTTTTTTTCCTGAGGTGTCACTGACCATGAATGAAAACATAAATACTCCCACCAAGTAAAGATACATATCTTCCAAAATTTTAGGAGGTCGTGTCATAATTGTTGATGAAGCTTCCATGATGAGCTGTCAATTTGAAAGGCTTTATCGAAGAGTATGTGTTCATCAAAACATTCACATGATGACCTTTAACCTTTCCACGTGACCTAGTTGTCTCAAAAATACAATCAAGACTTGAAAAATCTTCAAAATCCTCTTTGCTGCATAAAAAAAAGGGGACTTTTAGGCAAGTCTGTAGCGAGAGTTCGTAGCACCTCTGACTTTGACCATTTCTACAAAATATCTACTCCCTTTGTTGATATGAGGTTTTTTAATAAGTCAAAAATAACTAAATACAAGCCTTTACCTGCCTCCTTCGTGACAAAATCTATGATATATAGCCAAAAAGAATCTATAGCGAGTTTGTAGCGTTTTTTGGGCTTCAAGCCCGAGACATGCTACGAACTTGCTTAATTGATATCAAACTTGAAAATTTTGCATTTCTTCTTCAAAATTTTCCGATTGATCTATAAGTGATGATCTGAAATGATGCAAAAAATATTAAAAATGTATTTTATCCCCATTTCAAACATTAGAAGCTTCACCCTTGGCAACAGAGGCTTCAGTTTCCATAGGTTCGTCAATGAATGTTATTTTTAAACCTTTTTTCTTGAGCTCTAATTGTATCATTTCCATCTGCCCTTCCAACTCTTTCAATTGACTTTTAAGCTTCTTTCTCTCTGTCTGTAACCAAATATTCCTTTCCTTGTATGTTTCATCACCTTGCGTAAAGGAAGGGTTCTCTTCAACAATTTCTTTGCATTGGTTAAAGCCGCATCATAATGATTAATTTGCTCATTGAATTTTTCTTTGAACTCCTCCACCATTTTTCTTTCTAGCTTAGCTTCCTCCAATTCCAACTTTGTTTCAATAACTTCCTCCCTGGCTTCCCTCAACTTCTCCTTTAAAAGCTGCACTTCAGATTTTTCAATGACTTTCTGTTTGCCTTTCCTCTGCTTAATGATTTATTCCTTTGCTAGAGATAATTCAATGATGTCTTCTGACATAGGTTGTTTGCCTTTTTCTGTCACTTCAGTCTTTTTTTCAAGCTTGACACCTTTGGCAAGCTGTAACCTAGTGAATGATTTTCTTGGTTGGAATACAAAACCTGCATCTTCACTTGAGAAGTGAAGTTTTTTAGCAGCGAGGCCCTTATTTTTCCTCTTTCTTCCTTTGGAATCCACAACTTTGACCACTGGAGTTTATTCTATATCTATGGATTGTAGAATGTCCTCAAGGTTACCTTTCCCCAGTGTTTGGATCCTTGTTATTCTTCCATAATTCTTTTTGCTGAGCTTTGGCTTGCTACTTGTAGGTGTGGGGTGAGGCATATTTGTTTCTTGTGCATTCTCTATTTCAATTTCCATGGGCTCTACAATGGGCTGCATTTCCTCTTCATGTACACCCTCTGCTTCATCAATAGGTTTATCATTCTTTCTTGAATGACTGGCCTTTGATTTTGGTGTTTTCTTGGGAGTTAATGCATCCACTTCATAACCTCTAAGAAACAGGAATATGGCCCAGTCTCTATTTAACTTTTTCAACTCCTCCAAAACTAATAGATTGATTAATGCATGATGAAATATTGAAGTTTCACTACCTTCAGGCCTACCTTGGACTTTATATGACATCTTGCCTAGTCTTATAAATAAGAAAAATGGAAGGTCCAAAGGCTGCTTACCAGTGAAATGTAGCAAGAGTCTGAAGTGATACTGATAAATCATATGGAACCTCCCTGCACATGTGAAGTATTTTTGAATTACCAACAGGAGTTTGGAGTAATTTTCTTTAAGGAATCTCCTTGGGATCCTTGATGTCATATCCATTCCAATGTGTTCAGGTTTCATGAACTCATCACAATTTTGTAATTTGAATTTAGTGGCTTTAAACCACTCTTCTCCCATCCTTGGAATCTCTGTAGCTTGGGAAATTGTTTAAGGAGACACTGGTAAAATCAACACACCCATATTTGATGCAGTGCCAAAAAAATTCACTGCAAAGTCGTTAGAGACTTGGGCATGAAAACCTTGCAATTTCTGGCAAAACCTCATGCAACCAACACTGGTGAACGCCACTGCAAAACTAGGACTCTCATTAACTAATTTTAAATCCATTGGCTCATACCTAATCACTGAGCCCCCTTTGTTAGTCTTTTTATGCATGGCCATCTCTCTTAACACAACACTGGTATCCTTGATATTATGACACCTGCAAATAATAAATTTTCACAGCAAGGAGCTTGCAAAAAAAGTTGAACCTTTGTAAAGATGATTACAACAACTATACTCAGAGGAAGAAAGGGAAAGGTGACAAATAGCAGCTCTCAAGGATAAATTTATAAGGTAAGTTTCGAATATGAGAGGGATAAAAAAAAATAAGGGAGGTTAAATGAAATTATGAATGACAAATGATGATCACTCATGTTGCATGCCTCCAAATAACTAATCACGTGACCTCAGACGGACCCCTAACCACTTGAAACTCGACACCTCACCCTTTTCTTTACCGGTGTAGAAAAACATGATTTTGTAGCACACTTCGTTATAAGTTTGGCAGATTCGCTACGGACTGGTCAGGTGAGTCCGTAGTGAAAAGAACTTGTTTTCCATTGATTTTGCTGTGGACTTGGGAAAAAACAGATAGGTGGCTAAAACTGAATTTTGAACCAATGCATGGAGATTTTTTATGGACTTTTATGGATTTTACCATGATGGCATGACATGTGGGACTCTAACAACTTAGTATTATGACCAATTCAAATTTTTTTATCAATTCCATGAATTAATTTACCAACACAATAAAACCTATGCTAAATTACCTTCCTAATTAAAAATGAAATTTTATTGGTGATATCAGTGGCTACACTGGGGATGGTGTGCCCCTATGGTACAACAAAGAACCTGTAGTTCCAGTGCCTTTCTTCAAAAATTGAAAATTTCTGAAATTGATGAAGACTCACGAAACTCTTATGGCCTTCCCCTTAGGCTCAAGCTTGATGATGAACTCACTTTTATTTGCAAAACATCATAACAAAAAATGAAATATGTACAATGGAATGTAATTCAACAAAAGAAAATGGGAGGATTAGTGTTTTAGAAACTTGCCATTGACAAGTCCTCCTCCACACAGTTGTCCATCCATCTCCTGAAGAAGAAACATGTTGTTTCCATGGTATGTAGCTATCACAAATGGCCCCTTCCAGATGTTCTCAAAATTTCCATGCTTCCCCTTTTCCTCAATTATGGCTTCCCATTTCAGAACTACATCTTCAATCTTGAAGTTTGCTTCCGTAGTTTTTCTGTCAAAATTATTCTTTAATTTGTTTTGCGAGTGATGACAATTATCATAAAATTCTTCTCTTTTTCTCCTGTAGATCTATGAGCTAGTTTATCCTCCTTTGGATGGAATTAGGTTCTTCTTCAAGCCCTTGTAGCAGTTTCATTACCGAAACCCCCAAAGAAGTTGTGAAAATAGCTTCAGCCCCATATACTAGTTCATAAGGAGATGTACTTATGGATCTCTTAGTACAAACTCTATCAACCCACAAAGCAAAATTTAATTTCAAATGCCATGATATTTTATTTTCTTGTAGAACTTTCTTGATGATCCTAACTATGCTTTTATTGGATGATTCAGCTAAGCCATTACCTTGAGGGTAATAGGTTGTGGAATGACCAAGAGTGATATGATATTGATGACAAAAACTAATCAAAATTTTGGATTTGAAAGCTTGTGCATTATCAGTAATAATATTCATAGGATAGCCAAACCTGGACAAAATGTCGTTCTATAGAAATTGAATGATGACTGAGTCAGTAGCCTATCTTGTAGGGACCACTTCAATCCATTTGGTGAAATCATCAGTGGATGTCAAAATACAGCGATGATGTCTTGAGGATGTAGGGTGTATTTCGCCAATAAAATCTAGTCCTAATTGCTGGAAAGGAGCTTCAACATATATTGGTTTCAGTGGTAAAGGAGTCAACTTCTTATTTCCATAAAAAAATTGGCATTCGTGGCATGCAACAATATTCTTGTAGATATCTCTAAACATGGAAGGCCAATAATATCATGCTCTGAGTATCTTATTAGCCGTGGCCTTCCAATAATGGTGTCCTCCACAATCTCCCTCATGAAATTCTTCAATGACCTTTTCAACCTGTTCTTCCAACAAGCAATTCAAAAGAATACCACCGGTGACCCTCCAATACAATTTTTTGTTCAAAATGTAGTATCTCAAATATTTCAGCTTCACAAACCTTGACTTGGATTTAGTCAATTTAGGAGGAGATTTATGATGATGTAGAACAAAAATCACATCTTTGTACCAATCATACAAAGTTAATTTCTCTTCGATAAGAACCAATTCTTCTTCTTCGACCACTTCTGAAATTTCTACAATGCAATTTATGTCTAGGCACTCAAAATTTGACTGTGCCATCAATTTTTCTAGCCCTTGACCCTTCACCAACTTGGTAGGCTTAATTTCTATATCATATTCCAGTAAGGTGGCGATCCATTGCCACTCGCACACACTGTCTGCACTGCTGCATGAGGTTCACCATCTCAGATCACTCTTTGACTTCATCACTGTGACTCATATTTACAGGTCTCGAAACAAAGTGGCAGACCAACTGTCCAAAGAAGCTACGGAGCTGATCTGGGGTACCTGGCACATCACAGAGCACACGGAGGGACAGACTTACAGATATTATCATAGGCCTTTTATCGAGGAGGTTCCTCCTGTTTGATGTCTAGTTTTCAGCTACTTGCAGGGAGATTTTGTACTACCTCCCCTTTTTATTTATTTCGGCATGTATTATACTTCATTATCACTCTGGGTCTGTAGGAGATAGTAAGTTATGCACCGAACTTACTAGGGGACTATTATATGTCATACACTGTACATGTCATGTTTTTCTGGGTGGGAGATTTGTCTTCAGACTTTTTTTGAAAACTCACAGATTATGTTATTGTATATGTTTTCGGACAGAACAGTAGTTTTATACTACAGTCATATGTAACAGGTAGCTGATCATAATATGAATAGTTACGAACTTTTTCACTGTGAAAAAAAGGTGGCGATCCATTTACCTATTTTTTCATAATGATCAGCTTGGGTTAGAATGTCTTTCATCACAATATTAGGCACAAATGCTATAATATGAGAATGCAGAATGTAAATTCTGAAATATTAATGAGCTTTTACTAAAGCATATTCCTATTTCTCCATGATATTATACTTCAATTCAGAGTTTTCAAGAGTCCTACTGAAAAAATAAATAGGCTTCTCACCACCTTGCTTCCTTTTTTGCAATAACACTCCAACAATTGCGTGTTCAGAGGCGAAGGTGAAAACCAAAAAATCACTTGAAAAGTCAAGACTTATGAGCACTAGGGCTTCAGTGAGGATGTTCTTTATGTATTAAAATTATTTCTTTGCCTCTACTGTCCATTTAACATCAGAATCCTTCCATAACATCTTAGTAATGTGTTTGAAAATCTTAACAAAATTGGGAATAAACCTTTTAACAAAATTTACCTTTCCAATAAAGGATTGAATCTCTTTCCTATTCCTTCGCAGGGCTATTTTTTGAATGGCATTGAATCTATTTGGATCAATCCTTATTCCATCCTTTGATATAACGTGTCCTAACAATTTCCCAAAAGTTAAACCAAAGACACTTTGAGTAGGATTGAGAGATATACCAATTTTTCTGCATTTCTGCAGAATTTTCTCCAAGTGCTTAAGGTGTTCTTCCTCATTTTAAAATACAATGATGTAATCCAAGTAAACCACCACTAATTTATCCTTCTCCTCAGCAAATGCAATATCCATCGCCCTTTAGAAAGTCACCCCTGCATTCACGATACAAAAAGTCATTTTGGCATACATGAATGTTCCCCATGGCGTAGTAAAAATAGTTTTCTCTTGGTCCTCCGGATGTACTAATATTTGATTGTAACCTGAGAAACCATCAAGAATGGACATTGTTTGAGAGCCAACAATATTTTGCAGAATTTGATCCATCTTGGGAAGAGGGTAATTGTCTTTGAGAGTTTCTTTATTTAAATTTCTGAAATCAATACAAATTTTATTCTCACCATTCTTCTTCCTTACAACTACTAAATTAGCAAGCCATCTTGAAAACCTCAAAGGGACAATGATTTTTTCATCAAATAATTTCTTAATCTTCTTCTCGATCAGAGGCATGAGCAAAGGATTAATTCTTCTCAACTTCTTCTTGAAGGCTTTTCATTTTCTTTGATGGGGATAATACGTTGGATAATACAAGGATAATATCTTTTCAAGTCAGAATAGCTCCATGGAAAGACATCAATATACTTCTTCATCATATCCACATACCTTCGTATCATTTTTTAGGAGATAAATCTAGACAACTTAACCATTTTAGGAATTTCTGCAGTACCAAGCTTGCAGTTTCCACCTCTTCATCATCAGCTTTCATCCTGGGAGAATTGAAAACATCATTCTGATCAAATAATTTCTCAAGGGGAGTAAGGCCTTTGGGAATACAATTATTTTTCAGCTGTAGAACTTCTAGATTAACTTTAGTTTTAGCAAACATATTCTACTGATCTACTTGAATATTCTCAAACTCTTATTTTAGCTCAAGGAAATTTCGGACCTGGTGATCACTATCAAACACTTGCCAATGAATGATGTTATCAGGGATGAATGGTCTATGTATGACCTCAACCTCATATCTGTCACTAGAATGAGTAGGAATGACAAACAAACTACCAGAGACAACCAAAGAATCAACCACTAAATTCTGTTCTCTAGTTTTGACAGTGAAACTATATTCTTTAAAATTCTCAAGCATTTCAAGGATTAAATTTCTATAAGCCATCGTCCTGACATATTTGGTCTGATAAGATCCTTCTACATGCTTGATTACTAATTCAGAAACACCACAAACTGATATCTTCTTAGCGCCTACACTCTTCAAAGTTTCTATACCCAAAAACAATAACTCATACTCTGCCATGTTGTTTGTACAATAAAAGTATAATTTGTAAGATAAAACCTTACTTTCATCATTAGGAGTGGTAATCCATATCCCTGCTCCAGCTCCCTCTCTTCCAACAATGCCATCAAAATGTAAATTCCACCAACCTTCTTCATTTTCCTCTATACTTCTCTGATTTTATGCTTGCTGATTTTCTGTCTTTTTCTCATTTTCTACCTCATCAGTGAGTTGATTAAACAAAAATTGAAGATCCCAGTTCAGTTTCTAGTGCATAAATAGGAAAATTTTGTGATTTTTCTTTGCTACTTACAATGTAAGAAATCCTAATTTCTCTATACAACCTCCTCTGCTCACCAAAGACTGGAATGGTGGCATAAGTCATATCCATCTGCATAGTTCCTTTAATTTTCGCTGCCCAAGATCTGGATAAAAGCATACCAAACTTCAAAGGAATGTCAACTACCACTATGTCCATCACCACTGTCTTAGTAGGTACTTGAGTTAGGCCAACAACCACATCTTTAATGAGACCAATGCACTAAAATCTCTTGGATTCAAAAGAAAATAAATCTTTATAAGGTCTAGTCTAAACCCATTCTTTCCATTATCACTTTAGGAATTAAATTGTGAGAAGCTCCTGAGTCTAACATGGAATTAGGCAAAGTCATGTCATGAATATTCACACTGGAACTTATTCATTATGTTCATCTTCCACCCTTGGTCCCAGGAAAATGGTAGGATGGTCTTCTTGCAGATTTATGATGTTTGAAGGTTCGGGCTAAGTGTTTAGCATCTTGAAAATTTGGATTCTGTACTTAGTGACCTTAATGATTTCACCAAAGGGAAATGGAATTTTGAATTTGGAAATATCATTCTCTAAATTGAAAGTAGTTGAATTTTTTTCAATTTCTTTGCCATGAGGTGGTGGTGGTGTGTCTTTCTTTGGTTCACCTGGTTTAGGAGCATCTTTCTTTGGCTGAGTTTTATTTGTTGTAATGGGAACATTTATATTCCTCAAATTATATTGTTTCTGCATTTCAAAGATAACATGTTGGTAACCCTTTAAGTAATCAGATTGTCCCTCATTACTCCTGATATCATGACTAGACTCATCATGTTCTTATTTAGTTAGAAAAATTCCTGACACATCTTCATCTAAGTAATGAATAATATCTTCTTGGAATTTAGGCTGTGTTTCCTCTCCATCTAGTAAATTTTGCTGAAAAGGAGGTCTTAATTATGTATCAAGATGGTTTCTATTGTCTCTCGATCTTTGTTGAATTTGAGGCCTCCTAAATTGGGGATTTCTGATATGTGTCTCTTGTTGTGCAGGAGGTAAAGGAGTGGCACCAAGGGCAAGCCTATCCATAATCTTCTCCATGGTCTTCATCATAGTATCAAAATTCACATCTGAGGATGAAGAAGGTTTCTCTTCTTCCTTTAATTTAGTTTTACCCATCTTAGACCTTTTGGCTGCAGCCATGTTCACCTCAACTTTTACCGCATCATTTTGCATGTCAGCCAAAGAAGCAGATTGTCTTTGCCTTAACAAGATGGAAAAATCATAATCAAAAGCTTCAGCATAGTGTAATTGAGCAACTCCTGGGGGAGGTTTGATATGAGCAGGTATGGAGTGCTAAACCTTGTTAAAACTCTTATAAAAGTCTTGGAATGACTCATCTATAGCTCTTTTCAAATTTTTATACTCGGTTAAAGCTTGAAAAGGGTTTACTTTACTCCCTCACTTTTTCAAAAAACTATCTTCCAATTGGTTCCAATTTTGTAAACTAGATGGGGCTAAATATTTAAACCATTTTCTTCTCACCTATGAAACTTTGAGCAAACAACCTCATTTTCATATCTTCATCATCTACCTCCCCTCGGTCAATGAAGTCATTAAATTGGTCAACATTTTCTTTAGCTGTTATTTCTTCTTCACTCCAAAATGTTTTAATCCTAGTAGAATATCCATCTGGAAGGTCATGAAGAACAACAAGAAGGACAAGAGGAGCATATCTTGTAGGTCCTGTAGGAGGAGGAACTCCAACCATAATGACAAGGATTGTGGTACTTGGAAAAGCAGTGGATGAACTCAAATTCCAACTCTGGGAATGAATGAGGGTGAAATGTTAGGAGATACTGTAAAGGGATTTTAGAGTCTAGAGATAAAGGAACTCCATTCAGGCAAGGGAATACTGGACTTTATCTTTAACAAAAAAATAAAAAGGGTCCAACTCTTTTAATCTTTCAAAAGACTCTTTTCCAATAACAACTCTAATGTGACAATCTTCCAAAAATCTTCTTTTTCTTCTTTTGTCACTAAGGAAGATGTATCAATTCATAGTATTTGTAGGTCTAGTATTATATCAGTCAATTCATTTTCATTCTTAGACCTAAGCAACACCTCTTCTATATTTTGATCAAACTGTTTATCTTCAAGACTTCAGATAACCTTGGAGGAAAAAAACTCTTAAATGTGATGCAATACCTGATTTTGAAAAGATGCCTCCAATGCCTTTGAGAATCCTTTCTGGATTATCCACAATTGCAGGTGGGTTAGGATTTGGATTGCTCCTTGTATGTATATTTTTCGAAGACACCTTTGAACATGAAAATTCTTAGTGGAGTCACCAAGGTAGAATGCAACCTCGAAAGCTTCTGAGCTCCTACTACCTCCAAGAGTTCAATATTTATGTTTTAGCACAAACTTCGGGAAATATGTCTTCAGAATCCCGGTAGACACACCAAAATGTTATCAATAAATTAATACTGATGGGTTTCTTAACAATCAACCTAGAGTAACTATTTCAAATCTACTTGTAGTGAAAATTAGCCTTTCGAGCCTAACAACACTCTCTCAAAGATATTGATGATATTATGTAAATGAAGCTCAACAGTTGGCTAACTCTGAAATTGGGTTTTAAAAGTGTTTTTGTGCAGGTGAAAGATGTGGGTAAATTAATACCATTGGGTATATGGAGTCAGTATAAACAACTCAATGACATGTGAAACTCCTCTCATGGAAGCTGAGGCATATAGATATTCTGATGAAAACATAACATTTACAGTAGGCTAAGTGTTTGAAGGAAGTTAGATCATGAAAGCCATGAATTCTAAGTAATCAAACACTAGAATACTGAAGAGAAAATTTCATAACATGAAAGAAAAATACTCATGAGAATATCAATGAGTCTCACGTAAAGAGAAGTAAGCTACCACTGTATACTACTGATGAAAAGTTTTTACAGTAGTAGTTTGTAGTAAACATCAATCAAGCCTCTCTCCTTCAATAATTTGCCTATTTATAACTTTAGGCATCTTTACTTTGAGTCTGCCAACAAGGTTGGATCTTCAAATACTTCCGTTGACACCTAATATAACCAAAATCATATTACAAGGAGATAAAATAGACAACTGCTATTTTTAGGACTTAGAAACCTAATAGGACTCTAAAGAAACTTTATTACAATAACAATCTTTTAAAGCAACATATTTACATCGAGAAGGTCATGTTCCTGAGGTGGCACTAACCATGATTGAAAGCATAAATACTCCCACCCAGTTAGGAGACCTGTCTTCCGAAATTTTAGGAGGTGGTGTCATAATTGTTGATGAAGCTTCCATGATGAGATGGAAATTTGAAAGGCTTTGTCGAAGAGTATGTCTCCATCAAAACATTCACCTGATGACCTTTAACCTTTCCACGTGGCTGACTTGTCTAAAAAATACAATCAAGACCTGAAAAATCTTCAAAATCCTCTTCGCTGCAGAAAAAGGGGACTTTTAGGCAAGTCCGTAGCGAGAGTTCGTAGCACCTTTGAATTTGACCATTTATGCAAACTATCTGCTCCCTTTTCTGATCTGAGGTTGTTTAATGAGTCAAAATAACTAAATACAAGCCTTTACCTGCCTCCTTCATGAAAAAACCTGTGATATATAGCCAAAAAGGATCTATAGTGAGTCTGTAGCATTTTCTGGGCTTCAAGCCTGAGACACACTACGAACTTACCTAATTGATAGCAGACTTGAAAATTCTGCATTTCTTCTTCAAAATGTGCCCATGGCTCTATAAGTGATGATCTGAAATGATGCAAAAAATATTAAAAAGGGATTTTATTCCCTTTTCAAACATTATAATATTCACCCTTGGCAACAAAGGCTTTACTTTCCACAGGTTCATCTATGACTGTTATTTTTAAACCTTTTTTCTTGAGATCTGATTTATCATTTCCATCTGCCCTTCCAACTCTTTCACTTGAATTTTAAGCTTCTTTATCTATGCCTGAAACCAAATATTCTTTTTCCTTGTATGTTTCATCACCCTGCGTAGGGGAAGGGTTCTCTTCAACAATTTCTATGCATTGGTTAAAGCCTCATCATAATGATTAATTTTCTCATTGAATTTTTCTTTGAACTCCTCCACAATTTTTCTTTCTAGATTATCTCCCTCCGATTCCAACTTTGTTTCAATAATTTCCTTCCTGGCTTCCCTCAACTACTCCTTTAAAAGCCGCACTTCAGATTTTTCAATGACTTTCTCTTTCCCTTTCCTCTACTTAATGATTTCTTCCTTTTCTGAAGATAAGTCAATCATGTCTTCTGCCATAGGTTGTTTGCCTTTTTCTGTCACTTTAGTCTTTTTTTCAGCCTTGACACCTTTGGAAAGCTGCAAACTTATGAATGTTTTTCTTGGTTGGAATACAAAACCTGCATCTTCACCTGAGATGTCAAGTTTTTTAGCAGTGAGGACCTTCTTTTTCTTCTTTCTTCCTTTGACATCCACAACTTTGACCACTGGAGTTTCTTCTATATCTATGGCTTGTAGAATGTCCTCAAGGTTACCTTTCCCCAATGTTTGGCTCCTTGTTATTCTTCCATGACTCTTTTTGCTGAGCTTTGGCTTGCTACTTGTAGGTGTGGGGTGAGGCATCTATGTTTCATGTGCATGATCTATTTAAATTTCCATGGGATCTATAATGGGCTACATTTCCTCTTCATGTACACCCTCTGCTTCAGCAATAGGTTTGTCATTCTTGCTTGATGGACTGGCCTTTTATTTGGTGTTTTCTTGGGAGTTAATGCATCCAATTCATAACCAATAAGAAATAGGAGTGTGGCCCAATATATATTTAACTTTCTCAACTCCTTCGAAACAAATAGCTTGATTAATCCATGATGAAAGATTGAAGTTTCACTACCTTCAGGCCTAGCTTGGACTTTATCTGACATCTTGCCTAGCTTTATAAATAAGAAAAATGGAAGGTAAAAAGGCCGCTTACAATTGAAATGTAGCAAGAGTCTGAAGTGATACTGATAAGTCATATGGAACCTCCCTTCACATGTGAAGTATTTTTGAATTACCAGTAGGAGTTTGTAGTAATTTTCTTTAAGGCAGCTCCTTGGGATCCCTGATGTCATATCCATTCCAATGTGTTCAGGTTTCATGAACTCATCACAATTTTGTAATTTGAATTTAGTGGCTTTAAACCATTCTTCTCCCATCCTTGGAATCTATGTAGCTTGGGAAATTGTTTCAGGAGACACCAAGAAACTCAGCACGCCCACCTTTGGTGCAGTGCCAACAAAATTCACTGCAAAGTCCTTAGATACTTGGGCATGAAAACCTTGCAATTTCTGGCAAAACCTCATGCAACCAACACTGGTGAATGTTGCTACAAAACTAGGATTCTCATTGACTAGTTTTAAATCCATTGGCTCATACCTAACCACCAAGCCCCCTTTTTTAGTCTTTTTATGCATGGCCATCAGTCTTAACACAATGCTGGTCTCCTTGATAGTATGACACCTGCAAAGAAGAAATTTTCACAACAAGGAGCTTTCAAACAAAGCTATATCTTTCTAAAGATGATAACAACAACTATACTCAAAGGAAGAAAGGGAAAGGTGTCAGACAACAACTCTCAAGGATAAATTTAAAAGGTAAGTTTCGAATACGAGAGCGATAAAAACAAATAAGGGAGGTTAAATGAAATGATGGTTGACAAATGATGATAATGCATGTTGCATGACTCAAAATAACTAATCACATGACCTCAGACTTACCCCTAACCACTTGAAACTCGACACCTCACCCTTTTCTTTTACTGGTGCAAAAAAAACATGATTTCATAGAACTTTCCTTTATAAGTTTGGCAGATTCGCTACAGATTGGTTAGGTGAGTCCGTAGCGAAAACAAACTTTTTTCCATCTATTTTATTGCAGACTCGGGAAAAAATAGACAGGTGGATAAAACCCAATTTTGAACCAATGCATGGAGATTTTTGATGGATTTTTATGGATTTGACCATGACGACATGACATGTGGGACTCTAACAACTTAGGATTATGACCAATCCACAATTTTTTTTATCAATTTCATGAATTAATTTACCAAGACAATAAAACCTATGCTAAATGACCTTCCTAATAAAAAATGAAATTTTATTAGTGATAACACCACGTGCACCCCCAACCCTTGGGATTTTTCTTGAAACCACCTGACGCGGTTCCAAAACCTTTTGGCAATCCAAAGCTCAACTGAGAAAAGTATCACATCACACCATGGGTGTTAGGAAATGACAAGGCAAAGTTGAAACCACTGTCAAACTAGGAAAAACCCATGCCAATGACAACAAAGAACCAAATACAAAAATGCATGTATGATGCATTCACAAACCAGCTAGGAAATCACACATGCAACTTGATACCTGCAATTTCCTCCTGCTGACGTTGCTTGATCAAACCTTCCTTGCTTTTCCTTTGATTTCATTGTTCTTCCTTTGCTTTCCTTGCTTGCTTGCTTAATTTCCCATCTTGGTTCTCTTCTCTCTCATTTTCACTTGACCCAAGCTAATACTGGCAAAAAACTGTGAATTGATCCTCATAATCCTTTTTATCATTGAGGCCTCTATTTTTCATTCAATTTCCCTCTCATGCAAATTTGTGACCCTTCATCTCCCTTTTCTCCTATTTTCCTTTATTTCCATAAATAAACACCAATTAATGCATTTTTGCCTTTGCCAATCTCATTAGCCATAATAAACCAAAAGTGACACCCACTAGGATGTTTTGCATAACCTTCAACTTTGAATACGTGTCCCATGACCTTGATCTTATTATTTTGCCTTTATTAACTTTATTACATGAAATTTTAACCCGGGGCTATTTCAGGAGTGTTATATGTTACGCCCTACTTACGACCATGTGCCTTCTCCTATTACACCCAGCCCCCATGTAGACTCTACCTCAAGTTTTAATGAACATGTCAATGCTTGCAATGATCCTTCGATGCTGACAATGCCTTGTCCTCCACATATGACCCTCGTACAAGTGGTATTGATGCATATAATTGACAATAATCAACATAGAAGCATGCAAGTTTTATGGTGCACATGTTTCTCTCTAAGGAAAAATGATCTCTATTTGAAATCCCAATCCACGGTCACTCTTTTGTTCCTCTTACTCTTCCCTTCATTGCTTTATCCTCTTTCTCTCCACCTCTGTGTCTTCTGCTATATGCCCTTTTGCATCTTTTTGGCTCCATACTTAGGTCATATAGATGTCTGCCACTACATCACGCCTATGTATAAACAACAACCCTAGATGTCTCTAGTTATTTATAGTTTGTCACCTACAAATAAGGTTATTGGAAGCCTAATTCCAACCAAAGAGAGCTCTACTCCAACTAAAGGACATTAGGGCTCAGACCTAAAATTTCATTTTTAGATGTGGGTTCCAGTTGCACCTGCAACATGAAATTATTCAAAACTACAAAACTATATTGGCATAAAAATTCATTCATAGCTCAATCACTCTCGTGTTAGGAGGTCAAACATTTGGAGCTCTAAGCTTGTGTGGATAGATTGGAAAAGCATGGAAAAATTCTTCCCACACTCTATTCGTGGTTAGTAAAGAAGCATGTCAGTGTTTAGGCTTCAACAACAACAATTGACTCTTAGGCGCACCCCATTGAATTCTCAGTTAATGACTTAAGGCAATTCAAATCCTCCAAGTTCCTAGACTAATTAGTGTTTTAATACTTGGCCTTTCAGAACTAAACAATTACATTTTATTTTATTTCTTTATGTCCCATAGTATAATAGTTACAAAAGTCTATGAAATAGTATAATAGTTACAAAAGTCTATGAAGGTTCTAGTTTCTTTTTTGATATTATTACCTTCAATGATTTATATATGTTAAGTCTTATCTATGTCCCATCAAAACTATACACCAATATTTTGGGGGAATTTTATAGTTGTTGACCATACTTTTATTTAATGCATTTCATAAAAAAAACATATGCTTAAGTTTAGAAGTAAATATCATACATATTTCAATAACTTTGATCTAATTTTGGTGGAGGATCATTGAATCTCCATTCAAGGAACTTCATAATTTCATATATGTTTAGTAGTTTCTAGTGTAAGAACATGAAGCTTTACATTTGTATTAGTTAAAATTATATATATATATATATATATATATATATATATATATATATATATATATATATATAACCTAAAGTGTTAATACATTAACAAATTTCAATCCATCCTCACTTAATCCCTTTTCCATTACCATATTTCAATGGAAATTTACTTTAGGTTATTTTACTCAAAATCTTTAACATTATATTATTTTAATTATGCTCTGAATTGAATTTATAAAGGTTATCATATTTATAAGAAAATAAAATGTTTTTTTTCTAAATTCAGATGTCTCCTCCTAGCACACGTGTGCTTAGCAGCTTGGCGAGGTTTGAACACAAGTCGTCTTACTAAGGAAATCTTTTCTCAAGGGGTTGCTACTGGACTCAACTGTTAGAAAATGAAGTGTTAGATTTAAAATTAAATTTAAAAAAGATGTTATTCTCATTATGGGGAGATGTTATAATGAAGTGTAGAAAGTGTACATAATCAACCTCTTCTCTCAATTTAAATCTATGATCTCTTATGAGAAAATACATGTTTTTAATCACGAGGCCCATTCAAGTTGCAATAATATTATTAAAAATAACAAATTAGCTGAATTCAATTTGTTTTATTTCCCAAGGAAAAATTGTAATTTTATTTAAAGAAAAAAAATTACATGTTGCTGATATTAAAATGGAACAATTTGTAATGCTATGCAAAGTATCCATTCTTAAAGAATTTAGTGTGCAAAGTGTTCTCCATGACTTGCAGGTTAAACAAATTAGTTTTGGTTTGTTTCTGAGTTTTATGTGTGAGGATTTGTTAATTAAATTTACTGTTTAACATATCACAATAGAAATACACAAGAAGTAAAATTCACCATAACATAGCACAAAAAATTGTTGAGGCAGTTCACCCCTCATGGGCTACATCTGTCGGTCCAAGGCTCCCCAATAGCATGTCCTTGCTCTATTAATTTGCTCAAAATGGTTACAAAGTGAAAAATATGCCTAAACATGAAAAAAAACTATAAAGACTTCAGAAGATAGAAAATATCTATAAATGGCTTTTGTTTCACCTTAAACAGTGAAATACAACCTAATACAATTCCTTCTCCATGATGGCCATTATGGCTCCTTCATCTTCCCTGAAGAAAATTCTATTGTAGATCACCTCTGTTCACTCTGAAACTTGTTCCAAACTCTTCAGAATACTGAAGAAACCCAAAATTGACTAAAATTTCATCTTGTTTGGTCGAAAATTGAGAAATTTATGGCAATTTTTTTTTTTTTCCCAGTGTCCCCCAAAATCCTCCTCCAAAACTAGAGGAACTCCAGTTAAACTCGACAAAGTTGGTGGGCAGGCCTGAAATAACGGAACCCGCTCCAAGGTTGGTGAACGGTTAACTCCAGCGTTAAATTTCAGGCTCAGGGCGGTCACATGACCCGCCACTCTAACCGCTGGCGGTTCCGCTAATGGCTAATGGTGGCATTAAACATTATCCGTTACGTGGTTACATGAGGTAGCTTCCAATCGCCGCCATGACCACCGGGAGTTCGGATCCTGGTCGTTGGGGCACGGGCACATGGTCTCAGTGCTGTCAGGGCTAGCCCTTTTATTTTCTGCCATATGAAACTTTAAACCTCAAATAAAACGCGACACCATTGTTTATTAAGACTTATCATGTAGCCCAATCGGTCGGGCCTGTGGGTTGCCGGCCAGACCTCCCGTGATCGAAACCTGTAACTTGAAATTTTTTTGATCATACCAAACCTTCTTCGGCCTGGGGCCACGTGGTGGCCTCCGGGCCTACCACGTGGCAGCCCGTGATTGGCCACAACACAAAAAGTCAATCTACCAACGAATCATCAAATGCCATTTGTCGACCATTGATACACCCGAATGGAATATTCTAGGGAATATTCCAAGAAATATTCTCAAAATATTCTTTGGAATATTCTTTTTTTTAAAATTTTTTTCCAAAGTTTAAAAGTCAAACTTGGTCAACTGAATTTTGGAGTTTAGTGGAGATTTCAAACCTCAATAACTTTTGCATACGACCTCGGTTTTGAGAACCGTTTGCGGCACCAAAATCTCAGCGACGAGACCTTTCTGGTCGTTCAGATTGCAAACATTCCCGAGCACTTCCATTTTTGAGCATTTTCTTAACTTGGACATGATCTCTTGATCAGTTGCAGATGCTAAAAAACATTTGATCATACCAACCTTTCTACTAATGCCCAAAAAACAACAACAACAACAACAAAAAAAACTAAAAAATTGCATATTTGAGACTAAGTGTAAAGCACTTAGCTACCCTTTTTTACCCTTCTTCTCTACTCTTCGTCATCCTCCTTGATTATGAGGGGCAGTTACAATTGCTAGTTGATTCTCTTCTAGCTTTAGTGAGGCCTCTTTGTCTAAGTTTGAATTCTCATATGCGTGGGATCTTTTGATGCCTCCCATATCCTTTTAAGCTGGAGTTTTCTCAATCCGTGGAGTTGGATCTATATTTTTTGCTGCTTAAATACCTTTCTGGCTTTGAACCATTATTCCCATATGCTCAACCCCTCCATTCACTAATATTTCTTATCAATTATTAACTTCCAAGTTTGTATATGTCTCCATTATTTCTTCGTCCTCCTCTTCTAAGGGGTGCTCCTCTGGGATCTGTCATCCCTTTGGCTTTGGGGGCTATTCCTTTTTTCTTTTTGGATCTTTCTTTTCCCGTGGACAAATATTTTGTAAGTTTCCTTTTTGATGACAAATACAACATTTGAATGCCATATTTTCAAAATCTAAAGACTTGTTCGATTGAAAGTTGTTATGACACATGAGAATGCGATATGGTAAACCTTTACTAAGATCTACCTCTACACAAGTCTTGACAAAGGTAAAAATTCTTTTTGTAGGTTTACCCAAATCCGTTTTTACAGACTTCCTCATCGTATTTCCAATGCCTTCTGAAGCTTGATGAAGCCAAAGAGGAAGAGCAAGGTCATGTAATCTGACCCAAACAGGCATTTTGGAAACCACCACTGTATTGACATCAGAACCTAGAAACCAAGGAGTCATAAAAAGTCTTGGGTTGTCCCAAAACCATGGATCCCTTTTTAAGGCAAAATCCCTATCCTTAAAAGTACCAAAATGTACAATAAAAAAACCCATGGAGCATAAGTGAATATCACAATTTGAGGTCCAACTAGAGCATACCCACTGGTGTAGATCCTCCAATTGGAGCATACACACTAGTGAAGGATACCAAAAAGATCGTTGACATTTGGAAGGTTAACTACTATAGACGGAACCTGATCCATCTGTTCCACAATGTAAGGTCCAGGGATATTGAGGATTGGTTTAGATTTATTTTGTGTCTCGGCCTTTATTTCACAAAATCCTTAAAGGAAACTGAACCTTTAGGGTTACTTATTTTGGGAAAGCCTCCTTGGAGCCTCAAATTTATGATAATGGAGGAGTTTCATGCGATGCCATAGTCTTTCAACATCAGAATTCCCAACTTATCTTGGATCTTCTGGTTCAAATCTTGCACAAGATCTATTGCCTGAATGCTTATAAGAACCGATTTCCCATCTAGAGTTTTCACAAAAAATTGAAAAAGAACCTCCATATCCAGATCTATTTGATAACTCTCCCAACCAATTGATTTTGGGGTTGGATCTCCCTTATACAGTACTTCCAGCCCGATATCAAGCTACATGTTGCAAATTTGTGAAAGAGGGGATCATTCATCCCTTTATTCATTTGGAATAAAATCCTCTCGATCCATGAGAGCCATAACTCCTCATTGGCGGCCATCCTCTCATAATCTAGATATGATAACTCAAAATTTTTTGTCAGTTGTTCATGGTTAAATCCCTGTTGTAACCACTCAATATTTGAAGTTCTGCTACGATCATGAACCCCATACAGAGTGCTGTGAGTTTGCTTGCTTATGGCCGGTGTAATCACAATCATTTGACAATCTCCTCCACAATTAGCCCTGATCCATACCACCCCATACCAAAAATGCCTAGCTAAACTAGGATCTTGCCTGTGAGTAGCAAAGAAACTCTGCAAAGTGTTGCTCATAGAAACCCCAACACACGAGATGTCATCCCTCCACCTTTCAATTTGTTATAAATTTATAACCATGATATTTTTAACAAGTTTGAATTTTTCAATCAACCTTTCTACTTTTATTATTTATTGATTTTCATTTTAGCTATTTAGAAGATCATAATCAACCATTTTGCATTTATTGCTTATTATTATTTTCTATTTTAGATATATAGAATATACAATTAACTATATTGTATTTATTGTCCTTTATTTTTATAATTTTAAGGTGTGTAATCTAATTAATAAAAGAAATGGTGTTTTTTTAGACACTTTAGAGGTCAATTTTGTCCAAAAAGCACAAAATTTAAAAGAGATTTTTAAGAATTATATGTTTAAGTTGTTTAATTTACAAAGTTCATTTATTTATTGTAATTCTCTATATATATTAAGCTTGGAAGGACTACATCTTCATCATGTCCAATATCACTCCGATCTGGTAGAAAATTGAACGAGTGACTTCACATCAAAAAGTGTCTTAACATAGAAATTGATTATCATTTATATAAGTAACTTCACATCAAAAAATGTCCTTAAAAACCGATACCATCCATCCAAAACCAGATAAACTACAATATTTATATTTATTTCCCTTTATTTTTATAATTTTAATCTATTTAAAATTTAAAATAATATTAATATCTTACTAAAACGTCCCATTTTTAAATCTCATTTTTTTCCATATATTTTACGTGACCATGAAAAATACATGTCTCAACATTATTGGAAAAAGATATATTACATACAGACTTTTAATCTTTGGATTCCTTTTCTACCATGTGGCTCGGAGAAAGGTCTACTTGATTATATATATATATATTAAAAATACATATATCGAGAGAAACTAAAAATAATAAAACGATTTAATGAAATGATTTAGTTGGAACCTTCCCTGCAGCAACTTTTAGTTATGGAAAATGGAAAAAATCAACAATTTTAATATTAATATAGAATTTCTTAGCTCCTTTTCCATTTAAATAATTTCAATAAATATTTAATTTGTTCTACACAAACATTACAAAAAAACATTATAGTAAAAAAACATTAAAATATTTATCTATAGCCAAATAAAAGCATACAGATATATTGTATATAAACCATAATAATTAGTTCAAAAAATCGACCAAATAATTAACGAAAAAAAAAATTCTCATTTACAATATATTTATTATTAAATTAAATATTACCCCAAAAAAAATCAAATGCAAGCACAGGCCTGCCTGCCCATGCTCACAGTTTTTATTTTTTGCACATCTCAGATTTCCAAGTTACTGCAAACAACCCACAGGCCCAAAAGGCGGAAAATTTTCATTTTGAACGCTTGTAAGTCCAGAACTGAGCACTGAACGACCCTGTCCATGAAGCCCCTTTCTTTATAACGGTTGAAGGCGGTGTAGGAACTCCTGCTCTTGTTCCCACCAGGGTATAATAGGTGAATGATACTACTCGTGACCTGCATTTTTACCAGTAAGAAAACCATGAGAATCTGAATCTGAGCTGAAAAATAATAGGGGAATTTTATCAAGATTGAAGATTTTGGGAATATTGAAGATTTTGGTTATAAAGCATACCCTTTTCCACTGCTGTTAGTGACTCGGAAGAGGGACCAGGGAGCAGAGTCCTTATCAACTATAACAGGGCTACCAACAATCTGGCCAACTATCAGCGAACCATTGGAACTATTGGGACCATAGGTCTGCAAGGATAATGTGCCTCCAAGGCCACCTGGTTTGACTGTTGTGGAGAAGTTTCCAAGCTCATCTCCTCCAGGCACTGAGTATAGTTTGCCTTGCACATTCTTCTGCTGCCATCGAGAGCCATTATAAGAGTAGGCTATCTTGCCTGTGGCAAACAAGCCCTCCACTACTTGGCGATCGGAGGCTGGCACTTGAATGGCAGCAGGTACCTTGGGAGGTAGCCTGTCCTGCGTGTAAAACCAGAATTCTGCTTTAAAGGGAACTGTGACTCTTGCTTTATTCTGGCACTTTATTGTGCCAGGGTGGCCACCCGAGGTGTTCAGACGTTGAATGTAAGACACCCGATATGCAGTCCCAAGGGTGTCATGGAAGCTGGCCTCTGCCAAAACTTGCGGAAGGTTCACAGAAACCGGACCAGGCTGTGATGCTATATTCCTTCCTGAAAGTCAAACAAAATGACAGAGTATTTGAAAAATTGATAATGAATTTAAACATTTCATACCCTTAACATCAAAAGAGCAATCTGGAACCATGATATGGCTTGTGATCTGAGACAACTGAAGATGTAGCTCTAGTCAGCAATTTATGTTCTAAGGAACAAATTTCAATTAAAAATAGAGCAATGAATTGTTTTGTGATATAGGAAATGTGCCCACAAACAGTTGATGCAGCAGAAGCAAGTCACACATCTGCTAAGAACAAAAACCATTTTCAGAAAAGAACAGAAAATGATAAATGGTAAAACAATGATACAAGTCAAAATGCCCGGATTGAAAAAAAAATGTGCATTGCTGCAGGTGTTCACTTAAACAATTGGTTTGAAACCATAAACTGAGACTGTTGCCTGTTGAATTCACTAGGAGACAGGGATTCTCATTGCTCAAATGGTACTCATTACAGCACACAAATTTTCAAATGAAATTCGCTGTTTTGAATAGTATTATATCATAACAAAGAATTGAATAGTATTATATCATAACAAAGAATGCAAACTACCAAATGGGGCAACCAGATGATGGTAAGATTAACAGAGTTGGTCCACCAGGGTTCCACCCAAATTGCACGAGTTTAATAGGGACCAGGATCTTATGCAAGTCTCAAGTGATTTTAGTGGAATAGTTACCCCGAGACCTAGGCCAGAGAAGTTCCACAATATGAGGGGAGAAGGAATATATTGAAAAAAACCAGATCTCTGAAGAACTAGGGCTTCTTTAGTAGTTTGATGTGTGTTAAGGTCTCATGAGGAGGTCTGTCACCCCTCAAACCTGGTACTGGTCCAATCCATGAGGGAGTAACTTGAACACTGAAGAAAACTGCGAATTCAATCTCGGGAGATACAAAGTTTTTAAAAAGAGATTGGGTTGAAGTTCCAACACGAGGTTTAGTATTCCTAAGATCTAGCACCTATCTCGAGGAAGGTCCATTCTTGGAGGGGAGAGAGATATTTTACAAGATACGCTATAATTTATTTATTAAAAATTAATTAAAATTTATACTACGAAGGTTAAATTCTTTTAGATTCCAAATTTGTTAATCACTAATTTGTTATTTAGATAAAAATGTGAAAAATAGAAAACAAACAAAAACAATCGTACAACAACCACAATGAAAACAGGGATTTGCTCTTGGATTTTTTATGGGAAAAAACCGAGTTGGAAGATGAGATTGTTCTACTCTCTTTTCTCTTTAGAATGGGTACTCTCTTTTCTCTTTGGAATGGGAAAATGCAAGTACAATGGAGAAGACATTCTATATGGAGTTAACTAATACTTTTGGCATATTAGGCCACTACATAACACTAACTCCTTGTGTTATGCTCTCTCCTTCCCACTCGTAGTTGCTCTACTCTACTATGGAAGAAGATACGAGGAAATAGAATTGGACCACTTCTCTTCCTAGTGGCTCGATTTAGCATAGTTTGGTAGCCAACATGGGGTTAGGTTTGACTCCTTCAACTAACAACTAGAGTTACAACTTTGACCCTTCTAGAGTCTTTTTCAAAGTCCCTGTGTGGGTAGGCCCACATGCATGAGTGACAGGAGTTGGCATGACATCCACTCATACCATGGTGGTCAAACATAGTAGGTCAACTCGCAAGAGACATAACTTTTGCATATGAAGTTTGATCGATGTGATTCTTGCACCATTGGAAATGTCTCTATGCCTAAGATAGTCTCACAAAGTTCCACGCTTAAGTGAGAGAGTTTTTACCCCAAAAATTGTTGTTTAATACCTAAAAATAGCTCTAAAAGGTTTTAGGCCCCAATTCTCCAAACTGGAACTTGTTGGTGAAAATGACCCTGCAAGTTGATTCCTCCAATTTTCCCACTCTAAAAGCAATGAGATAAATCACAAACAATATATTAATTCAATCTAGATCAATATGAAATACTAATGCTTATTGCCTACAATCTATCTGCTAGAAAATAAAACAACATATTTAAGTGTAAGTTCAATATTATATTGTAAATATTAATAACCATATAAATTAACTCGAATAATTGAGTGATGTAAATTACATACTGAAGGTTGTGGAGTGTAATTTGTTGTTGAAGCAACCATTGCTCTTATTACTCACTTCCTTTGTTATGTAGACATGCCACAGTAAGAGGAAAAGGGAAGTCCTCATGTAAATGTCATAGGGGATTTTCTTTTCATTCAAACCTTGAAAGGGAAACTACTTTGGGAAAAGCCGCAATTTCATTTTCAAGAAAATGAAGCCTATGTTGAAATCAAGGCAAAACTCACATGTACTATTCCTAGCGAAGTCTGACCTTAGTGGTCATGGATAGTGTGTAATATTCCGAGATCCAATTCCATAGCCTTTATGAAGGAGGCTTCTGCCAAAAAATGTATAATGTTGAGTAGTGGAGTCAGAGGAATACTCATGACTTTAGCGGAGAAGAAAATTACTATTCGAATTGAAACATTTTAGTTTATGTCTTTTAACATCAAATATGTAGTATGGAGCCATGATATCGCTTATGACCTTATGCAAGTGAAAGATATAATAATTCTGGTTACCCACACCCCACCAAAGAAAGAGATTATAGAAATCATATATTCAAATTTTTATTTGTATAAATTTATATATTTAAAATATAAATACATCTTTAAAATTTTAAATTGAAATGGTACATATAATTTAAAATAAGAAAATTGATATTTTATATTTTGGAAAAGAAAATATAAAATAATAAATAAATGAAAAAATATTTCAACATTGATTTGAAGCTTATTGTCAGGTCTTAGAGTTGGGTGTCCTTTTAACTGAGATGCATGCCATGAGTGACATCACCATCGTACAATTTGCAACAAAGATATTGCAGGAAATGTGATGAAAGTCGATGTTGGACGAGGGCACACCAACACGAGGTGTCCAAAAACTGACACTTGGGGTTTCCATTAGGAACTTGTGGATGGATTGGTGGTGCGGTGGATGTGGACAACAAGGCACCCAAGTTGCCTGAAAAATGGGTGAAGAAACCATGACTAGCTAGCACTCTTCTAATATCCATCATCACAACAGAGAAATTCATTGATTTCCAGAGATATGGGAAATATAAGGAGGAAGTATAGGGTGATAAGAGTAAGAAGAAGAAGAAGGATCAATAGAAGAGGAAGACTTCCAAAGAAGTCAAACCAACATGTGCAACCAAAGAAAATAAGCCCATATCTTGTTGGATCTGCATAGAGGATCACTTGGTAAGAAATTTCCTTACTAAGCAAAAGGTGGATACTTCGGAGCAATAAGAGGCAATTAAAGTTGGGATATTGCATGTACTAGGAGTAGTATCTTCTCATTATAAGAAGGAAAAAGATAAAGGTAAAGAAATAACCCACTTGGAGTTTGTTGGGATAGAGTTGGGAGGCATCCAGGTTACAATAATGGTTGATCGTGGAGATGCCCACAACTTTGTGAAGGAATAAGTAGCAAAGAAGCTTGGTTTTAGGGTCAAACCAGAGGAGACCTCCTTTTTGGCTATCAACTCTAGAGATATGTGGGTGATTGGTTCGATTAATGATGTGCCTATCCACATGGGAGATTGGTAGGGAAGGTGGACCTTACAATAGTGTAGCTTAATGACTATGACTTGATGTTGGGGCAAGAGCTATTGATTGATGAGAGAGTTTTCCTTGTGCCTCATATGGGGTGCCATATGTTCATTCTGTTAGGACTTGAGCCAATAATAGTGAAGACTTAGAGAGGAGACCCGAACATAGTATTGAATATGGCCACCATCTTCATGAATGAACAATAGTTTTGTGGAGCTACGCGTGGAGATTTGAGTAGTAGTGATGTAGAGTTTGTTCTCCCATGACACGTGGATATCGAGTCTTCTTTGGTAGATAAGATAAAGAAGTTGGAGAAGAGGACAAGTATATTAGAGTAGACCAAGGAAACTAAGATGTAAGTAGTGGTTTAAAGATGTGACCAAGGAGGTGTGCCTTGGTATGTTGAGGCCAAGGACAGAGTTGGTACATCAACTTTGAGCCCGAGAGGTTGGCCATGGGATCCTAAGCTCAAGAGACTTGTTGAGGATGCAGAGGGTAGGATAGGGTCATATCCTACATTGCTAACTTACATGAAAAGGAAGTGTGGATTTGTGCTTATGGGAGTGCATATGGGAGACAAGGTGGAGGTCACCATGACCAATGTTCTTCTTCATCATATTGAGCCATGAGGAGATGGCTCGCTTTTATAGTTGGATGGCGAGCCAAGGGTAGTTGGGTACTTAGGGTGGTGCCTTTATAACAAAATATTGATGGAGCTGAGATATTCTTAATTCAAGGTTATTTCACTATGAGACATGAGTCCTTATGGAGCTTGGTGCAATAATTAGATTAGCTACCTGATTAGCGGAGCGGCATGAAGGGATCTAGGACATGGTGATATGTAGGGATGTTTCTAGAGATGCAGTTAGAGAAATCATCTGGAGGGGCTACATCATGATGACGATATATAATGGGAGATGACTCGGGGGTTGCGTGATCCAGGTGGATATTAGTGGCCACCCACCTATTCCATTTGGGCCCGCACCATCAATTCTTGCAGCTTTTCACTTTCAACACAACTTACTATTTTTAGCAGGCTTTCGGGTCCTGCACTCCCAGAGCCGTTTTGAGGCCTTAATGATCTAGGTGGATATTGGTGGCCACCCAACTATTCCATTTGAACCCCCACCATCAGTTCTTTCAGTTTTTAAGTTGCGGCACAACTTACTTTTTTTAGCAGTTTTTCGGGTCATGAACTTCCGAAGCCGTTTTGAGGCCCTAAACAACGTTTTTTGGAAAAACCGAGAGCAACATGGATCCATGGATCGATGTTTCTCACACCAAAAGTTGTACTCCTCGGATAGATCTTTCTAACGAGCTATTGAGCACGTCAAACGAAGATCGTATGCCAAAGTTACGTCCCCAAGAAGTTGAAACACCAATTTACCCAAACAGGGTCCATAGTTTTGACACTTCATCTCCTAGGGTTAGGTTTTTGGACGTTTGGAGTTTTCCATTGTTTCTCAATAATAAATAGGCCCTCGAGCCTCATTGTAACATAGTTCAGAGGTTTGTAGCCGCCACATCTCTTCTCAGAGATACGCTACCAGCACCCTAGCTATTTTTATTCCATTATGTCTGTAACATATTTCAGTCATTTGATTTAAATAAAATGAAGTATTCTTTCCACTGCATCTCTATGTTTATGTCTATTTCTGTATTTTATTGTGTTCCTGCATAAATCCGGATTAGTGGTATCAGAGCGTTCTGCTCTTTCTCTTTTTTTCTTTGCATGTCCCCAATGCTGTCAGGGTATAAGGAGTTAGGGCTCGATCTGGTTGAACCCTTGCAAGATCAGCCTCGCAAACCCCAATGACCTCCCATGGCCGAAGAAAAGAAAGATGAGGGAGCAGGAGATCTTATCAAATATTGCTCGAGGAGGCCCTCGAGAAACAAAAGAATGCGATGATGGATAACTTTTCTCAGATCCTTCAATCACTGCCCACCTACGGCGCATTTGCATCCAACAACCACTCTGGAGGCGCCACTCCCTTCAAGGTACAGGTAAAATTTGACATTCCTATATTTGAAGGCCAGATAGATGCAGATGTCATAGATAGATGGTTAAATTTGCTGGAAGGTTATTTCTTGGTCCATGATTTCTCCAAGCGATAAAAGATTATTGTTGCACTCCTCAAAGTCGTCCCCCATGTCAAAGACTGGTGGGAAACCCACTGTGAGCAAGAAGACGAAGGGGAACCCTCTTTGTTCTCGGCCACACCCACTTGGAATTCGTTCCAAGATGACATCAAGGAACAATATTACCTCGTGGGGAGCTATGAGGACAAATACATCCAATGGACCACGCTGCGGCAACAAAGGGATCAAGATGTGCACGAACTGACAAATTTGTTCCATACCCTGCGCACACAGTTGGCTATTAAAGATTCAGAGAGACATTTGGTGCTCAAGTACCGCGGTTGTCTACACAAACACATTCAGGAGGAAATGGAGTTCCTCGACATTACATCGCTTGGCACGACATATCGCTATGCAACCAAGATCGAGCATAAATTTAATCAAAAGAAGCGAGACTTTGGATCTGCAAATCCGAATCCAAGGAAAGGTGCCCCCAAATCGAAGAACAAGGGGCAAGGCCAAAGCGGTATGACTCATAACAACACCACAAATCAAAAGAAGGACATGGGGAAGTGGTGTGAATTTCATAACAACCCCACTCATAGCACAAACGAGTGTCGGGCCAAATTGTCGTTGGTGGCCGAACTAAAGGCACCCGAATCAGATGCATTTTCTGATCCTGAGTCAGAACCAGACAAAGGCAATGACAAAGGAAAGCAGATCATTGATGCGGATCCCAGTGCGATTGTTTCCACCACCAAGATCCAGAGGGAGGATCCCAAGGATCCAGAGGAGGGGGAGCGCCTCTTCCATTCGCAGATGTGGGTGAAGGGTTCTCCACTGCAATTCCTTGTTGATAGCGGAAGCCAAAAGAACCTCATTTCAGCAGAGGTCATGAAGCGGCTCGACCTACCAACCATAGCACACCCATAACCGTATACCATCGGGTGACTTCACCTAGGGAGAGATATTTGCATCCACCAACAGTGCCGCCTTCATAGTATCAAGCCATTCAAGGATGAGTTATTGTGTGATGTTGCTCCTCTTGATGTAGCTGGCGTATTATTGGGCCAACCATACTTGTGGAGACAACATGCTGTATATGAGTCTAGGCCTCGTGTTGTTGTTATTACTTTGGGAAATAACTTGTACATGATACTAGAGGGAAAGAAGAATATTTTGGCCACAACCTCGACATAGGGCTCCCCTGCACGACTACAATAGATGGACAAAGTCATGGAGGAATACGAGGAAATTTTCTCCTCATTCATAGAGGTTCCTCTACATTGTCAGGACAAGCACTCCATTGATCTGACCCCCAACGCACCGCTGCCTGATGTTTCCATACCTCCTGCAAATACACATACATAATCCACACATGTATTGTTCGAGGTTGATAAAGAAACCAAATTTACTAAACACATCCATCATGTCCGCCCGCAGGTCCATGACATCTTCGAAAAATCTAATACCCATTTCAACATAATTTGCCTCATCTCATGGAGGATCTCAACGCAATGGGGACCATTGCTTCCTAAGGAGGGAGGAATGATCCAGGTGGATATCGGTGGCCACCCACCTATTCCATTTGAATCCGCACCATCAATTCTTGCAGCTTTTCACTTTCAGCACAACTTACTATTTTTAGTAGGTTTTCGGGTCGTGCACTCCCAGAGCCGTTTTGGAGCCTTAATGATCCAAGTGGATACTGGTGGCCACCCACCTATTCCATTTGAACCCCCACCATCAGTTCTTTTAGTTTTTAAGTTGCGGCACAACTTACTATTTTTAGTAGTTTTTTCGGGTTCTGAACTTCCAGAGCCGTTTTGAGGCACTAAACGACGTTTTTTTGGAAAAACTGGGAGCAACACCAAAATTTGTACTTGGATAGATATTTCTAACGAGCTATTGAGTGCGTCAAACGGAGATCGTATGCCAAATTTACGTCCCCGGGAATTTGAAACACCAATTTACCCAAACGGGGCCCATAGTTTTAGCGCTTCATCTCCTAGGGTTAGGTTTTTGGACGTTTGGAGTTTTCCATTGTTTCTGAATAATAAATAGGCCTTCGAGCCTCATTGTAAAACAATTCAGAGGTCTGTAGCTGCCACATCTCTTCTCAGATATACGCTACCAACACCCTAGCTATTTTTATTCCATTATGTTTGTAAGAATATTTTAGTCATTTGATTTAAATAAAATGAAGTATTGTTTCCGCTGCATCTATGTGTTTATGCCTATTTCTATATTTCATTGCGTTCCTGCATAAATCCGGATCATTGCGGTTGGAATTTTTCTAGGATGAAAATAACTTTGAGTGGGGTAGATTGTTAGGCTCTAGAGTAGGGTGTGCCTTTAACTGAGGCAGGTGTCATGGGTGACATCCCCATCACACAATTTATGAAAGACATCACATGAAATGTGATGAAAGTGGATGTTGGGCGAGGGCGTTCCAACATGAGGTTTCAATGACACTTGGGGTTTCATTAGGCACTTGTGGATGGCTTGTTGGTGGGGTGGATGTGGATGACAGAGCACCCAAGTTGCTCAAACAATGGGTGAAGAAGCCATGATGAGGTAGCACGAGCACTTGAGGGTGCCACAACATGCCCTTGAGATGAGTGGTTGAACATTGAGAAATATGTTGGCTTAGGGCATGATGGGGGTCAAGCAGTGGGTGCATGTGTGACTTGTTATAATGGGGCCAAAGTACACCTTCATCTGCCAACTCGCTAGTTTGAATTACAATGTCAGTTTAGAGTTTCCAAGTATTTATCCACTGTATGCACTTTCTTAATTGTTCCAAAATGTCGAAGAAATCTCCTATGGTGGGTTCTGCAACCCACATTCCACTCATGGACACAAAAAGGGACATTTTTGACCCTATCTACACATTGAATCTTATGAAGTTGCGTCAAAACATCTTAGTTGGTCAATTAGAGCCACTGGCGTATTCTAGAGTTGTGAAGTCTGGATTATTCTTTGTAATTATTTCCAAAACATATTATTTCCCATAATTCATTACCTGGTTGAATTCCTCACTTTATCCTAAAAAATGATTTGTGATGAATTCACTTGGGGAAAACATCTTCCAGGTCTCAACCTTGTTAATTCAACAAGCCCTATATTTCCAAGAGTCTCAGTGTTATACTCCATTTTCTGAAGAAACCCTTGTGGCTAGCTTCCAAATTTTGTCCGGAGAAGATTATGCCAAGTTTTCTTTCCATATTATGCCACTTAAACACAATTTATCTCTAAAGCCAACTTCATTTCTTCTAGATAGTTTTGTTGAAGAGGTTAAACCAATATTACAAGCAATTTCCAGGGTTTTGGGCAAAGAGAACACCTTTATTATTGACCGTGGAGTCATAGTAATGTTTAATTTGGTCTTGCAACTTGAAGTGATTCTTGATATACCAGCTTTCAGATTCATATCTCTGTTGGTTTACTTGTTCCTCTATGTCCATGTAGAAAAATTCATGCATTTAGGCTTGAACATAATGGATCCTCATAAAAGAAAATAGTCAGTGATAAATTGCACTAAAATCGTACGAAATCATCCAAATTATGGGGTTTTTCATATTTCATTACTTCTTTTGTGTCAGTGGTCTATTCCATCATAAACAACTCTATTCCACCTTGCCTCTTGCCAAGAGCTTAGTCTTTTTTACAACTGAGTAGAGATGCCAAAGTGGGGGACTGGTTTGCTTTTGAAGATTATACCGAAATTAGATTGTATGGAGTAGAAGTTGCCCATTATAGGCTCCCATATTTTTTTACCAATAATATTGTTTGCACTCGAGTTTATTAAGAAAAGTTTGAATGTATACCAAGTTCATTTCATGCCAACAAAGAAGGGATACTTGTTTAAGTTTCCCAGTACTATTGGGCCTTTTATTGTTAATAATATATAGGCCATGGAGGAACTGGAAAAAATGCTTCAAGACATGCAGTTTAAGAAAGGAGATAAATCGTCCTATGACACCCATCAAATTATTTCTAGAAGAAGGGTGGAAAATTCCTATGCCCCACATGTACATGAATCTAGACCTGAAGTTGAAAAACTGAATAATGGTGGTAAATATCAAGTACAAAAATGGATGGAGGTTGAAACTCCTCACCCTACAGAGAAATGATTGAATATGTCATTGATTTGGATGATGAGACTAGCCATAGTTCCAAGAAATTGTCTTTCTTCCTTTGAAAATCTGTAATGAAACTGCTGGTTATTTTCTTGTATTACATATTGACTAAATTCACAATACCTGTAAATTTTATTTAAATAACCTTAAAGTCGTGCTCCATGTTCCCATTCACTCATTTTCTAAGTCTTCATACTTTCTTCTAAGATTTGAAGTTAAATATTCTACAAATGCAACCTTTAACCTAAAGTCTTCCACTATTTATTTTTTTCACCCCATTGCAATTTTTAAAATCGTTTTAACTGATAATTTTGCCATCCTGAAAGTTATTTTTACCCAAGAAGTATTATCTACATTACCTATATAAAATACCTCTAAATAATAATAATGGGACAACAAGCAGTATTTTATATCTTTTTGAACAAATGTCCTAGGTACTAACCTCTTCTCAGCCATAGGTTGTAACTATGGTTACAACAACTCTAGTGACTGAGCGTGTAGAGATTGAACCATCCTCTTTCGAGGAAGCAGTAGAGAAATCTATATGGGTTGATGGAATGGTGGAGGAATATGAATCCATTGTAAAGAACAATGTTTGGGAAGTGGTCCCAAGACCAACAGATAAATTAGTTGTGGGTTCGAGATGGATATTTAAGGTAAAGCAGGCAACAAATGGAAGCATAGAGAAGTACAAGGCCATATTTGTGGCCAAGGGGTACTCTCAAGTTGAATGGATTGACTATGAGGAGACCAAAAATCCTGTAGAAAAGTACTCATCCATTAGATCAATTCTTGTTATGGTTGCCCAGATGGGGTGGAAGATCCACTAGATGGATGTAAAAACAACATTCCTCAATGGAGTTATTGAGGAGGAGGTGTACATCGAGCAACACGAAGGATTTGAGACTTTTGATCAAAAGTCTCACGTGTGCAAACTCAAGCGAGCATTGTACAGTCTCAGACAAGCACCCCGTGCTTGGTACACCAGGATCAACAAATATCTCACCGGTTAGGGCTTCACCAAAAGTGAAGCGGATGGAAACCTCTATCATATCTTGGTAGAAGGTAAATTTTTATTATTATTGTCTTATATTTTATATAGAGAGATATTTTAGAAATAATCACATATGAGAATATTTTATTGACACTTTTCGAACCAACCATTGTGGTTCATCTTCGGGACAATATGAGAGATTAGATCAAGACAACATATTTAAATAGATGAAGAGAAGGGTTAAGTAGCCGTTATAATATAACAACTAGTTTGACTAAATAAGGAAATAAATATATAATTTTGATTATTTGAATTATTATAATATTATCTAATTATTTATTAATTATTATTTCTTAGTATTATATGATATAATATAATTATATTTTATCACTATTTTATTATATTTTAATTTAAAATTATTAAATAAATAACCATTCTAATTTGAGAATGGTATATAGTCAATGGGCAGAGGAAATGAATAACAATGAAAGAGAAAGAAATAAGAATTATGGTTCATTTATTATTATTATTATTTATATTAGTTTATACTGTTAATAATAAGTCTATTATATCTATCTATTTCTATAAAGGGCTTTAATTAATAAAACAATAAAATAATAACGTAGTAGTAATCATAATTGAATTCAAACGGAAGACGGAAATGGGGAGGGCGCTTAGAAGAAACACCAACTAGGTGTATAGGGCAGGGATCCAACATCTGATAATACCCCAACCATCATCTATATTAAGATTAACCGATATTTTCTCAATCTCCAAAGCCTTCATTAAATTCTGGTGATGGAAATGGTCAATCCTAGCATTGACCTTAGCCTCCTCTATGCAGATGTGATGGTTCGTATTTTCTACATGCTCTGCGAAGGCAGAGGAGCGAGACCTTCCATGTTTTAGGTCAACTGCGTGTTCAAAAATCCTTTGATTGATGGATCGACCAGTTTCACCAATGTATGGATTCCCACATGAGCACAAAATTATGTAAACACCTATTCCATCTCTGGGGTTCACAGGGTTCTTTACCGATCTTAGTGAGCTCCAGATAATGTTAAGGGGCTTTAAAGTTGCAGAAACCTTATTAAGGATCCTAGTGATCTTATCCATGGTCCCTTGAATAAATAGGAGGTGCACTCCAAAGAAGCAATCACTAGAATCTTTTTTATTCCTAAGACCTTTTTCCGCTTTTTGAAAAGCTCTAAGGCACTAGAAATTGCTGTAACCGTTCTTATTGAAAACATTCAAGAGGTGGAATTTTTCTTCTTCAAGGTGGTCTTCATCCGAGATTCTAAACGCTCTGTACCTAAGGTGTTGAGGACACCTAGATTTTGAGCAGGGAAATGATGCAAACTAGCATGAAGATATTGCTCTTGTGAGTTTTCTTTCGAAACTCAATGGGAGAAAGAACCATCATCCATTCTTGAAATAAGAACGTCGAGGAAAGGCAGGATCCTGTCAACTTAGCATTCCATTGTGAACTTTATGGGGTCAAACTGATTATTAATATAATGGAAGAAAAGGTCAAACTTTTTTTTTCCATGAGGCCATATGACACAAATATTATATTTTGGTGATTTGATTATAACTAGTGATGAAAAACTGATCAAATCTTGCAAGGAGGACCTTGCAAGAGAATTTGAAATGAAGGAAATGGGTGTCACACACTACTTCCTTGGCTTGGAAGTATGAAAAAGGTAATGGGGAATTGTTTGTCTCTCAAGGACAATATGCAAATGAGATACTACAAAGATTCCACATCGAGAGTTGCAAACCATTAGGGGAATTTTGAGGTCTAAAATGGGCCTCCTAAGGAAATTATAAAATAATAGTGGAAATAATAAAAGAAGATTTGATGACATCATCAAATTTTAGAGGGAGAAAAGAAAAAACTACTTTTTCAACTTTCATTTTCAACTTATCTCCCAAATTTTTACTAAAATTTCGAGTGGGAGTACTCGTTGGATGCAAAATTTAATTCCTCATCTAAGGAGTACCCATGTTGCATACTTTTGATGGACCCAACTACACGAAAAATGAAAAATACATGAAATACATGATTGCAATCACGTTTTTTCATGTATTTCTCATTTCTCGCATATCAAGGTCCATCAAAAGTATGTAACATGGGTACTCCTTGGATAAGGAATTAAATTTTGCATCCAATGAGTACACTCGCTCGAAATTTGAGTAAAAATTTTTAGAGATAAGTTGAAAATATGAGTTGAAAAAGTAGTTTTATTATTTTATTATTTTTTAATCTTTTTACCCCTTTACTTAAAAAAAATGATGAATCTTCCCCCATGGTTGACGTCATCATCTTGAATCCTATTGGTTCTTATAAAGTTTATTTTGGTGTGGAATCTATTGGTTCTTATAAAGTTTAGGAGGCCCATTTTAGACCTCAAAATTCCCCTAATGCCATGGAGACACCTCTAGCGACCAATTGGAGGAAGGAGGATGCCACTTTAGGTGAAGAAGTGGATGCTACCATTTATCGACAGATAGTGGGTTCAATGATGTACCTTGTGAACACACGACCAAATATGTGCTATGCAATAAACCAATTGAGCCAAGTTATGGTTAGGCCATCCAAATTATATTGGAAGGAAACTAAGCATCTTCTACGGTACCTTAGAGGCATTATCTAGTTTGAATTACAAACGAATAAAGGGAGTGAAGTTGTGTGGGTGGGGAGTCCATCAGAATGAAAGAGTACATCAGGTGGAATTTTTAAGGTTGGGTTCGCAACAATTTCCTGGTACAACTGGAAGCAAATATTTGTGGTGCTCATCTAGGAAAAATCAAAATACATGGCTGCAAGTCAAGCAACATGTGAGGCAATCTGGATGAGAAAGATACTTGTTGGATTGTTTGGTCAGATGATGGATCCAACTATGATGTACTGTGATAATAAAAGTTGCATCAAGCTCTCTGAGAATCCTATTTTTCATGATCAATCCAAGCATATAGATATCCAATATCACCATTTGGGAGACTGTGTTCAGAGGAAGATAATGTTGTTGCAGTGCATTCCGACAGAGATACAAGATGCTGACATTTTTAAAAAGGCCTTGTCAAGAGGGAAGTTCGATTTCCACAGGTGCAGGATAGGTGTGGTTGATGATCCCTTTATTTCTGAGAGGGAGTGTTGAAAAATGTAACAAAAAATTCTCAATTTAATTTTTCCTTGATTAAATTGAGAAAATTCAAATTTCCACATCAAGAAACAACTTGGATGATGTTAACTTGTGTGACATGGCTTGTGTAACCCATTTTACTTAGTAAATTCGAGTTGGAGGGGTTAGAGTTCAGTTAAGCATGTGTGATTGCTAATTTGTAGCAATCAAGGTCAGTTATCTAATGTTGTTTTCCATTAAACTAGTTCTAACTATTGAAGGAACCAGTGGAAGGTCAATTGTGCAGTGGGACTTCAGACAAACTTAGTGATCATCCAGTTAACTGATAAATCAACCCAAAATAGTTAGTGCATGCAAATAATTCGAGTTCCCCAAGCTTGGTGGAGATTCCAAGGCAATGTAACATCAATAGTAGACTAGTATTGAGTGTACAGGTGTTGCATGCAGTCAAATGATCAACCTAAGGAATTGCGCAATCCATTTTGGAGAAATTTCTAAATAAAAGGGGCCTAATTTCTCAAAGAAAAATGCAAGGAAATAGGAGCTCAAGCAGAGGCATAAATTGACTAAGTCTCGGTCAAAGCTTTTCAATGAGTAGAGAGATAAGTTATTCACTTGTAGGTTGTGCTTAGTTAAGCAAAGAAATTGTAATACATCTCTATTCATCCGATTAATGCAAGCTGGAATGGGTGTTTTTAGCAGATTTCTTTCCCCAAGAAAAATACCATTTGCATGTGTGTGATTTATTATTGCATGTCTAAAATTTTTGTTATAAATTGTGAATTAATGTCCGCAGAGCAGTATAGTAGGTTTGTGCCTTGTGATTTTGATTATAACTTCATGAGCAGTTGCAAATCTACATCATAATTTCTACAAGATATACCAAATATATGGCACTAATGACAAAACTGATTGATTCTGAGCCTTCTTCATTTGAAGAGGTAGTTTCCCTGCAGGTGTGGGTAAATGCCATGGTGGAGGAGTATGACTCCATCATGGAGAATGATGCTTGAGAGGTTGTACCTAGACCTGATGGAAAATTTGTTATTGGCTCCAGGTGCGTGTATAAGGTGAAACATGCAATAGATGGAAGTGTTGAGAAGTTCAAGGCCATATTTGTGGCCAAAGGCTTCTCACACGTGGATAGATTTGATTATGAGGAGACATTTGATCATGTGGAAAGATACTCTTCAATCATGACCATTCTCACATTGGTACCATAAATGGGGTGGAGGATCCACTAAATGGATGTTAAGACTTCCTTCCTCAATGAAGTGGTTGAGGAAGAAATTTACATAGAGTAGCTTGAGGGGTTTGAGCCTTCTTCATTTGAGGAGGTAGTTTCCCACCAAGTGTGGGTAAATGCCATGGTGGAGGAGTATGAATCCATCTTGAAGAATGATGCTTGGGAGGTTGTACCTAGACCTGAGGGAAAATCTGTTATTGGCTCCAGGTGGGTGTATAAGGCGAAACATGCAATATAAGGAAGTGTTGAGAAGTTCAAGGCCATATTTGTGGCCAAAGGCTTCTCACAGGTGGAGGGAGTTGATTATGAGGAGACATTTGCTCATGTGGAAAGATGCTCTTAAATCATGACCATTCTCGCATTGGTACCATAGATGGGGTGGAGGATCCACCAAATGGATGTTAAGACTTCCTTCCTTAATGGAGTGGTTGAGGAAGAAATTTACATAGAGCAGCCTGAGGGGTTTGAAACATTTGACAGGGAGACACATGTGTGTAGACTTAGGAGAGCCCTTTATGGTCTTAATCATACACCTTGTGCTTGGTACACTCACATAAATTCCTATATAAGTGGATTGGGATTCATCACGAGTGAAGCATATGCCAATCTCTACTACATTTTGGTAGATGGAAGTCCGCTCATCTAAATCTTGCATGTAGATGATTTAATATTGACAGGAGATGATAGGTTGATCCAGTCTTGCAAGGAGGACCTTGTAAGAGAGTTTGAGATGAAGGACATGGGTTTGATGCAATACTTCCTTGGCTTGGAGGTGTGGTAGGGAAATGGAGAGCTATTTGTTGGTAAGGGGAAGTGCACCTTTGAAATCCTTCATAGGTTCCATATGTAAGATTTCAATCCCATGGACATGCCTCTAACTACTAATCGAAGGAAAGATGATGTTTCAACAAGAGAGGCAGTAGATGGAACTATCTACAGATAGTTGGTGGGGTCATTGATGTACTTGGTGAACACAAGGCCCAATATTTGTTTTGCAGTGAACCTGCTTAGTTAGTTTATGGTGGAGCCTACCGAGATTCACTGGAAAGAAACAAAACATGTTTTCAGATACCTTAGAGGCACAATAGATTTTGGTTTATGGTACAGGCAGACAGATGGAGTGAATCTACAAGGCTTCACAAATGTAGATTGGTCAGGGAGTTCCTCAAATAGAAAGAGCACATTGGAAGCTATCTTCAGTGTTGGGTTAACAATAGTTTCTTGATACAACAGGAAACAAAGATCTATAGCACTCATATCAGCAGAGGTCGGTTATATGGCTGCTAGTCAAGCAACATGCAATGCTATTAGGATGAGGAAGATCTTGGTTGCTCTCTTTATTCAGGGGATGGAGCCTACATTGATCCACTATGACAATCATAGTTGTATAAAACTACCTAAGAATCCAATGTTTCATAATAGGTCCAAGCATATATACATAAGGTACGATCACCTGAGATATTGTGTGCAAAGGAGGATTATCATGTTACACTACATTCCCACAAAGGAGCAAGATGCAAACATTTTGACAGAGAGTTTGTCAAGAGGCAAGTTCGAGTTCCACTAGAGTAGGATATGGGTTGTTCAAAACCCTTTTCTTGCTAAGAGGGAGTGTTAAATTGTAGCAAAAAAATACTTCATTTGATTTGTGTCTTAGTCAAATAGAGAAATTAAAATTTCCACATCAGTAGGATGAATTGAGTTGCAGTTAGCAAGAGTGGCATGGCCAAGTTACTTAGTTAAGTTAATCAATTCGAGTTTCAGGGTAAGAAGTAGAGTTGTGCATGAGTTGATTGCTAAGATATAGCAATCTAGTGGATTTATAATTAGCGAAACTCAGTTATATGAGCTCTGGTCATGAATAGAGTCAACACGAGTTCAGTTGAGTAGTTGTAACTATTGTTAACTCATTGATCTCCCAGTTAACTAGTCAATTTACTAAAAATATCCCTAGTCACGCATGCAATTCGAATTTCCTAGTTGAGTGGAGGAAAAATGCATCGATGTAATTATTATTGTATACTATTGAGTGTACAAATTTTGCATGTAGCAGGTGAGCTAATTTCCTCAGGAATTACGCAACGCAATAAGAGCCTCCTATTATTTACGAGAAGGAATTGTGCAAGGAAATAGGAGGAAGCTGGAGGCCTATTTTGGCTAAGTGTTGGTCAAAGTAGAAACCAATATTGCAGTGCAGATTGAGCTTCAAGGATTGAAGCAATCATTGTAATTGATCATTGTCTCATCTGATATAAGAAAAATAGAGGAGGGGTTTTTCCCAGTTGGGTTCCCTAGTAAAAATACCGTGTTCATTGTTTGAATGATTGCATGTGTTTCTATTGTATGTTTTCCTTTCTTCAAATTGAGTAGAAGAAATTTGTGTCTATTCATCTGAGTCTAATTTCATTAGCAACTGCAAATTTCGAGTTATTTTTACACAAAATTCATATTAAATAGCATAATTTTATATCACCTTTACTTAGAGAATTAACTATTACTCATAAATAAAATATTTCAATTTACACATATAAATAACATAATTAAAATACAAAGTAATTTTAATTAAAAACATTCTTATATTTTCATTCTCCATTGTAAAAGATATGTATAGTTTATTACATTGTTAATATGGAGTTGATATATAACATCTAAAAAATATTAATACAATTTTTTTAATATGGATTCTACATTTACTATGGAATTGACCTGTAACACATATAAACATGTGACATTTAGAAAAATATCTATATAATCATGTAAAATAATTATAATAAAAATAGTTCGTTATATATATATATATATATATATATATATATATATATATATATAATCTTATGGATACATGTTTTCTACTTAGTGATTATGGAGACGCGTTTTTTACTTAGTGATAATTATATATTAATATTTTAATGTGTAGAATTTGAATCATAAAACATTGTTAATTTGGAGTTAATATATAACATCTAAAAAAATTAGTAATAACACAAAAATAATATGAATTCTATATTTAATATGAACATGTTACATTCTAATATATATATAACATATTATATAACATTTATGTAGAATGTGAATCATAAATAAAATATTTCAATGTCAACTATAAAAAAAACTATAGTTAAAACATTTTATTAGTGTTACTCGAAACCAATATAGATTCATCATAACTCCCCTTATACCAAAAGCCAAGAGGAATCAAATCTTTTGAGTTGCAAGTTTATTTTTTGTTTTTCAAAATATTTGCATTTTGAGAGATTTGATCGCTCTCAATGCTTGGTAGATCCAATTTAAGATAGATTTATGTTGCTATATAACATTTTTTTTCAAATGATGAGTCTAGTTCTCAAACATATACTATAAATGGAAGTTTTGGATCAAGTTCTCAACTCAATTTCAACTTCTGACCACTAGAGAAGCTTATATATATATATATATATATATATATATATATATTTGCAATTCAATCATTTTTTTAATATAGAGTTTACATGCAACATTTATGGTTAAGAGTATGTGTTTCCTCCTATGAGGTCCCTTTGTAGACTTAGCAGTTAAATCGTTGCATGGAGGTGGGTCCCTTGTCCCACAGACAAGGGGGTCTCATACACCAATTTGATGTTTGGCTTGGCCGTGACCTTAAAATTGAATATATATATATATATATATATATATATATATATATATATATATATATATATATATATATGATTTTAATGATTGAAGTATGTATTTACATTTTAATGTGTAGATTTTGAATCATAAATAAAATATTATATTGTCATTTAAAAAAAATGTAAATCATATATAAAGATAGTGAAAATTCTTATTTCATTAATAAATTTATTTTTTGAAATTTATATTTCATTCATTTTTCAATATGGAGTTGACATGTAACATTTTAAATATTCATAACAAATATATATATATATATATATATATATATATATATATATATATATATATAAAGATCTAACATTTTAAAAATTATTTGTAGCAAAAATAATCTCATATATATAGATAGAGTTCTATGCATATATGTTTTCTACTTTCAAATATGATTGGGGTGTGTATTAATATTTTACCGTGGAGAATGTGAATCATAATTAAAATATATTAATGTCAACTATGTATATACTATATAAAACACACACACACATATAACTAGGGTACTTTGCTATTGAGAGGTCACAGGTTCAATACTCACACACTTTCCTGGTCAGTCTCAATGGTTGAACCAACATAAGTGATTGGTTGAAGCAACAAAAGTGATCCTTTTAGGTAGATTTGTATGGTACAATATTTTGTATAGGGGTCACTAATCATGGAGAACAATAAACTACATTATATATATATATATATATATATATATATATATATATATATATATATATATATATATATATAATGTGTTGCTTAACTTCTAATCTACCAAGTGCTAAGAGGAATAAAAAAAAAATTGCACCTTCAAAAAATTGATTCCTTTTGACATTTGGTGGATTCGAAGTTAACATAGATCTATGATGATTATATTTTTAGAAAATACCTTTTAACTTTTGGTGAGGATTCGAAATTAAGATAAATTTCTATTTTGAAAAAAGAATATACATCTTATATATATGAACAATTTTTCTTTAATGTACTAGATGAAAAAACAATCTCATATATATATTTATCTCTAAAACACTAAAAATAAAAGTACAAAAGTATAATTTTATAAATTTTTCAAAAACATAATGCAATTAGGCAAATATTAATCAAAACTGATTTTAAATTTTATTAGTTGGATAAAAACACAATGATATCCAACTCACAAAATGTAAAACCAGCCAACCCATAAACCAATCATTAACTTATGACATGTTACATAAAATTATATATATATATATATACCTTCCAGAGGTCATAAACAACTCCATATATGAAAGTTTGACAATATCATCATATATCATCTATATATTTATAGAGATGATAATATATATATAGATTATAGATTTTTTTAAGGTAATCTAGTAATCTATAATCTATAGATTATAGATTTTTTTGCAGTAATCTAGTAATTTTTTTTCTTCAAAAAATCAGATATTTGGAGTGTTTGAATAGTTTTTTTTTAATGATAGAAATAGATTCAGCACCATCAAAAATCTTTGAAACACTCAAAATCTTATAACCAAAATTTTTAAAACTTTCTGCAAAATTTTTTCATTTTTCATAATCTTGCCCAAATTCCTGAATTATTTTGACATAGCCAACTTGAAATACAAATTTGGTAGCAGAGGCCATGCATAAAAGCTAGAGGAATACCTGCCACAGTGCTGTTGGCTGATTCCGTCTTTTTGGCATCAGCAGCATTGTTTTTGAGAGTCCATGTTCCAAGGAAGTTGGGGTCAGCAGGATCATAGACCAAAGAGTAATTGCCAATAGATGGGGTCTTGGGATGCGAGATGTTAACCAGCCCTGCACGGGCATAGAGCGGTATCCATGAGCTGCCATTGCACTGGTACACATATCTCCCTTGCACTGTCCTGGCTTTCGTGTTCACGCTGGGAATTCAATTCAACCATGTAACACCACAAAATACGCCTCAGTCCTCACTCATATTAAGAGGTCAAACATATAAGAATAAATTATAACAAGAAAGATGAAATTTTCAATAGCCAGTTCAGAATCCCCACGAAATTCTCACCCAAAACCATGAAAGATGAAAATTTCAAAACCCAGTTCAGAATCCCCACGAAATTCTCACCCAAAACCAGAGTTTACAGTTTGATTGAGAGCTTGAAAGCGGTAATTGAGTTACCTATTTCCCGCGGGTGGACGCAAAGTTGCTGCCATTCCAGGGGAGGCGATGATGTTTGACAGGAAAAGACAGACGACATATACACATTGTATATACATCAAGGCGCCCATCGGAGAAAAAATGTTGTGAAACTCTGGTTTGGCAAAGTAGTTCAGGCTAGTTCTCTGATATATGTATATATATCAACCGTGGTGTGGCGAGCGCGGGGTGCTTGTATAGCTGTATATATGTTGGATAGAGTTCATCCCAAAGGGAGAAAAAAACGCAAAGGCATACGAAACGGGAGGACCGGTTGAGGAATCCGGCAACCATGCCGTACTTTGGCCCGTCACAGTTGGGGTATATATATATAATTAGTTGATATATTTAAGAATTTATTATAAATATTATCAATTAAATGTAAATCATAAATATTTTGATTATTAAATAATGTTTTTTATTCATAATTTTGAAATATTGAAATTTTATAATATATATTTTTAAATAATTACATATATTTAAAAAAAAATGTTATATATTTTAAGAAAAAGCTATTTATATTAATTAATTAATTAATTTATTTTGTTTGGTAAAATTTTAAATAATTTTGTAGAGATTTTTGAAATGTTTTACATTTTGTGTGAATATTTCTACCATTAAAGTTGAGAATATGATCATTGAACGCAATTTTTTTTATATACTCAAGTAACTATATAAATTAAATGACTCGTAAATAAGTATCAAATCACAATAAGCATCAAAATAAATGTTCATAAACATTAATTTACAATAAGCATCAAAACACTTACATAATACATTTCACTTTGCTAAAATTAAAAAAATAATAAAAACTAACTAAATTATAATTTTATTTAAACTATTAAGAACCTTAATCATGGATCTAACATGAGCCTAGAGAAATATATATTTTATTATCTCTATATATATACACAATATGTAATTTTTCATTATTTATATTGTATTTTTGAATGCTTACACATATCCATCATACTGTGTGGTAGAATGAGCTTATGGCTGAATGAACATAAATTCATCTTCAATCTAGATCTACCAAGTGTTGAGAGGGATAAATCCAAAGTTACCATGGATCTAAGCTGATACTTTTGCGTTCCATCCTGGATTTCCTCAAGCCTTTAAATGTGTTTAATCATAACAAATACTATGAACAAATACCATGAGATTGTAACGAGAGGATCAAATCCGTTGAGATGCAAACCTCTTTTAGTGTAAAAAGACATTTGATCTTTGCTTGGTAGGATTTCCTCAAGCCTTTAAATGTGTTTAATCATAACAAATACTATGAAAAAATACCATGAGATTGTAACAAGATAATCAAATCAGTTGAGATGCAAACCTCTTTTAGACTAAAAAGACATTTGATCCTTGCTTGTAGATCTAGAATATGATGGATTAATTATTTTTATGTAATTTGACTTATTCAAAATGTTTTATTGATAATTATAATTACTATTTTTATGTAATTTGACCCTATCAAAATGGTAAGCAATATATTATATTAGGCTAGAGAGCCCCTTTTGGCTCAATAATTATTGTTTTTTAATTTTAATTTTTAATCATGGAGATTTACCAACACTTTACCACATAATTCTTAATCTACAAATAGGTTTCCTTACAATTTAGTGAGGCAATACCATGGCTTACAAGTTCATATGACATTTTTAAAATTCTAGAAATTCTATTTTAAAATAGAATAATAGTGAGATGATAAGTTAGAAATTGACAAAAATCTACAAAATCTTGGATAAACTCTGATGAATTGTTATGTTAAAACACTTCTTAATGTGAAGTATGTTAAAACACTTCTTGATGTGAGTTTAATTTTCTAAGTGATATATTAGACATGATGATGATATAATTCTACTCAAACTTAAAAAAAATAATAAATTGAGAAAAAACATATTATTAATAATAATAATAATAATAAAAAATAAATAAAATACATATTAAAAATTGAGGTTAATATATTAATACACGAAAGATCGGAATAAGAATAAGAAAAAGAAAGGATAAAAGCTTCGATAAATAGAAGAATAAACAAAAAGATTCTAATCAAAATTTAAAATAGCGAAAAGCACAAAACGAGTCAGAAATCATCATACTTTTTTAAAAGGGGTCTGGATTACATTTAAAATTAAGATAAAAGAAATAAACTAAACTGCAACAAAGAGAAACAATAAATATTATCGAACTTAAGATTCATCTCAAGGGAGAGGTGAAGTGATTATAAAAGCTTAGGGACAAAGGACAAAAAAAAATTAACGAACTTAAGATTCATCTCAAGGGAGAGGGAAAGTGATTATAAAAGCTTAGGGACAAAGGACTCGGTATAGGGTGTGTTTATTGGAAAAAGCTGAATAGGAAGTTTTCAATATTGTTTTACTGTAGAGTCATTTTTTATAGTAAAGTTATTAGAATGTATTTTTTTTTAGTTTCAAAGTATTTTTTATTCAAGAAGAATATAAAGGGCTGGTGGTCTAAATTTTAGTTTTGTTTGAGTAAATAAGGTGTTTGGATTTGTGGGAGTGTTCAATGATAATTAATTTAGAGATTTTGTTGTAAAAATTGTTAGCAAAAACATGAGATTAAGATGATATTTAAAATATCTATAAATTTGGCCACAAAATCATGAGATTTGATAAAATCCTAACTAAGTAATGGATTTTTTTTGTCTTTAAAATATCCTAATAATTATTTAAGAGTTTTAAGAGACTTAAAAAAGTTTTAATATTATTTTTAGTCAAGATATTTGAAACATAATCAATCATCCCTTGAAATAAAGAAAAAAGAAAACAAAATACCTTAGAGAAGATTCATAGTTTTTTGATTTGGAAAGTAAAGATAAACTAAAAGCTTTAATAATTTGATACAACCCATAACCATTAGTCATAAAACTCTAATTCGATAAATTTTATTTTATAAAATTTAAATGCATTATTTGAAAAAAAACCTAATTTTTTTTTATAAAAATATAAATTTACATGTTTATTAGATAGTAGTTTTTTTTAATATTTATAACAAATTTGTCTTTTCAATATATTTTAATTTGGTTGTGAAAGAAAAGTTTATTTATTTATTTTTGGTTGACTAAGAGAAAATTTATTTATTTATTTTGGTCTAGATTTGACCCTTGAATCTTATGGTTTAATATTTCATAACATCTTAATTATCCAACTTTAAATGTCATGATTTACATAATACTTCATAACGCTTACTATATCTGGTATGGGTTGGTTTAAACTTTTTTGGAAAACAAGACTTAAAATCATTACATGGATATGCTTATTATGAAGTGAAATTTATTAATCCTAATTTATGGTCTACTTTAATATTTATTTAATTAATATTTGACAAAATCTCTATTTTAATAAATCATATCATTTTTTAAAATATGTTTGGGTTCTTAAGTAACTTTAAGACAATTAGAATTAATTGGAGTTAGTTTTTGAATATACTTATTATAAGTTCAATATATTATATAGGTAATTGAACTCTAATAAAGAGAATAACAATATTTTACCTCATTTACATTCAATTAAAAATAAATTATATTAAATTATTCAAATAATTTAATCCATTTGATAAATATTTTATATTTATTTTATTTTATAAATATTTTATGTTATAAATTATTTTATATTTAATCAATTGTTTATCTTTCATTCCTAGTTCTACATTAACTTTTAAATCTAATATCAATAATTAAATTATAATTATTTCTTCTTCCCTTCGTTTGTTGGATACATATCATCCTTTCCACTTTCATATGGAGTGGGCCTAATGGTTAAGAGCATGTGTTCCCTCTTAATAGTTCACATGTTCAAAACCTTAAGGGGGTAGAATATGTATGCCTTCGTAGACTTAGCAATCAGATCGCTGCGTGGAGGTGGGTCCCTTGTCCCACAAACAAGAGGGTCTCATACACCTATTTGGTGTCTGGCTTGGCTGTGACCTTAAAATTGGATAATAATATAATAATAATATGTTATGCCTTGTACTTCTAAAAAAACTCTCCTTTCCATAAGAGGATCTATCCTCATCTAAAAAAAATCCGATAGGAGGATACGGTTGGTCAGGTTGATCAAAATAACATATTTTTATTTATTTATTTATTTTGTTTTTCAGAGAGGAATAAACATTTTTTTATAGTGATTAATAAGAAAAACAATACATATTCTGATATCTGCAAAAACATTCTATATGGATCTTTCTCAATTTTCTGCAAATAAAAAAGATGTAGAGTTTGTGAGTGCCCCATATCCATAAGTATGTTCGAAATAGTGAAGTACTAAACCTGCTTGTCGACCAGCTGCTAATAAACGATATGGACAACTGGAGCATAAAAACAAGGTATATTTGAAGAAAAAAACCAAAGCAAACAAGAGTCCAGTAAAGTAGGTGATCAAAAGTTAAGGAATGTGAAAGGATCTCTCTACTAGCAGCTGACGGTTCAAGAAGTGCTGCAATTTGATCTAGCCGAATGGCTCGCCCAAACCCAAATTGGAGAGAAAGTCAACCAGAGTATTTACTTCCCGGAAGATATGTTGCATAGGAGAATCCTGAAGTCTCGAAAGTAGATACTTGATGCGGTGAATCCAGTCCAAAAGGCCAGGTGGATGAAACTGAGTCTTCCCATTTATCTCATCTATAACAGTTTTAACATCCCCGAAGATGTGAATGGAGGGCGACTGAAGATTGTATGCCACCCACAGGACACTCCAAAGTGCGAGCACTTCAGCTTTAGTGTTTGTGCCAGGTCCACCATTCCAAAAGGTGTGATACCTCAGTCTCTGATCAATCTTAATCCAGGCGCCACATCCACAGAAACGTGCTTGTTTAGCCCCATCAAAGAAACCAGCCAACATGGCCACCAGAAAAGGATGGAGGCGATGGGAAAGGTCCTGGGGAGAGGAAGAAGATGATAGTCTACCGACAATCAAGACATGATAACCCCATGAATATCGGAGAGATTCAAGGGACAAACCTAAAAAATGCAGCGATTTAGGGCTAGCTAAACCTCCCAAAAGAAAAAAAGAGAGGCATAGATTGAAATCTCAAGGAAGCATTCTCCCGAGATTGAAGGATTTGTAATATGCTGAGAGGTCTCCAAGCATAATAAAGTAAATATCGGGAGAATAAAGACCAGAGTTTAATGATAATGAGACAAGAGAGGAAAATATGAGCCACTGATTCAAAATCAGATCGGCACAATGAGCAGCGCCCAGGTCCAGAGAAGCCCCACTTAGCCAAATTGTCCTAAGTTAATATTTGGTTTTTCCACACATGCCAACCAAATAAAAGGATTTTGTTAAGAATAGGCCGATTCCAAAAATGTATGAAAGGTGACAACTCTCGTTCCAGTCCTCGTTGAGTGATAATGAAACTGTAAGACTTAGCCACCACAATAGCTGCACCATTCATCAATCCGTTCCATACAATGCTGTTGCCCCCCGGGTGAAGGCAGAGACCACATGCCTGTAACTGATTCGAGTAGGATTTCCATGCAACTACGTCCTGACCGACCAGTCCCAATAGAGAAGCAAATTTCCACACCGGGCAACCTTGCTGCCAATGAGAAATAAATTGTGACAGGAAAAATATACCTTTCTGAGCCAATGTATGTTTGAGATGTTCGTCTAGAAAAACATCTGAATTGAAGCCCATGATTCGATCACTGCCCAAAAGTATGCTTTGTCCATTACCAAACTGCTAGGCAAGCTTGCAAGAATTAAGTGACACCGCCCTCCTGAATCACAACCAAATATAAGATCCTCGAAGTTGGGGAAATGATGTGAGTCTATAGATCTGCTGGAGCGTCCAATCATTGAGATACTTTGTTCTGATGAGGGTAGGCCGAAGCCAGAACTTGTTAGTGCCCTCCAGAGGGATTTTATTAATAGAGCCTAAGAGAAAGAACGTATGTCCAGCAGCCCCCATCCCCCATATTGTTTAGGTATGTAGAGGGAGGCCAATTTGCAGAGGTAGATTTTTTTAGCACTCTTTGCCGTAGACCAAATGAATTGCAAGATGATGGACTCGATAGGAGAAATTATGCAGGAAGGAAGGTAGAAGAGGTGAGTCCAATATACTGCCAATTGCTGAAGCATAACCTGGATGAGTACAAAACAACCTCCCAAAGATAACCACCTGTGAGCCCAGTTGTAAATTCTCCATTTAAACTTATCCACAAGCCAAAAAAAATCGATAGTTCTGTAGCTGCAAGGTTTTAGTTTGAAGCCGAGGTAGGTTAGGCCCGCCAAGATATGTTCCAGCTTCATTCCAAAATCTCATCGTTCTCGAAAGATAACGTATTTTCTTTAACAAAAATAATTGTGCTTTTGCATTCTAATTTATTAAATTTCTGATAAATAAATTGCATCTAAACCTTAATCTTTTTCTACAACACACCATTTATTTGTTTTTTTTTTCTCAAAGACAACATGCTTGAGAACACACACTAAAATTATTTATTTGTATGCATTTTTATAAATTTAATAAAACTAGAATTGCATGATAAATTTAACGCACAATGATTGCAAAATAGTTCCAATCTATGAAAATAATCTCCTTTATCAACATGTTCAAGTTTTACGATCACTCTATTGAAATATGACTAGTTTTTTTTTCTTTATCATATTTCAATATTTTTAATAATATCTTTAAAAAATGTAGTGCCTTTGTTTCAATAGCCAATACATAGTTGTTCAATATAATAAGAAGATGTGACTAAATAATAATTATATTTCAAGTGTTTTAATAATATTTTTAGAAAACGATGAAGTTTTATTAATACAATTAGTTGAGGATGGGCTTCATAGAAAGGCGACCCAGGATCAAACCTCACGGGGTGTGGTTGTTCCTTGTGCTAGGGGAGGAGACATGCTAAAAAAATACAGTTAGCTAAAGGGATGGTGTGGCTCAGGCCGAATGCGATCCCCGAGTAAATTTGACAACTTAGATGTCCCCGGGTCGTGGCTCCTCAAACCACATGTCAAGTTTAAAAGATCGCAATGAACTTGACAAACAATATATATATATATATATATAAAACATCGTGTCTTTGTTCCAATAGCCAATACATAAATATTATTAACTATTATAAGAAATATCAATCCCTTTATTTGAGTTACATTGGATTTGTGCTTGTTTGTTTGATAAATAAGAAAATATTTAATTATATATAATGTATAAATAATTAAGATGAAGATTATAATAGCATTTATTACATATATTACAAAGTAATATATAAATTTTAGAAATAAAATTTAATAAAATTTAATAAAGATGAATGAACAGTAATAACATCAAATATATCTTACAATATAAAATAGTAACGTTAAATGATGTTCTTTATTGTTAATATTGTTATAAACATACTTGTTAATAGTACTTTACTAGCATTTGCACCAAAAGGGTGCAAAGACATGCCGATAGAAGTGTAGATGAATGTAAAGTGATGCATAAGTAGCAATACACGAAAGAAGGATGTAGACGAGGAAGGAATGAGGAATCAGGATGCTAAAGTATTGGTAAAGTAGAGATTTGCAAGTGGGTAAAAGTGCATTGTAGAAGTTGCAATATATTAGTTTTTTTATCACTCCATCATCACAATTTTGATGATAAGATCCCAAGTTTATGTTTTTAATTGATGAAAGTAAGTTTGACATAAATCATCAGTAGAATGGAATTTGATGGGAAAATTACGTATTAGAGGGTGATAGACAAATTGTCTATGATAAGGTGATTTTCCTATCCAAAACAACTAAAAAAATGTTGCTACCCATTTATCCAATACAAAAAAAATATATTCCTTTTATGATAAAATAAGCCAAAAGAATATTATAGTTGCAAAATATTCAAATTTAACAAATGCTTCAAATTTGAAATTCCACTCCAAGTCATCCTCACACAAATTTTAAAAAAATTATAAATATAATATTTTGATGCCCAAGGATTATAAAACACGAACCATTCAACTGACTAATTACTAATTATTCACTAAGGAGCATTTTGAGAAAAGGCTTGTTTACCCATCGTTCCGAAGTATTAGGAAAATATCTGCTCATATTGCAGCAAGAGTTGCAGAAAAAACATATGAACTCGGTATGCATCACTTGTCACTTACTCTAGTTAGTTGGAAATAAAATGCTAAAAGAATGAGAACTTAAATACTAATTGAATTGGCAGTTAGGTTGTCATATTGATTTTCATTAGTTGGCTTTTAGTGATTAGTTCATCCCATTCCCCTTTTAGAAAAGCGATTTGTGAGATAGAAGTTAGTCATAATTATTAGTCACAGAAGGATTCCATTATTATGTAAGGAGATACATCCCAGCTGATTGGCCATGTATGGAGAAATTTGGTGAATTGTTTCACTGAGTTTGCTACATACTAGATTTGTGGCTTAAAAAATTGCAAAAAGCTTGCCCGATTGTGAATTGAATTTCTGTACAAATCAACATTTATAGTCTTCTTTCAAATGCTATCTAATTCGGAATAGTTATTAGGTACTAATTATCTGAAATGCGGATGGCAGAAAAACCATGTAATTCTCGCACTATTTCTAAATAAGCCAAATGTGGTGCCCAATAACTCGGTTTTCATTAATGCTGTTATTTCTAAGTTAAGTGCTTGTTGTGAAGGTGGTGCCTTACCGCTCTTTCTTCATTCCCACAATTTTGTGTTTCACTAATGTTTATTTTATAACAAGCCACTTGTGACTGCGGTGCAAATGTAAATGCAAAAACCAGCTACCCAATGGGCCTAAGAATGTGATGCTTTCATCACCACTACTACGTGGATTGCCGGTAAGGACAGGCAGAAGGTATAAAAGATGATATGGACCAGTGAAAGGTCATATTTTTCTATGCATTCGCGTAGATGTAGTAGTGGTCACCACACTTTCACATGTGAACCCTGGAAGGTTTTCAGGTTCAATGAGTTTTTTTATGCGCCTTGGAAAGGAGAGAGATTTTGTGTTGAAAATTCAAATCATGGTACTTTACAATTCTACTTATTTTAATGACCAAGGACCATGTGAAAATAAAACCTAATACGCTGCAACGATGGATAAATTTTTGGAACATCAATTCCCATTAAAATAATCACAATCCAATTCCCACAAACAACACATAGCGCTGGATATATAAAGTTCCCCAGAATGAGAAAAAAGTGAAAATTTTGGTCTTGGATAAAAAATACGGTAAGTTGGTGCTCGCTCTTACTTGAAAACTAACAGCTTCGCCAGTCACAACCCCTTTCCTCAACTTCCCTGGGCTTGGCATCTCAAAAGAAGTTTGAAAAGGTCCAACTTCCTCAGCAACAACAACATCAACATTTTTGCTGTCGTTGGCAATATCAACTAACTATAAGCCTTGTGAGTGTGTGTCTTTATAGCTTGTGTGATTATCAACTTCTTGGTCTTTAGTTATAACTTGGTTCTCTTCTTAGTTCCATTCTCGGGTCTTTGTGCATTGTCAACTAGCAGGGCGTGATCATCATTTTGACAGAATTGAATATAAAATAAAATTAGAGTAAAATTATATTTATAAGACCTGACTTAGGCACAAAAGGCGTTAAGGGAATCCAAGCAACATTTTTCCTCTGCTTCATCTCTAGCAGCTTTGTTCGCGACCTTCTGCGCCTTCTGAAAGAGCTCCACAGTCCACTAAATCCTTTTCCACGGCCCATTGCTCTACTGCTGCTGCTATTACCTAACCCTAAACTTTGACCTACCTCAATATGAACATCAATAGAGAGTGCCAACACACACCAATTTATGCTGCTATTGCTTGAAGAAAATTCTTCAGATAAGGTGAAATTGTCCACAATTTGCTATTACATGGATAAATTGTCTCAACAGAAGAAACAATCTCCATCCCTGCAGATTAGCAACAAGCAAGTGCATAATTTGGAAATTTGCCTTAGAAATCCAAACAATACCTTTGCGATTATGCCGAAAGCTGCACGATTAAAATGAGCTGGTTGTCCATAAATTTTGTGAGTTCTAACCTCCAAAAAAAAACTCGAAATCCCATCTCAAGAAAAGCAAGTGGACAAAATAAGCATACCATTTTTGTGGTTAGTTTAGACGGTGAAACACTTCGAATATTTCCATTGCAATTAGGAGGAGATGACGCCTTAACGCCCGTGGCGGCAAATTTTGTAATGGGTGGGGCTGATGATGTCATCTCATGAACTTTCTTCAAGAATGCTGTTTATAAAAGAAATACAGTGAATCAAAAAGGCAAAAAAAACAATGATACAACAAGGAAACCCCTACCTTAATATCAGGTGATTTAGCTGCTTTTCTTTTTCTTCAAATTGTAATATGCCTGATTCACGGAACCAAATTTCAACAGGGATGGCGACGCAGTTGGTTAGAGCGTAACCTCCCTCTTTGTCTGTACTAACTCTATCTTTCTCAATATCCCCATATTTATCTATAATAACTTTTTCCCGTCTTCATCGCTTCCAGAATGGATACAGAATGTTACTAAGCTTAATGGATACATAATGTTACTGTAAAATTCGGTTGCTCACAAGAACCGTACGGTGAGATTTCACAATACCATAACCATTCTTGAAGAAAATAACTATGGATATCTAATATTCACTTCATATTTTGAGGTGTTGCAACATTTTAACAAAAAAAGCAGCGGAAAGACCACCGTAGACATATAGGCCAGAGAAAAGACAGAGACAGACACTAGTGTCATCTTACCTCTGGATCTCATCGAACTTTTAACATGAATCACAACTGTCCACCATACTTAAAACTGTCAAAGACTTGAAAATGATGAGAACCCATACCTGAAGAGTAACAAAGCTGTCAAGATGAGATGGGATGAAGAATGATGCACAGGTCCGATCAGATGTGAAAACCTTGATACAGACTGCTAATAGCACATACACTACCTGAAACTGTTGGAAAGGCAGAGGATTCAATCACATAAATAACGCAAAGATTTCACACAAGAACAATGAGCTGCGGCTCTTCAATTAATCTAAAACTCTGAATCATAAAACTCTCTTACTTTCTCTCTTAATACAATGAACCCATGAAGGGTATTTAATCTAATTGACATGCACATACACTCACACATAACTGAAATTGATCAACTCGCTTAACTGACTCTCTAACTCACTCACCAAATCTAATTGTAACTCAACTCAACTAACTCACTTAACTGATTGTATAATTCACTCAACTCTAACTCTACATGCGGGAAGTAATTATATATTTTAACACTCCCCCTTAATTACGACTGCTAAAATAAAACATAACTCATGACAACTCAAACATGCCTGCTGGTCTATGTCTCAGCTAGGCTTACAACACCCAAGTTTCTTTTGTGAAACTCAAACAAATCTACTACTAATGGCTTCGTAAATATATCAGACAGTTGATCACTCGTTCTACAAGGATTCAAGTGAACTTCTCCATTGTTCACAAGTTCTCGAATAAAATGATATCTAGTATCAATATGCTTGCTCTTTTGATGAAACACACTATTCTTGGATAGTGCAATTGATGATGTGTTGTCACAGTATATCGCTGTTGATCCTTGTTGTTTTTGCTTGAGTCCATCCAATACTCTTCTTAACCATACTGCTTGACATGCTGCTGAAGTTGCTGCTACATATTCTGCTTCTGCTGATGATAGTGTAACAATAGGCTGCTTCTTAGATGCCCATGCTATCACTCCTGAACCGAGATGGAAAACATAACCAGATGTGCTCTTCCGATCATCCAAACTTCCTGCAAAATCACTATCTGTATATCCAATAAATTATTTCTTTTCTGTATTTGCATACATTATGCCATAATCTCTGGTTCCTGCTATGTATCTCAGAATTCTTTTTCCAACACTCCAATGTGTGTCTTTTGGAGTCTCCATAAATCTGGAAATTAGACTCACTCTCTTCATAATATCTGGTCTTGTCGCTATGAGATACATGAGGCTGCCAACCAATCTTTTGAATAGAGTTGGATTGACATCTTCCCCTTCATCATCCTTACTTAACTTTGTACCCGTTGCAACTGGTGTAGGTACAGGTTTGGAATTATCCATCCTGAATCTTTTCAGCAAATCTGTTGCATAATTATTTTGACAAATAAAAATTCCTTTTTCAGATTGCTCAACTTCAATGCCAAGAAAATATTTCATGAGACCTAGATCTGTCATCTCAAATTCTTTCATCATGGCTGCTTTAAATTCATCTATTTCAAGATCACCTATAAAAATCATATCATCAACATATAAGCAAACTATCAAAATCTGTCCATGCTCATTTACCTTTGTGCATAAGGTAGGCTCAATGCTACTTCTGCAAAATCCATTCTTGATCATATAACTGTCGATTCTGCTATACCATGCTCTAGGTGCTTGCTTCAGTCCATAGAGCGCTTTCTTCAATCTGTAAACTTTATCTTCTTGTCCTTCAACTTCATAACCTGGAGGCTGCTGCACATAAATTTATTCTTCTAAAATTCCATTCAAGAAGGCTGATTTGACATCCATCTGATATACTTTCCACTTGTTCTGAGCTGCTGTCGCTAGAACTGCTCTTATAGTATCCAATCTAGTGACCGGAGAAAAAGTTTCTCCAAAGTCTATTCCCGGTTGCTGCAAGAATCCTTTTGCAACAAGTCTTGCTTTAAATATGTCAATCTCACCCTTCTCATTCACTTTGGTCTTGTATACCCACTTCACACCAATGAGATTTTTATCATTTGGTAAATCAACCAAATCCCATGTATCATTCTTTTCAATTGAATTCATCTCTTCATCCATGGCTTGCACCCAATTGTCATCTCTGATTGCTTCTTCAAACGAAGAAGGTTGGAATTCCAACAATGCAAAATTTGAACTAACATCCAAATCATCATAAATATCTTTCAGACTTCTCATATTTTTCTTACCTGATTCGCTACTTGGAGAATTCTGATCTGTGGATCTTCTTGAAGATCCATGCTGCTTTGAAAATCTTGGAGTCCTTGCTGGTGTGACTCTATTTGGTGTCTGCTCTCTTGGTTCTTGCTGCTCCTCTTCTTCTACAAGATCATCCTCCATCAATGGTGTTTGAGCATCGGTTAGTGTGTCTACAGTCCCATTCCATGACTCTTGTTCTTTGAACACAACATCTCTGCTAATGATTGTCTTCTTTGTGACAGGGTTATACAATTTGTAAGCTTTTGACTACTCACTATAACTAGTAAATATACATTTTTCACTTGGATCATCTAATTTTCCTCTTATTTTCTTAGGCATATGTGCATAGGCTACACATCCAAAAACTCTGAAATGAGATACACTGGAAGACATACCTGACCATGCTTCTTCTAGAAATCTGTTCATCACGCTCTTTGTAGGAGATCTGTTTATCACATAAACAAAACATGCAACTGCTTCTGCCCAATACTCGTTAGACATGTGTCTTGCTTTCAACATGCTCCTTGTCATGTTCATGATTGTTCGGTTCTTCCTCTCTGCTACACCATTCTGTTGTGGTGTGTATCTGGTTGTAAACTGTCTTCTAATTCCATGTTGTTTGCAGTACTCATGGAATGCCTTCGAATCGTATTCTCCACCACGATCCGATCTCAATACCTTGATCTATTGATCACTTTGGTTCTCCACCAAAGCTTTGAACTCTTTGAATTTTGCAAAAGTTTCAGACTTCTGCTTCAAAAATTAAACCCAAGTATTCCTACTATAATCATCAATAAAGGTGAGGAAGTAACAACTTCCACCAATCGATTTTGTCCTCATAGGTCCACACAAGTCGGTATGCACCAATTCAAGTGGTTTCTTTGCTCTGTAAGAAACTCCTTTTGGAAAAATTTCACGGTGTTGCTTTCCCAAGATGCAAAACTCACAAGTGCTAGCAGGTTCTTTGATGGGAGGTAAACCTCTGACCATCTGTTTCTGCTGCAACAATATTAAACCGGAAAAATGAAAGTGTCCAAACCGAAAGTGCCATAACCAGTATGCATCAGAATTTGCAGTTGTAAAAGAACTAACCTGATCATTATAGTTCATAATGAGAGGAAAGAGTCTGTTCCTCGTCATCTGCACCTTTGCAATCAGCTGCTTGCTTGGGGATTTGTCGTAAATAACACACTGTTGCCCCTGAAAGATAACTTTGTATCCTTTCTGCATCAGTTGACCAACACTAATCAAATTGTGTTTGAGTCTAGGGACATAGTATACCTCTGATATTGTCTTTGGCTCCCCCTGCTTGGTCACAATTTTGACCACTCCTTTGCCATCTACAGCCACAGTCTTGTCAGTTCCCAACTTTACCTCTGTCTGCACTGAGACATCCAAATTAGCAACCAAATCCTTGTTGCCTGTCATGTGGTTACTGCAACCACTGTCTAATAGCCAGACCTTATTAGATGGTGCATGCATGGTGTTGCATGCTAGAAACATAGAGTCAGTATTTTATGTACTAACATTAGCTCTTTGATTGCCTTGATCTGCAATCTTCTTCCTACACTCACGAGCATAATGACCAAATCTATTGCAGTAATAGCACTTTACCTTAGATTTGTCAGACCTTTGATTGTTATGAAAGCTTCTGCTGTTGCTACTTCCATGTTGATGCTCATGATCGTCTCGGCCATCTCTGTGACCGCCATAGTTGCTGCCTCGTCCTCTTCCTCTCGATCGACCTCTGCCTCGACCTCTTGAAATATAGACTTGAATTTGGAAGGCAATTTCCAATTTGGGATCCTTATTTATGTCTATCCTTGCCTCATGTGATAGAAGGGATCCCATCAACTCATCAATTGTGAGTTTTTCCAAGTCCTTTGCTTCTTCTATGGCTGCTACCACAACATCAAATTTGGTAGAAAGGGATCGAAGAACCTTCTCAATCACTGTTCGATCTTTAATATCTTCGCCATAGATTTTTAACTGATTGACGACAGACATGACCCTATTCATGAAGGAATCAATGTCCTCTGTCTCCTTCATCTGCAAAATTTCGAAATCTCTCCTAGTATTCTGCAATTTAACAATATTAACTTTTTCCATACCTTGATAGCTTGTCGCCAAGGTGTCCCATGCCTCCTTTTCTGACGAGGTTATCATGATCTTTTGGAACACGGCTCGATCTACTCCCTGCTGGATTAGAAGCAATGCTTGTGCATTCTTTCGCTTATCTTTCTTCCACTGTTCCCTCTCTGCATTACTGAGGGCTCGTTCTTCTGCATCATCTTGAGGTTCTGCAAACCCATACTTGACATGATCCCAGACATCATGCGCTTTTAGCATAGTCTCCATCTTAATGGCCCACATATCGTAATCTTTCGCATTAAAAGAAGGAAGTTGTGGCTGGAAGCTGCTTGTAGCCATCTTTCTTCAAAAAAAAAAGTTCACTACTGAAACCCTAAAATTTTTGATATGCTTTGCAAATCTTCAAAAAAAATCCTTATAATAAAACCCTAGATTTTATTATTTTTATGATTTATATAAAAATTTCTTAAAGAAAATATTTATATAAAAAAAAAAATCTCTTTTTAAAAAAAAAAACTTTTTATAAAAGGTCCACCTTTTAAAACCCTTTTATAATATGCTTATCCCCTTTTAAAAAACTCCTTTTCAAACCAAAAAACCCCTCACGTGCTTTTATGAGAGACTTTTATAAAATTAAAATCTTTATGAAAAACCCTTTTCATATGCCTTGTAATAATCTTACGTATTCAAAGCACCTCACGTCGTTGACTTTAAAGTCAATAACGCGGCCCAACTTCAATATGTCTGTGTCTTAACGCACCTCCCGATCTATGGTGTTGCATTAGTTCCTTAACGCAACGGAACTTCAAGATGCCCGCGTGTTTGAAAATCGTGTTAAGTTTTTCGCTTTTAACGCGGTTCTAAACAGTGGGATCCAGCGTTATAATGCTCTGTCTTTAATTAAAAGCGGCGTTATAGCGTAAAAACGCGGAAAAAAAATTTCCTTCTCACACACGGATGATTGCTAATCCGTTTTTCTTATGTTCTCTGTGACCTCGCTCTGATACCAATCTGTTGGAAAGGCAGAGGATTCAATCACATAAATAACGCAAAGATTTCACACAAGAACAATGAGCTGCGGCTCTTCAATTAATCTAAAACTCTGAATCATAAAACTCTCTTACTTTCTCTCTTAATACAATGAACCCGTGAAGGGTATTTAATCTAATTGACATGCACATACACTCACACATAACTGAACTTGATCAACTCGCTTAACTCACTCTCTAACTCACTCACCAAATCTAACTGTAACTCAACTCAACTAACTCACTTAACTGATTGTATAATTCACTCAACTCTAACTTTGCATGCGGGAAGTAATTATATATTTTAACAGAAACAAAATAAATTGGAACAGATAAGAATTTAATATCATATAGACAGAATGAAGTGACTGCATCAAAATTACATGAATTCGAGCGGATAAGAAATTCACAAGTAATTTCAATGAGACAAAATATTAAGACAAAATAAAATGAGTGGCAGAGAAACACACTAAATTGAACCAATACCAGGAAAATTCCAAGAACGATACTAGATTTCCCAACAATAAAAATATACATTGTCAGACAAATTATTCAGTTATTGCAGTGAATTTCGAAATCAAAACTTTCGTTTACCCCTAAATCTCAGTCAATTTCAGTAAAGAGAAAGTATCGACCTGAAGGTGAACAGATCGCTAAACTTTCTCAGACTTGCCTAAATCCCCCTTCTTCTCGACCAGTACTTGCTCCCATGGTGAGACACCTGCAAATGGGTCACTTTTCCTAACCCTAGTTTTATGCTCTGCCCATGTGACTCGACCCCTTGACGTCTGTCCATGGTCTTCTTGGAGGACACCTAGTCATCGACCTGGTCGGCACGAGAGGGAGGAGAAACAGGAGCAAATTCTCTTTGCTCTCTAAAATTCCTATCCCAAATGCCTCCTTTGACTGCTACTCCTGAATCTCGATCGTGGGACGTGTTAGATGCATTTCCTTCTGAGGACAAGAAAATGGTGGTGTCCGGAAGAGGGCGGGATCGACGCCTGTGGAAATATATGAAATAGTGACTCTTCTTCTTCCTCTGTTTGTTAACGTTGGCTGCCGCACCGCTGCCTCTCATGCTGCTCTGTCTTTCTATTTGGCCTTTTCGCGTTCGGCTTCTTTGGCCCAAGTTTCAATCCGTCCATTGTTTTTTTGTCGCCATTGTTGTCTGAAATGAAATCGAGAGTAACCCAAAAATTTGAAGTTAAAGAATGTGATGCAGATACTGCGAGTGACGAGAATTTGGTGTTAAGAGAGTTTGAGCAGACCGAGATGAGAATTTGGCGGCAGAGAGTTAACTCAGGTGAAGCGACTCGTGACACTGTTCAGATTTTGGAACAGCCGTTGAGGACGACGAATTTAAACAGTATCCCAAACAAAAACCCCCATAATAAAATGCCCATCGGCATAATGAACAACGACAACACACCACATTGAAAAAATTGCAACCTTGGTAAGCTCTTTTATAACTTGTCAAATGCATGTGAAACATTATTGATCATTGTTTATGTACCCGTATAACTCTAACCAAATGGAATACTTACAATAATAATAAGAGAATATGGCTTCTTACACACAATTTTCTCTAAATCCTAGCAATCGCCATATATGGTAAAGTATGATGCATAATGCATCCCATAATACACATAGTGATCCATATCCTCATCAATGTGAAATACACAATTCTATAATTTTAGGATGTGGCATTACTCATTAAACTTTGGAATGCTTTTGATACATTGTTTCCTTCTATAAGTGGAGCAATCACCACATATGATAAATTATGATGCATAAAACATCTCATAATACAATACACATAATGATCCATATCTTGATCAATGTGAAAGACACAATTCTATAATTTAGGATTCTCATGTACATTGGTTCCCTTCTTTGAGTGGATTTAAACTTAGCTTAATAACCAAATATAACACACATTTATATATTACAACAATTTCAAAACAAATAAATAATTGCCTCATTTTCAAAAGCCTTAAAGTGATCATGAAGATTTTTCTTTATTGAATGATTGGGACATAGTTGTTCCACATTCTTCTATCATGCCCTATAATTTAGGCCTTGCATCATAGATTCTTGCATTCTAACATACACTTTTTTATTAAAAATAATCAAATAAAAATAACTTATAACACAAATTCATTTACCATTTTCTACAAGTTTATATCTCCTCTAGAAACTTTTGATAGAACTTGTTTAGTTATATATACATCCTTACTACTCAACACTTTTCAAATATATAAATGACATATTTAATTGTAAATCATAAATTTTATTTGAACCAATCTCTTTACTACTTTATATGCTTTTCTCTTTCTATTTCTTCCTTTTGATAAAATTATTTTTATCAATTATAAACCTCCCTATTATGATGTGTTAATTAAAGAAAATAATCTACATCACTAAATGATTCATTTTAAACTTTTATTTCATTTCCCTTAGCTTGGTAAGATTTGCTAGTTTCTACACAACATTTTGCTCAAAGGTTATAATATATATGATCTATCGCATCCTCACTCCTCCTCAAATTCTTGATGAAGGAACTAGACATGTAGGATAACTATCAAAATTTCCTATAATCATTAACTAAGTTATTGTTGGGGCCCTTGTTTTGAAAATGAAATGGTTTTGAGTCGCAGAGAACAGGTGGTGGAACACAACAACGGTAGACAGGGAGCTGTCACGGTTGCGGAGAGCCGAAGAACTGGTGGCGCGGTAGTTGTGGGAAACCAACACAGATGGCAAGAATGAGTGACAAGGACAGGTAGCAGAACTCCCAATAATCAGGGAGATGCGGCAAACAACAAAGCATGAAAGGAGGGAAAACTGACAGTTGCATTGGAAAAGGAACAAATAGGCAATCAAGCAGCATAGACGAAAGGTTAGTCCAGTAGAGGGCTGAGGAAGAGAGCCGTACGAGAGCTCTATTCGATTCTGTTCTGTCTTGTAAATGTTGTAATCTGTCCGTCTGTATTCAAATCTAAGGAGTAATGTAACTGTCTGCTATTGATAATGAAATATAATTCTACCTATGTTTGATGCCTTGAGTTCTGTGTTAAGCATTTGGTTATGATGAATGTATTGCCCGCTTTTAATTTTTACTTTTGCATCCTGAATATGCTTCATGAGTAGTATCTTATGCAAGGTAGCTAAATCTGTTTGTAGTTCCTAGTTCTGTTTGTTTTTCTCTATAGTTGTGATCAGTCGATATCTGATATGTTCCTAACCTTATTAAGGTCATGGAATGCCTCAGGTGAGGCTCTCTGCTCTTTAGAGTAGGGTGAAAATGTTGACGTTGTGCTAGACTACTGCGAAAACCTTGTTGGCCTCTCTCCTGAACCTGGGTCTTACTCAGAGACCTTCTTTCTCACCAACAAATGGTTCCGTTGCTGGGACCTGAAATTTCATTTAGGAGCTAGATCATGGTATCACAGATTTTCAAGAGAGAAATACGAAGTTGGTGGGATAACCACTTAGATCAGTTCATAGCGCAACAACTGAGTTGAGACAGCAGAGGGAGAAAACTGTTAAGGATCGGGTTCTATTCTCTGAATATGCGAGTGATTTCTACAAAATTTTCTGGGGAAAGTTTCCAGAGGAAATATATAATTGGTTGCAGAGACTACAAGTCAAGACAGTCCAAGGGGGGTCACGTAAGATCTGTTGCAAGTGGTTGCATGTGGATCTGGTAGCACTCCATCGGTTAGATACTGATTTGACCCGAGTTGTAGATTTCTGGGTGCAATATATCTTGGAAGGATATATAGTTGAATTCACGACTGAGTGTTACCAATCCTTCCCAAAGGTAGAGGACGGATTCATATCCGGATTGCGGGAAGACTCATTGAAGGAGCGACTACATGAGCTACAAGAACTTGAAGAGGACAAGATTTTAGCGGAGTTTCATCAGACTGTCCAAAAAGATAGGTAGAAAGCTTGGCATGAACGTCATATCAAACATAAAATGTTTAAGGTCGGAGGAAAAGTTTTACTGTATGAAAACAAGTTCCAAAAGTTCCCAGGTAAACTCTGAATGGATTGGCTGGGACCGTACCATGTGATTGAAATCCGAGATTCAGGAGAAGTTAGGTTAGCACAACTGGATAGCCAAGTATTACCAGGATGGGTGAATGACGTATGCTTGAAGCCTTATCATGAGTAAGTCTCATAATTTCCTTTTAAAACAACTCTCGCAACCGAGAGGAGTCAGTAGGGTAGAATAGAGTAGGTAGATTCAATAACTCTCTCACACCCGAGAAGAGAATAGATAGGAATCCCAATAAAGCAAAAACTGCAATACAGAGAAAACTCATAGTTGCGATGCGGAGACCGCATCGCAACCGATTGTGGTCGGGTGGAGGGTAGTGTCCAACGTGTCATCCATGTCAGAGAGCCAAACGTGTCGAACATCATTCCATCATCATGACCCATCATTACCCATGTCAGTCTGTAGGATTACCAGGATTTGAGAATTAACTGCCATAATTAGTAACATCCATACCGTAATAAATTTTCCATATTAAGCCATAATCATTACCCATCACATCTGCCCAAATCCCAAAGTCACAGTCAGCCATGTCAGAACACACCTCATCGCGGTAACTAATCACATGATTATAGCCGTGGGGGAGGCATAAAAATTAATTAGTTATGGGGTCTTATTAACCTCATTCGTGCTGGTTACATTACTTAACCTGCATGAAAGAAGAAAGCACGAGAATGCCAGAGAATTCCAAGTTAGAACAAGAAACAACAGCAACAGAGAGCGAAATATCATTAGAAGAAGTCCAAAGAGAGTATCCAGTAGCAGGAATTTACAAAGAAAGAGTAGGGTAGCACTGCAAGTGTACAAAAGAAGATCAAAGATGACCAAGGTAGCGCCAACAGTTGTTGAGCCTGAGATCGACGAGAGAATTCAGAGAATGGATTTGCTAGTGGGAAAATATGACAATGCGTCATTGATCGACACAGACTTTACGGATTCTTACCAGTTTCCAGCGATGAAGAGGCAGGTTTACATAGAAAATTACGCTACGGAAGGAGGAGAGGAAGCAGCAAGGTTGCACCCAGAGTTCAGAGGTATCCAGCAGTTGACCATATTGAAACTCAGGAACCTCCCAGTGTTCGGAACCATAGGAGAAGCGATGTAGTGTACGAAATTCCTGTTGAGCAGACTCTAGAACGGGTCACTATGGCTAGGGAGAGAGATACCAATGCATGCAGAAGATATTCACAGGCTGACGGGATTATTAGAAAAAGAGAGGGATGTCTCCACAACATTCCAGACAGTCTACAAAAGAGCAAAGAAGGTAGGATATTGTGACTATTACAAGAAATATGACACTAAAAGAGGAGGGAAGGGGGTGAAGATAGAACTTATAAATAGCCCAGGAGTTAAATTTTCCTCTTACCTGATTTTAGGCAAGACCATGAGGCACTACACGAAGGGTGAATGTACCCTCGATACCATTTCAGTTGCAGAACACTACCTCCAGGGAACCCAGCTGAATTGGTGTACGTTTCTGCTGAATGAATTGTTTGAAGCCTGCGAGGATAACTACAAAAGAGCCACCAGGTTCATTTATGGCTACCTTATCATGACGTTTGCAATGTGGAAATGGACTTTCCCGGGAGTCAGACAGCCTGTGGAACTCACAAGTGACCAACCGATGGTGATGAAGTTTACACCTCGGAAGATCTTGTGAGACCTCGACACCAAGGAGGCATGCAAGGAGGTAAATGAAGAGGCGTTCAAATTCTAGTACAAGCAGATGGTGGACATAGTGGCGAGGCACCAAAGGGTCCCGAGGAGTCTTCTGGACAGATATTCTTCTCAAATATGGTTTGGGGTCACTCACAAATAGACCTACATCAGGCCCACTTGTGTGGACGAAACAACGTTTAAAATGAGATCGTTGAAGTTTCAAGTGGACGAAAAGGCATTCCACACTGAAGTCTGCTCCTGGTTGAGGGTAGGAATGGAGATCAAAAGCAGAGTCCATCACTACTTGTTCAAGGGCATGCAACCAAAAGCAATACCAGGGGAGACACCAGATGAGACACTGAACAGAGTGTCTTGGCTGTGGCTAATACCAATACTGGAGGAGCTGGACACAAGAGTAAACGGCTTTAATCAGGTAATGCAAACTCTCACCAGTTCTTCTCCCTTGTTTCCTACTTTTTTAGAGTTTCAGGCCTCAAATTTTGCATCACCTTCCATAGTTGCACCCCTAATCACTGCCCTACCATCCACCATGTTCAATTAAGCCCCAAAAACCACTGTAGGTCCAATCCGAAAGAACAAGGCACCTAAACTACCTGTAGCTACTCATAAGGCCAAGAAAGCAAAGGTGATGATGCTAAGAAAAATAGTTGATCTCACTGAGGAAGATCAAACACAACCTATGGATACAGGAGCACCAATTCAAGAGGAGCCAGAGGTGCCCCCCCATGTAACCTTTGAGCTACCTGTGTTCAATCCATTCTCAGTTTTGAATGTTCAAACTTCATCTTCACCCCACACTCATACATATTCACCTCACACTCACCATTCACTGCCTCAATCGTCATTCACTTCCAAAGACCGTTCCGCCCACACTCCATCCACATCAGCAACCATTTCAGACCAAGTCAATACAAAAAGAAAAATAAATGGAGACAACGAGGCAGAGGTTAAATTGAGTACAACATTGGTACCCGAGGTTAACCAACCTTTGGTTTAACAGAGAACTTTCTAGGACCTTTTAATTCGTGGGGGATATTTTACTACAGATACAATGCCCTCACCCAAGGAGCTGAACCCTTTTCAGCAAGGAAATTTGATACTTTAACAGGTTCAACCAACCACAAGCATGAATGCCCCAGGGAATCGGTTTCCGAAACAGAACCAACTGACGTCACCACATGAGCACTCAACCAGATCAATAGCCAACGGTCAATCACTTAGAGAGAGACCGCCAAGATATGTCTGGGGCCGAGAGTATGCAGACCTGGGGCACAAAACAACTACACAATGACCTCCAGCAGAGGTTCGAAAAACAACAACTGCAAATCAACGTGCTTATAGAAGAGTGCAACTAGTTAAAAGGAGAAAAGGACAGTCTGTAGGAACAACTGGAGAAGGTGACATATATTTTCAAGGATCTCTGGACAACAGTAATAGCTCAAGATGACAAGACACCGGGGGCCATAATGGCTTGCACTATGGTCGAACGGTCTATCCGCGTGAAAATAACTTGTGCCAATCTCAGCAAGGAGAATTAAGAGCTAAAGGAAGCACTTGCGACTAGACCGAAGTTACCAGATCTTGCTGTCATATATGCCAAGAAGGTCACCGAGAAGAATAAACAGGCAATTGGGATGCAAGAAACCCTAGGGACCACGGTGAAAGAAGCTTACAACCTTCTAAAACATTTGCATGAGTTTTCAACCTCGTTAACTATGAAGGTTCAACCAACCTCGACACAGCTACAGGAAGTCTCACAAGAAATAAAGGAGGCCATAGACCTTGTTGGCATTAACCAGTTGTATAATCAAGCGGAGGAACTGAAGACCAAAATATAGAAGATCGAAGAGAATTCAGTTGCCACCAAACATGTCCTCTGAGAACTGAGACACCCAGTAAAGCATATTGCAAAAACAATATAGAAAATGGCCACTGAGGCTGAAATCAAATTTAAGGAAGTATTCAGCAAGCTATCGACCATTACAGGAGAAAAGGAAGCTGAACAAATTGCCATAGATATGGACCAACTAATGAAGGAATGGAAACATGCCATTAATGACTTCGCCGAACTCAAATCTTCAGCATTGGAAAAGGTTCCCGAGTTGGGGCCCTTGTTTGGATAGGGAGAGGAAACAAAGAAGTCAGGGCTAGCCACAGAGGCAGGCAGACCAATGGAGACCGAGGAAACATAAAAGGATTGACTCAGTGCGAGTCAATAGCATGTGGTCGGGGCCTGTTGGGGCCCTTGTTTTGAAAATGAAACGGTTTGGAGTTGCGGAGAATAGGTGGCAGAGCGCAACCACGGCAGGCAGGGAGCTGTCATGGTTATGGAGAGCCGGAGAACAGGTGACTTGAAAGTTGTGGAAAACCAAAACATATGGCAAGAGTGAGCGACAATGACAGACAATAGAACTCCAGTGATCAGGGAGATGTGGAAAACAACAAAACAAGAAAGGAGAGAAAACTGATAGTTGCGTTGGCAAAGGAACAAATAGGCAATTAGCCAGCGTAGACGAAAGGTTAGTCTAGTAGAGGGCTGAGGAAGAGAGCCATAGGAGAGCTCTGTTCGGTTCTGTTCTGTTCTATCCTGTAAATGTTGTAATCCGTCCTTCTGTATTCAACTCTGAGGAGTAATGTAACTGTCTGCTATTGATAATGAAATATAATTCTACCTGTGTTTGATGCCCTGAGTTCCGTGTTAAGCATTTGGTTATGATGAATGTATTGACCGCTTTTAAATTTTACTTTTGCATCCTGAATATGCTTCATGAGTAGTATATTGTGCAAGGTAGCTAAATTTGTTTGCAGTTCCTAGTTCTTTCTGTTTTTCTCTATAGTTGTGATCAGTCGATATCTGATCTATTCCTAACCTTACTAAGGTCACGACACGCCTCAGGTGAGAATCTCTGCTCTTCGGAGTAGGGTGAAAATACCGGCGTTGTGCTAGACTACTGCGGAAACCTTGTTCTCCTCTTTCCTGAACTTGGGTCTTACTCAGAGACCTTTTTTCTCGCCAACAGTTATGGTGCCATATTAATACCCTTGCTTCTGAAACCATTAAATTCAACATAAACATTTGCTATGATTTTTTAAAATTTCTCATTGGATATTGTTGCAAGAATTTTCCTCCTTCCCCCACAAAATGACAACCTCCAATCACATAGTAAGTATATTTGGCCTAATTTGTGCAATTAAATAACTCTTTTTTTGCATATAATCAAAACCCTCCACGATAAGGATTAAAGGCACAATTGCAGAAGGGTAATTCTTGATTAATGTTTTGAGGTTCTCAATATGAACTTATGCGTTTCTCAAAGTTATAAGTACAACCTAAATTCATTACTGTTATGGCATCTTTTCCCACTCTACATGCATAAATGCTCTTATACCACCTTCATCTAACATTCCCCTTAGTTGCAAATAAAAATCTCTTCAAAAAACCACTTTTTGTAAGCCATGTGCTATGCTTCCTCCCACAACAAGCATATACACACACTTCCCCTTAGCAAGTGTGTATGCTTCAAAATTCACCTAAAAATATAAATGTGCACACAAACATGCATTTTTACGTGGAGTTTATGGGTTCTCCAAGTTCATCACCTACTATTACCCATGTATAACTTCCATACCCACCATAACCATCAAAGTGTTATTATATAATGAGGCCTTAAGTAGAGGAATGGAAGGTTGAACAAATGTGCTAGTGAAATTATGTTAAGGTCTGAAACTATTGTATTCCCATGGTTTTTAAAGTCTTTCCCTTTGGCTAGGAACTCCTATTTCCATAATTATTTTCAATCTCCATTTCATTAAGGAAAAATACTCCTTCTCTTCCTTCCCTATATGTGGAACAAAGAATATAATTGAAGAACTGCTTTTTATGGCGCAAGAAGATGGATAGAGGTTGCATTTATGAGATGGTTCCAATAACATAGTGGCAGGTATATGTAATCAATAATGTTATTCATTCATTCAATAAGAGAACTATGATCTTTTCATCCTCCAGTTACATGTATGATATGATTTGTCATATTATCATTTTATGATTAGTAGGAGACTAAAATTTGTTGACCCACAATCAGTTAGAACAATTATACATCTCTTGTTCCAAGTATTTATAGGTTGTATAATTAAAATTTTCAGGTTTGCAAGGTGTTTTTGGTAGTGAAAGGCTAGAATGGAAGACGAAGGGTGGAATATCTTCATCGAACTTTACTAATTTCATGTATGTTTCTTGTAACCATAAGTTGGTTACAAGCTTTATGTTGTTCTATAAAAGATAATATATGTATTCTTCTTTTCATTAATCTACTTAGGCTTAACCCACCTTAGGAAAGTGTGGAATTTTCTATAATAAAATTGAAAAGTCCACTAGGGATTCAAAATTTTAAATTGATCTCCTAAGGGTTGTTATTTTGTTGTAGGTTTTAGTTCTTTGTTTTCCTTCTCTGTTAGTCAATTAGACTCTATTTGTCCTTTTACATTTTACTATTAAGCTTTGTGCTAAATAATTGGTCCTTTCTTGCTAGGTTTGGTCAAGCTACTTTTCTCATACACACATTGTTGTGGATTATAGAGTGTGCATTTCTCTTTTTCCACTATAGGATTTCATATATATGCACTTTGCTCACATTATAGTCATGTATAACCCCTAGGTTTGAATTTTTAATTCTATATACCTTTGATCAATTTGATGAGATTGATGAATGATCTAATTACATGTGATCATATTTGGCCTCCTATCCCAACCAAATTACTTTGGGACATTCCAAAATTTTAGGGTAAACCTAGTGAAGACTTGGGGAACTATGTCATGTCCTTTCGTTTTCTTGTTATTACAACTCTTCGATGGATTATTGCATCAATCTTAGTCTCTTTTAGTGGACTCTTAGTGGCGTTTTTTCTAAATGGTATATATACCTCAATGGTGCTTCTTTTCATACCTTTATCACATTAGATGATACCTTTGTAAAACATTTTTAGGTACTAGTTAGGAATATAACATGAGATGAGGTACTTTTGTCTCTTCGACTAGATGATACCACTCATACATAAGACCATATTTAGGAGTGGTGGAGAGTATGTAAAATGATTAAATCTCCCATTCCAAAAGAGTTTCTATTAGAATGGTTTTTGAAGTCATTATCACTGCTAATATTGAAATATGTCGTTTTAACCAAATTATACTCGAAAAAAAATCTTTCATGCACAATAGTTTGATATGGTTTACTCCCAATATGGTCTTTTGTACCAGCTCTTACCAAATGCATTGAATCTAGAAAATGATATTGCCAAATTGAATCCTACACCACCTGCTGATGGTGTGGTTGGTTCTATTGCTAATGTCACAACTTGTTGGTTAATAAGAAATCTAGGACAATTATTTATACAATCAGCCGTGATTATATAATTGACCACTCCAACCTCCAATCATATTCAATCTTCCAAGGTAATAAATATACAAACATCAAGTACCGATGATAACTAGAGACCTAGAGGAAAGGAAAGAAAAATTGATAGAAGAATATGGAGGTAACACCAATAATAATATGTTGGTAGACCTACAAAAGATAATAAGAAGGCTAAGTTCCCTTGTAAGATATGTAAGGAGAACCACCTCATGCATCATTTCCAAAGCTTGAGGAACCCCAACATTTTTTAGGTCAAAGGGATGTGACTCGACAACCTCTTATTTTAAATAATCCTTTTCCTTAAGGCCAACATATGGTAGCTAGTTCTTCAAGTAGCCATTAGCCTTTGTAATGGGGAAATCAAGGTCAACCCTCAAAAGGGGTCAATATTCCATCAAATGTTTACATGGGTGATGTTGAAGTGAACCTTAAAACAAGAACCCATAGTTACAATGATGTTGGACCTTCATCATAAGGTAAAGAATCTTTCGAGTCATGCTATACTTTACATATAGAGAAACCTATTACATAGACAGTTCCACATGTGCCTAAAAATGTGCTTAAAAATACAATGCATAATCCAAGTATGAGAGCAACTCAAAATTATTCCACTATGAAAGATATTTCTCCCATAGTATGCACTAAGTTGGATTTGGAAGTGATTCAAATATGTTTGAGTTAGAGAGGCACATTGTTTTCTACTACAAGATCAAATTCTCAAGTCATTCCATTCAAAACTATTAATGTAAAGCTATTAAGCAATGCATAAATGATTGTTCCTATCTCTATAGTTGAAATGGCTTATCAATCCATTTAGGTATCTTTTATAGACATCAATTTGAATCCTTCTCAAACATAATCTTTGGATCATATTACTATGTCCATGTGAGCTTTTGAATCTATCGACACAAGTGATTCTTTGGATTCAATTCTTCCATATGATAAGGAAATCCTTGAGGCTATGACTAGTCCCAAGCAACCATGGGGGGGATATGCATCATAAATCATATTTCCTTCCAAAACCAATAGAGTAAAGAGTGGATATTTCAAGTTAACCTTGGATGGATGGAAGTTTTAGTTTGTTAATCCTTTAGAAACATAGGAAATGTATGACAAAGGGAATATGATAAACATTTGAAAGACCATTCCAATTAATATTCCAAGGATCCTAATGTCATGGAAAATGTGTTTATTGGGGATATTTTTCCTCCCAAATAAGTTTGGATTTATGCTTGCCTCTTTAAATAATTTCATGATATGTTTTCTTGGTAATAGAAAGAGATGCCTAGTACGATTGATTCTACGATTATGAACACAAGATTGTATTGTATGATCATGTTAATCCAGTTTGAAAAAAGTCACGTATTTTCAATTTGAGGAATGCAACTATGATTAAGGTGGAGGTAGATAAAATCCTTAAAGAAACTTTCATCTATTTGATTCCTCTTACCAAATGGGTGTCAAATGCTATTCTAGTGGATAGAAAGCAAGGAACCATTTGAGTATGCATGGATTTCAGGGATTTGAACAAAGCTTGTCCTAAGGAAAACTATATCACCCACTTAATTTACCACATTATTGATAATGTGTGGGACATGCAATATTTTCTTTTATGGATTGGTTCTTTAGATATAACCAAATTCTAATAAAACCTGAGGATCAACATAATATTTTGTTCATATGTCCTTGGGGTGGTTTTACATATAATAAAATTCCATTTGGCCTTAAAAATGCTAGTACAACATTCCATTAGGCTATGTCATATGCTTTGGAAAACACTAAACAAATTGTTAATGCATACTTAGATGATTTAACTGCTCACTTTTGAAATATGGTAGAGCATACTTCTCACCTTTGTGAAATCTTTGAGAGATGTAGATATTATAATATTCATTTAAATCCTATCAAATGCATCTTTACTATAGCTTAAGGATGATTTCTTGGTTTCATCATATAAAAAAGGGGATCACTCAAGGTTGAAGCAATGCTTTAGTTGCCTCTTCATGTAATATGCATCAAATTTTGAGTATCCAAGGAAAGGTCAATTTATTATGTTGATTTATCACTATTTATGTTGAGATAAAAAAGGGCTTATTGCACCTCATCAAGAATGAGATCCCATTCGTTTGGGATCATTTCGCTCAAATACCATTTGATGCCTTGAAAAATAAATTTATGTCAAAAATTTTTCTTTTTACTTTGATTTATGGTAGAAATTTTATTTTTCATCTTGCAACATTAGTTTCAACCATCAGAATGGTCAAAGTTCAGGAGGATGACATGAAGAAATAAAATTTCAGTTATTACCTTAAACAAGATTTATTAGGTCTCGATCTTAGCTATTCTCATGTAGAGAAATTGGCCTTAACTATTGTTCATGTGGCCCATGCCCTTCAACATTATATTCAATTGAGGAAAACCACTATAGTTTTGAATTCAATCCATTTTAGTATGTCTTGACTCATTGAGTTATTGGTCGTAAATATAATAAAGAATTATGGTTTTGCAAGAGTTTGATCTTAAGTTCATTTCACAAGATCAAATAAATTATTGGTCTTTGCAGACTTAATATTGGAACTACTTCGAAGCGATGATGATACTATTGAAATTGACTCATTACATAATTATAATATATTCCTCATTGATTTGATAGATCCTTCATATGCATATTTTTTTATTATTTATCTTTGGAATCTAAAGTTACCTCTTATTTTTTACAAGATGATTGACATCGTATATGGAATTTAGTTAAAATATTCCTTATTATTAGTTACACTTTAAATCATCATGGGGATTTATTTCATTGTGTCACCCACAAGGAAGATGAGAGGATTTTGAATAATTTCCATGGTGGGGCCTATGGTGGTCATATTTCTGGGCTAGCCACAAATCAATAAATATTGTGTGTAAGGTATTTCTATCTATCAAAATTTAAGGATCATGTCAAGGTAGTGAGGAAATTCCATTAGTGTAAAATCTATACTTGCAAAATTCATGCACATCTAATTCCCATGTTTCCTATCATCACTATCATCCCTTTTAAAAAATGTGGGGTATATTTTACAATGTGCTACTCGACTTCAACAAGGAGGCATAAGTATATTATTTTAGTATTCAATTACTTTACAAAGTGTGTCGAGGCCATACCATCTTTTTAGAATGATAGTGAGACAATATCCTTATTCATATTCAATCAAATCATCACTCGTTTTGGTGTTTCAAAAGATATTTTTGTTGACCATGGTAGTCACTTCCAATTTTTTTTTTTTTTTGTTAGAACCAACTCCTAAGCTAGGATTTAAGTAGAAGAAATCATCTTGTTATTACTTGTAAGATAATAAATACGTGGAGGTAGTTAACATGTCATTGAAAACCATACTCCAACGAACTGTTAATGCGATTAAATTAAATGAACATCTCATTCTTTACCTCGCACTCTAGGATTATCAAACATGAGTTAATATTACTATAGGATTTAATCCTTTCCAACTCATTCATGGGGTGGAAACAAACTTTCCTATTGAATGTGAGATTCCCTCACTTATGATAGGAATTGAGATCTTACTTGACATAAATTTGTTCAAAAAATGTCTCGGTTACTTGGAAAAACTTAACGAACATTGTAGATATGTAGCTACTACAAAGGAGGCTCATAAGATGTATGCCAAGCTTTAATATATTAAATATATCTAACTTTGGATGTTTTATGAGAGAGACCTAGCCTTGATTTGTGAACAAGAAAATGATACACTAGGGGTAGGGAAATTTAATGTGGTGTGATATGGGCCTTACATTATTATACATGTCCTAAAACATAGAGCTTACAAACTAGTTGATTATGTGGCTAATGTGTTACATGAGACTCACAATGGGTTTTGTCTTAAGATATATTATGCTTAAGTATCAATTATTAGGCATTTGCACTCTGTGATTGTTGTATATTAGTAATTTTAGGGTAGGTCATTTGTCCTCCTTTTTGGTTTTCATGTATCATGCTATTTATCTTATTGGTATATGACAATGGATTCAATGCTGTTTATAGGAATTATGGATGGCATGACCATATTACTTAAAGTGTTGCTTCCATGCCTTGGTTGAATTATTCTCCCACCAACTAGATAATGTTTTTAGGAGGTGCTTGTCTTTGAATGAACATTAATAATGTTGTTAAGTACTATGCATTATCAAATTAATCTCAAAACATGATATTCAATGTTTAGTGGTTCATCTAGATTCTTAGTTCGTAGTGACTTAGTTGAATGATGAATATTATGTTGATGATAATTATTTATTTTGACGATTCTTGCGAGTAAGGCTTTTGGAATGTTCATTTAAATTTATTACTTATTTTCATGTTGTAGGAAATATTAATTTAGTTATTGATGCATTATCTAATTTTGCTTTACATGGATACTCAAGATAAAATCATTCACACTCACACAAATTTGTAAATATGACAAATATTTTTGCATATATCACTTCGATATCATCAATTGCAAAAAATTATGAACCATCATGTACAAAATTTGGACATTGTTCAATGTGTTGGTAAATTGTAGAGTCTGTGCTATCATTGGTGTCATGGTTGCAGTGCTCAATGTATGTTGTCATTTTTTGACTGAGTGTAGGTTGTATAGCTTGATTTCATGTATGGAGTTACATTGTTGAGTAGCTTATATTTGTAGGAATTTTCTCTATAGTTTTTTAGTCCAAATGAGCATGGGAGATGTATGATTGGATATCCTATTATCAAACTTTTCCAATGGTATATGACGCTTTTCCTAACTCCTAAAAAACAAGGAGAAAAATGTGTTTTAAGCTTAAGTAGTTCAAGAATGATTCTAGGTTGGTCAAAGTTCTGTGGCAACAGGGACTTTGGGTCATTTGGGGTGCATCAAACAATGGTTTGTCTGAAATAGCAAAATACTAGATATAATTTGAGGTTTTTTCTCAGCATCTAGGCATCTAAGGGTGCAACAAAGAGACACTTAAAGAAACAGTTGGATCGTGGATTTATTCGTCTAAGCTTGCAAGTGGAACCCAATATAGATAGCGTGTGGGTGGCTCTAGGTGGAAGATCTAGTCAACATGGTAGCCGAAGGCATTGACATGTGGCAACCACTTTTGGAATTTTTGGGTAGCCAATTCGGCGTTTGGTATGTGACACATGACACGTGGCATGGGAAAAAGACAGGTGGCACATGATGATTGGTCCATAGTGACATGATGTATAAGCTATGGATGTATCAATATTTATGCCAGACGACTATTTTTGTAAGGCTTCACATTGTTAAGTATCTAAAATTTTTTCTGTGTTTTTGGAATTCATAGGAAAAGACCATAGGTTGATCTAGTTCAAAGGTTAATGGGTGAAGTGGAAAGGCCTTACGCATGCCCAGATCTTCATATACTGTATTGGAGTGGAGAAAAAAGCCTTGGTCATGATTCCATATTAGGCAAGGTTCCACACTAAAAAGGTGATCCACCCATCTGATCATACGGTGGTGTGGTCTAGTGTGAAGGGGAGAAAGGAAATGATGTCAAATCCTCAGATATGTGAACAAGATTCTAAGCATGTGGTTTCCAACCCCAAGTCATAAGGAGGATTAATTGTAGTCCATCGGTGTTGAAGATGTTTGGCAAGGGATATCCAATCATTAGTATCTACTTACATTCAATATGTTCATCATATGGTTGATGCCAAAAGGTCTAGACACTAGAATTTTAAATACAACAATTGATAAGCCCTCAATCATAGTGCCCAGGTTTTGAGTGCAAAAAAAAATTGAGGTTTTGAGTGCATACAAACTTAAGTTTTTGAAAAAAAATGTCCGAATTAGGAAAAATATTGAAGTTAGTGGGTATAAAATTGAATCTAAATGATGTGAAAATGAGCGAGTTCTCATGTAGTGAAAATGTTTGTTGTGGACAAGCATATGAGAGGAAGTTTGTGAAAATTCATGAGAGGGAGTTGTGTTGCAAGAAATAAAGATGAGCCGAGTGCTTGATTTGTTGTAGCTAAGACATAGTATAATCAAGAGTCTTTCGAAGAGGTTGAAGGTGTAGAATTATAGATATCTGAAGCATTTTAGAAGTTTTATTACTGGTGTGTGAAAATAAATTGTAGATCAAAAGAGTTAAGATACTAATTGATGAGTTATCTTAGAAAAATAATTGGTGTCCTGAAAAGATTTGAGGAGTAGTAGAAATCTAGTGGAAGTCCAATTGGATCAGAGAACTAGAGAAGCAAACTCTGTTGTTGAGAAAGATAAGAGATAAAATATATTTGGAATTAAAGAAATTTTTTATTTTTATTTATTTTAATTTTATTATTATTTTTTTACTTCGATATTTTAAAATTTTCTTTTTAAAATTTTAAAATTATTTTTATTTTTATTATTTATTATTTTTTGAGTGAAATTTAATCGAAAATCCATTGGATCTAAGTATGAAAATGTACGAAAAAAGGGATCTGAGTGAAAAATTAGGTTGGTGCTTGCAAATTACGGGATTGGTAACTCCTTTAGGTTGATGCTCGTAAAGATTAGGGAGATTGGTGTTTCCTATAGGTTGGTGCTTGTAAACAAGTGGGGAATGGTATCTTCAACAGGTTGGTGCTTGAAAAGGAAATGAGACTTGTGTCTCTTGTAGGTTGGTGCCTACAAAGATATATGTAAGTTGGTGCTAGCAAATACAACTAATTAAAAGAAGTTTTGTGATTTTCTCCTAGACGAGTTTCCATGTATACCATGTTTTCATGTTTTGCGCATCTTGATTTTTATATGCCCGTGTTATATAATTATTTAAATTTTAATTAAAAAGTGCTTTATACTGATTCACCTCCTCTCTACTTATAAAATTAATTTCCAACAATTCAACCCCTTATCACATATATGACCAATATACAAAATACATCATATCAGTAATCAGGTTGAGGGCCCACCCTCGTCATGTGTCATATGATAGCAAATGTTAGTTGTAGCTACTTGACAGAATGATTTTATCCAAGTATGTGGCATGCCAATCATATACCTCTAGTAATTCTTTGGAAGGTCATTTACCTAGGTCATCACAACCTAGAGAGTTATACTTTCAAGGTTTACTTGACATATCGTAGGGTTCTCTTTGCATTTTCACTAGCATACTCCTCTCCTCTATTTCAGTTCCCATGCCGAGGGTATCAATTTGTTTGGACTAGTCCAATATATGCATGATAATAATATTTTTGTGATTTCTTGCTGGCACCAAAAATATGGTTTTTTCCTCTTAAGTTATCTAAATCTGAAAATACATAAAATATTAAAATATGATAAAAACAAAAATAAAAACTTAATGATATTTCACCAAGGGACATTAGGTGGGAGTGCTAGGTTGTTTCTCCATGGAAGTCCATCCCATCATAGGGATAACCATCTATAGTTATAATCTAATGGGACCGCCATTCTTAGAACTCATCATTGAATGCCATAGTGGATCTCCCTCCTAATAGTATTGCTATCAACTTGGTCCATTGAACCATATGAGGCTCCCTCAAGTTTGGTATTCTGAGCGATGCTAAAAAAAAGGTAGATACTCGCTCAAAGAAGAAGTAGAAAAGAATGATCCCATAGCCAAAGTTCTCCACTTTTCCTTATCTACATTTTGTTAAATACATATCATGGAGCATAAAATAATTTTGCACTATTAAAACACTACTGATCAAAGGAACTCTAACCTATAGTACAATTGTGGCAGTGAGGCTTGATGTAAATATGTTGATCTTGCACCTCGTACAATTTTATAAAGGATGGTTTTCAAACTTAGAGTCTCCACATTCTTTATAGGTAACTAGTTTCCCACATTTAGGATCCCTACGATGCAGTAGGAATTAATATATTCATCTATTGTCATGCCACTTCAAACACAACCTTTCAAATTCACCAGTATTTTTGGCTAGGGGAGTTTGGTTAGGAAGTATACATCCTCAGTTTTTATCTTAATGGGTTGGTCATCAAGCACAAGTACATCATTTTTGAGGCGCCAATAGTTAATAAATGTTTGCAATAGTGGTATTAGAGCTCTCATTTTGAGGAAAGAAATAATTTCAACAATAAAGGAAATCCATGACCTCTTGTTCATTCATCACTTAATTGTGAACACCTTCATGCTCTATCTCTCTCTATCTCTCCATACAATCACCCTCTTACCTAGTCATCCAAATTTAGATTGGTATTTTGAATTTTGAATTTTCAGACTGTACATACATGACACTTGATCTACACACATGTGTAGGGCCTTCCATATGCTACCCATGAGTAGGAAACCTATGTAAGTGCAACCCAATGATTTTTACAAGCACAAATTACTTCAATTTTAACTAAAACATTAATGCATGGGATGAATGGAAGGAGAAAAGAGTTTATAATTACCTAGTTCAAATGCTATTAAAATTATATGGATGACACTCTCGTAATTAAAAAATGAACTTCAGAGGTAAAAAGTGAAATGGTATGGGTTCAACTCATTTTTACCACTTTATATGTTTTGAGTTATTTTTGGATATTTGTCTTTAACAAACTAATGCTATCACCTAGTCTTATGATTTGTCCTAATTGAAACAAGTTATTATGAAGTTAATGATTTTTCAAGCATTATTCACCATTCTGGTCCACAATCTATCTGATTAGCAATTATTTTTTTAAGAAATGGTACATATAGGGTAGATTTCATTTTCCTTTTCATTTTTCATTATTATTCCTAGTTACATTATGCCATGCAAAGACCCCAATATTTATAACATAAACCTTTCTTGCTAATTATAAATGGTGTAATATATTGGTAGAGCCTACCTTTTCATGGCTTCTCTATATAGTACCTTGTTTCCATTTGGTGCCCAAGTTTCTTTGAATTGATACACTCAGGAGCTCTATTTAGTTTCAACATGGCGATATAATTAAGCCTCTTGACATTCTCTCATTCTTGTTTTGTCCAATCCTTAATGGATCTCCCAGAGATGAGTTGTAGCATTGCATATCATATTTCTTGATTGAGATTATTAGCCTAACATTGACTTCAACATCTTGTTGTTTATCTTGTTGCTTGTAACACCCTCCTCCCACATATACCCAAGCTAACCGAACCACTAGGGTAAACATGTGACGAGAGGATACTATGATGTGATTAAACTCCCGATGTTTAGTTAAGGAAGTGGAATCGACAAAACAAAACCAATATGACCTTCTTGAGGAGCTACAAACACTTTAGGAGGCAACCAACCCTTCTAGGTGCTTAACCCCTGACACAACTTTTCATTTTGCTGATTTGGACCCTCAGCTGCTCCCATGACAAGCCAATCATGTGACTGAGGCCTTCTAGTCGCTCCCACAGTAAGGCATGCCAATGACTGTGGCCTTTTTTAGGCAGTTCTGAGCAAGTGACCCCAGATTATGAGCCACTTTTTCAGGGCTAGGTCTCATGCCACTTCCCAGAACTTCATGAAACTTTCAGAAATGATACATAACCATGAAATTAAGCTACTAATACAAAAATTTGATAAATTAATTGATAAAAATCCTTCTAGCCATGATAGGCATTTCGTCAACCATGTCACAAATATGTAATATACATGTCATAACAACGGATATGTGCATAAGGGTCTTATACTTATCTGAGATTCATAAAGAAGCATTGAGGCCTTATCACAATAGTTTCATATTTGCCTTATCACAATAGTTGCATTGATGCCTCATTCTTCATTCATTTTCTAATCAAAACATGATAAGAGCGATATATCAAGTTTGTGATAAAACATACTCATAACCAACATATATACAAAAAAAATAATGAGGATATAACAACCATAAGAATCACATATGAACCAGTACATTTACACATAAAATACCAAGGAGAAGGAGCTCTTATTAACGAATGCATAAGACAACAAAGTTAGGGACTTCCACGAGCCACCTGACCATAGATTGGGCTGAACTAAACATTTCTTTCATCCAATCACCCCCGTACCATATTCCAAGCATGAATGTGGGACTCACAAAAAAACCAACTAGGGCTTCCTCAGGGTTTACCATATATCCCATCAAGGGATTCCTAGGCCAGAAAACCTCATCAATACAACCTGGCTTTACCGAAATTCCATCAGATCACCAGGCCCTAAACACCCATGGATTCCTCAGTATCTCTCCACCTAAATCATGAGGAATTTTTCTGTCTCTAGTATCTAGAATTTATCATATATCCCGCCATTCAATAGTTGAGGATTCCTAGGCCTAATCGAGACTCCACCCTCTAGGATTTACCATAGATCCCACCATTCACTGGTCGAGGATTCCTAGGCCTAATCAAGGGCATACACCTCTAGGTTTTACCATATATCCCGCCATTCACCGGTCAAGGATTCCTAGGCCCACCGAGGTACACACAATCCTGATTTACCGTAATCCCACCTTCACCGGTCCAGGGATTCCTAGGTCTTGTGTTCTTCTATAGAGACTGCCCCACTTAGTTTTGAAACCATTTGAAAATTTAGCTCAACCAGGTAAAAGAGAACCCCATCATACCATGGCTATCCGGAAATGGAAATGCAAGGCCAAAATTCACTGTCGCACTTGCAAAAATCCATGCCAATGACAACAAGAGAACCATATACACACATGCATCTTCCATGCATGCCAAATATAATAAGGAAATAACACATTCAAATTGATACCTATAAGTAATCCTGTTGTAGCCGTTTGATTCTATTCTTTTGTGATTGATCTTTGTTTCCCCTTTTCCTTCTTTTCTCTTCGTTTTATTTTCTTGATCCAATGCTAGAGTGCTCCAATAATGCTTTAAGTGTTCAAGAGTGAGAGAGAGAGGGAGTAGAGAGAGAGAGAGAGAGATCCAAAAATGAACTGAAAAAAAAGCTACAAAATAATCCTTAGAAGCCTTTTTATTAACGAGGCCTCTATTTTATTCAATTTCCACTATTTTCCTTCATTTTACTCCTCACATGCAACCTTTGACCTTTGACCTTCCTTTTCTGCTAATTTCCATTATTTTCATAGATAAAAAGCTAATTAATGCTTCGTGCCTTTCCAAATCCTTTTCCTTTACCTTTGCCAATTTCCCTTAGCCATAATAAACCAAATGAACACCCACTAAGATGTTTTTACCAACATTCATCTTGGAATAAGTGTCCCATGACCTTGGTTATTATTTTTCCTTTATTAACTTTATTACATGGAATTTTGACCAGGGTTGTTATTGAACCCTCCTCCTTGAGGGAACATCATCCTCGGTTTTCATTGACACCTTCAACCAACAACACTGCTAAAAACAAAACATACTGTCCATGGAGCTTTATAACTTAGCTCGATGCAATATTTACAATGAACAACCTGCTGAGAAGCAAGCCAACATGTCAAACATAACAACATGACAACCATAATGACATGAAAATCATATCGCTTATTGGAGCTTTATAACACAACTCATGGCAGTATTTACATCCATATACATATATAAACATGTACCAAAACATCACACCAAAAAATATGCCAAAAATATTTGCTCAAATAGTGAATATAAAGGATACATAACCGGCATATGATCAACCATTTCCCATGTAGCTTCATTAGGCCTAAAGTGCTTCCACTGCACTTTAACCTATTTGATTGCTCAGTTCCAAAGCATGAGAATATTTCTCTGCAACATACAATGAGGTTCCAGTTGGAATTCTCCTTTTGGATCCACCTGTAATACAAAACATTCAATCACATGATCAACACCTTTAACATACTTATTAAGTAATGAAACATGAAAAACATCATGGACTTTCACTATTGGAGGTAGTGCAAGTCAATAGGCTATTAATTTAATCCTTTCAAGAATCTTGAAAGGTCCACAAAACCGAGTTTCTAGCTTGGTGCATGACCCAATCCTCATGGGGATCTCCTTGGGATTGATGCACAAGTACACCTATTCCCCAACCTGAAACTCTTGAAACACCCTGTTCTGATATGCATAAATTTTTTGTCTATCTTGTGTTTCCTTTAGATTATTCTTCATAACCTACATTTCCTATTCCATTTATGCCAACATATTTAGTCCAATCAATACCCTCTTAACTAGATCACTCCAACTGATATAATTATTACAACTCTGCCCATAGAGTGCCTCAAACAGATTCATCCTCAAGGACTCATGATACTCATTGTTGTAATCAACCTCAACCAATAGAAGGTACTCCTCCCATCTCCTCTGTTGATGCATTACATACATCTTCAACATGTCCTCCAATATCCTGTTGACCCTCTCTGTCTGTCCATCTGTATGCAGATGATAAGCTGTGATGAAGGCCAACTCTATCCCTAAACCTGCAAATAGATCCTTCCAAAACTTGGAAGTGAACTTAGCATCCTTGTTTGACACAATTTTCCTTGGAATGCGATGCAACCTCACTACATCTTTGATGAATACCTGTGCTAAATCATTAGCTGAAAAATTAGACTTCACATGGATGAAGTTTTCTACCTTTGTCAACCTGTCTACTATTAGTGTCTATGAGTCACCAATGGTCAAATGTATTCTTTCCATGTGATTGATAAGGTATTAGGGTGAAAATTGTTATATTTTCAAATAAAATTTGACATCTCTTTGTTGTTATATGGTCATTGGTTATTGTTTATATCATTGCTACTCCCTCCAATTTTTTAGGGTCACCATCATCCATCATTGTCATGTCATTGTTTCCCTGTCCTAGGTGATCAAAAGAGTCAGTGGGTCATCATCCAGGTTATGGTCTAGGATTAACATTTGATGGTCATCAGCATATCAGTCATCAAAAGAAAACAAGTGAGTCATGTCATCCATTTTTGTCATCATCATGGGAGTTAGAAATAGGGAACAAAAATAATCAAGGTAACATGCATGTTAAATTAGTGAATAGTCATTTTCTCAAAAGTACACATGATGTCACGTTTTCATCAAGCCAAAATCGAGCTTTTGAGTTATAAAAGGACATAAAAGTGTTTTAGAACTTCATTCCATCCTTTCAAAAGCTTAAAGATATCCTCTCTGCCATTGTAACACTTGCCACAACCATCCCTTATCAGAAATTTCCCAAATATCCCTCATCAAACATTTCCCACCATTCCCCACACTTAAATTAAGTCATTTTATCATTTTCTCTCACTACCCTAGCTAGTTGTTGCGCTTCTAGACTAGGAATGTGTTTTCATTTTTCACCCCCTTTCCCTCACTAAAATTAAAGAATTAAAATTTCATTGTCTTCCTAACACCTATCCTTACCTCCCATAAAATTTTCAGATTTTTTCCTACCCCCATCCCCTCCATTCCCTTCCCTCAAATTGTTGTGTTTTTAGCCCTGTTTTGTAGCTCAAGTACCGTTACCCATTCTTGTGTGAAACTAGGGTTTCCTGTCAAAAGAAAAGTAAAAAATGGTAGAGACCAGTTAAATGAGGATGTATAAGGGAGGATATATCTATATATATGAGCCAAATCATATGCAAGAGGTCAATGGATCAGATTTTATCAGAAGATCATTTGAGCTGGCAGGCTGCTTAGGGTTTTTTCAAAAGGTGCAAGAGGTGGGTTACCATCATGATTTAACATAAAAAAGTTGACCTATTAGTTGATGTATAATTGGTGGTTTGAATGAAAGATAGAGATCAAATAAAAAGGAGACAAAGTATTAAAATTTTGAGTTTTGTGATAATTTTCTAAGGTTTACATTGCACAGGGACAATTTTACTTAAAAATTAGTTTTTGAAGTAATGAAGATGAATTTGAAAAAATAGAAAGAAAAATTTTGTCAATCATAGACCAAAGAAAAAAAACCTCCTTCAGTTTATGCACATGTATTATTATTTTGGATATATGCAGCAAAGTTTAAAACCTATTTTTCAGAAAATCAAATTCTACAATTTAATTGCATGTTTTAGTCGTTCTTTTGTGGCACAGATTCCAAGAATATGGGAATGAATTTAAAAAACTTGAGAGAGGTTTTTATTTAAAAAAAACTTTTATACACAAACCTCTCCCACATTTGTAAATTTTTTTAATGGTTAAAGAGATATTAGTCAATCTTTGACCCCTTTTGTTTTACAAAAAACACAAAAAATTGACTACTTAGAAACACAACAAGTTGTTGTTGCGCTTTTTATCAGGAGGTATAAATGCATGATTTAAAGCATGTGGAGATATATTATGGCTTAAGGATGTTAGAAAAGTACATGGGGACACTTGGAGATTCACAAATTTTCAGAAAATGGTCAAACAATGCCTATTTTTCACCTTTCTATCACTTTTTCAGGGCACTTGCTGCGTTTTTGGATAGTTTGACTTCAAGCCAAGTTTTGAGGGTTTCAAGCAGGTTTTTGAAGTGATTAGTGACTCCATTGTGTAGTATACATATTAATATTTACAACCATATATTTTTCAGCAAAAACTCATCCGGGAAGGCCTCCAAATCATATTTCAAAAACTTGGTGCACTTCTGCTAGACTTGATGCGTTTATGTGTTTGGGAAATTTTCACTACACGTGGAAGTTAAAGGTAAAATTGGTCGACGTAAAAGATGGCTCATGAGTTGTTTGATGATTAATAGGCTTATTAATGGTCATATTTGTAAATAATATTATGATTAATGCCTAGAGAGAAAAGTTCAATTAGTTAGCTAAAAAGGGGAAAGTTGTTTCTAACTTCCCTAGGATTAGGCAATGAGTCATTAGGTTCATCAATTAGTTGCTATCGATAAGGATTCGACCCATAGAGGTGGAATCTTGTTTTTTTTCTATATGTACTCAGAATCAAGTCATTGAGAGGGTTGGATATTTGAAGTTCACACTCTTTTGGCACTAGTGTACTTGACTATTTCCAGAAGTAATTTATAGGCAGTTGCAGCTATTTTTATGGGATTATTGTGATGTGGTTAGTGACAATTTTTTTCTCCATTTTTCTTATGCATTTGATGATCAATTTTCTCAAGCAACCATCTATCTTCTCATATATCTTCTTCTTGTGTTAATCTCATAAGTTTTAAACATGATACATTGCCTCATATGCTTTGTTTTATCTGAGAATTTGATGTAATTTTTTTTATATTTTAAGTAAATGAACTCATACATGTATGCTCATTTTACTCCTTCTACATGATTTCTTCTTCACCACACTACAATGAAAGATTCAATTTGTGCCACTGACTACACCTGCCTTGCCTCATTCTATGTTTGTAATTGACCTTTTGAAATACTTAGCCTAGTTCCTAAAATTGGTGCTTCTTATCCACCAAACCCTAATCAAACCCCACTGAGCTAAAAACTAGCCTAAAACCCTAATACTCTCTAGTCACTTCCATTGGTTGTGAGGTTTATTTTGAGAGCTCTTTGATTTGGTAGGGCTAGATACCAAGTCAAAAGTTGGTCTGTGGTTACCTCTTTGGTTTCATTTCTCAGCCTTGGGAAACCAAAGAGCCGTAATATATACCACAACCATGATAGAATCATGTTGTTTACATTTCCTCAGAAAACTTGTGATGAAATCCATGGAAATGACCTCCCACTTCCCCTATGGAATTGGAATCAACTGTAGTAGTACACCTCGATGCTTACATTCTGCTTTCACTTGCTGAAAGTCCAAACATATATTCAAAAACTCTGCCACTTCCTTCTTTAGATTCGACCAATAATAGAACTTATTCACTGCTGTCAATGTATTCTGATATCCTAGGTGACCTGAATATTCGACACATATATCCTGTCCCTAAATATGACCAAACCATATGTTGTAAGATGTTAGTCCACATCCTGATTGCCTGTATCCTCCTATAACCTTTGCATAAGCTCTCTATACTCGTCATTTTGTTGTCCCACCTATAAGATTCGATGTTGTAGATATGTCCCATAAGAGCTCATAGTTTCTATGTGATTCACCTATACTCTCCTGCTAAGAGCATCTACAACCCTATTCTCCTTACTCTCAATATACCAGATCTCGAAGTCAAACTCACTAATAATGGCCAACCATCTATCTTGACTCACATTCAGATTCAGTTGGTTGTATATATCTCTCAATCCATTGTGGTTGCTCATCAATACAAACCTACTTCCAAGAAGATAGTGCCTCCACATATTTAGTGCATGGATGATCGCTGCCAACTTAAGATCATGTTTCAAATAATTATACTCATGCTCATTTAGTTTCCATGAATCATAAAACACTAAATTTCCTTCCTACATTAAGACTCCACTAATTTCTCTCTTGTAGGCATATGTACATACCACAAACTCTTTGTCCGAATATGTTATATTTAACATTGGAGCATTCGTCAACAACTGCTTCAATTATTCAAAACTTGCGGCACATTCTTATGTTCATTAAAATTTCTTACATTGATTTTGCAGTGATGTAATAGGACATTTAATCCGAGAGAAGTTCATGATGAACCTCCTATAATAACTTGTTAGCCTCATAAATGATATTACCTCATCCACATTTCTAGGAGCTTCCCACTCCATGATAGCCCTTAGATTTTTTGGATCCACTGCTATACCTTCCTTAGAAACCACATGCCCCAAGTAATGCACCTTTGTCTGAAAGAAACTGCATTTACCGACCTTAGCATACAACTGATTCTCTCTCAGCAGTCTCAATATTACTGCTAAGTGTTTGACATGCTCTTCCTTATTATCAAATTATATGAAGATGTCATCAATGAATACAATAAAAAACTTGTCTATTTAAGGACACAACACACTATTCATCAATCACATAAAAGAAGCTAGAGAATTAGTAAAACCAAATGGAACTACAACAAACTCATGATACCCATACTTGGTCCGGAAAGTTTTCTTGTAAATGTCCTCTTCCTTGATGTGTACCTGATGGTATCCTGATCTCAAATTATTCTTCGAGAAAACAGTTGATCCCTTCAACTGATAAAACAAGTCATCAATCCTCGACAACAGATACATGCTCTTGATTGTTACCTTGTTCAATTGTTTGTAATCAATGCATAGCATGAGAGTACCATCCTTCTTCTTCACAAATAACACCAATGCACCCCATGGTGATACAGTTGGCCTAATATCCCTTGTCAAGCATTTCCTTCAACTGCAACTTCAATTCCACCAACTCTGGTGTGTTCATCCTATAAGGTGCCTTTGATTCTGGTACCGCCCTTGGTACTAAATCAATGGAGAAGTATACTTCTTTATGAAGCAAAAACTCTAAAATATTTGCTATGAACACATTCTGAAACTACTGTAAAACTGGGTACTTTTTCAAGACCTCCACATCCTCAACATCCTTACCTTTTTCATTGGAAATATGTAATGCAAATAACACACACCCTTTCCTACGACTGTGATTTTCCTGAATAGCTGTGACCATTCTAACTGATGTAGCCTTCTTCTTACCATGTAAGATTTTCTATTCTTCATTTTTATCCAAACACTCAATAGCTTTGTCATAAAAATCCACCTTAGTCTGGTGAAGATACAACCAATCCATACCAAAAAGCATACTATAAAATACATTCAAATTTTTTGATGTAGGCATACCATTCAACTCAAATGCACAAGCTCTTACCCAATGATGGGCTCTTTCCTTTTTACTTGTATCCAACTGCACTAACCAAGATTATGCATGCACTTCTTTATTCAAACCACACTTATCCATGAAGTAAGGGTTAACATAGATACAATTAGATCCAGATTCAATCAAAATAGAAACAACTTAATCACAAATATTACCGTCCATCTCGATAATAGATGCCCGGTGATATGCCTTCCTGTTATCCAATGATGCATAAATATGAGGAATTCTCTGCCCAACATCCCCAACAGTCTGCACCTCCTGTGCACTATATATATGAGGTTTTCCACCCTAATTCTATGGGAAATATCTCTTAAGGTGATCCTTACAACATGTCCAACACCAAAACTATCCCTTACCATCACCTATATTCTGTTTCCCTCCAGTATGTGACCCATGTCCATGTCTAACTACGTTGAACTTCTTGTAAGGTGCAACATTTTCTTTCTCTTTTGTGCTCTGAGGTGTTTTTATTTTCGGCTTCAATTTACCTTTAGCATTGTCTTTTCCTTTCCATCCTTGTTGAGATTATGTCTTACGCTTTGACTGCTCATATTAGTTCTTCAATTTCCCAATGAATTCCTCAAGTGACTGAGGCTCATCATACTTAATCCGATCTCTAAAGGCTAATGGAAATCCACTGAAAAATCTCTGAACTTTAGCTTTTTCATCTTTAATATATGGTACGTACCTTAATAAATCCAGGAATTTGGTCGTATACTCCTCATCTATTATCGATCATATCTTTAGCTCATAGAATTACTTACCCTTACTGTCATAGTACCTCTCTGACAAGTACTTCTTCCCAAAAATTCTTTTGAATTCATGTCAACTCAATTCTTCTGTCCTGATGTCTCTAACGCACTTCACATCTCCCCACCATATATTCGCTTTCCCTTTGAATCTGAAGATAGATATTCTAGCCTTCATGTTCTTTGTATAATTATGCCCCTCAAACAATTTCTTCATCCCAAGTAACCATGCCTCTGCATATTCCAACTTATTCAAATCCCCATCAAAGGTAGGTGGCTTTGCTTTCTTAAGCTCATATAGCAAGTATCCCCTATCACTCCTCATGTAAGGATGATAATGATGATGATAATGATACCTATTAGAACTATAAGTAGAATATAACTTGTGTCCATCACCTTTACTATTTAATGTATCCAAGAACCTACCATCTCTGTTTGTGTCCTCTCTATCCGATCTATGAACACCATGAGACCAAGTACCATATGCTCCATTAGTCGTGTCCTCCTATCCATGAATTATCCTAAGAAGTCCCTGCCTCTGTAAATATGACAAACTATGAAGGATGATTGCATTAACCTTTTCTTGTTTGTCCTGTTCCTGAATGATCTTGTCATTGTTCGCCGTGCAAATTCTTATTTTTGACTTCAAAAATCTTAAGGTGTATACTATATCAGGAGAGTACCTATCACCATGATGCTAATCAAATATATAGGAAGATTCTCATGAGATGTAGTCTACCGTCTTTCTAGTCATCTTTGATCTTCTTTCTCGCAAGTATACCATGTCAGCTAAAACCAAAGCATAACATAGTCAACATACCTCAGTATAGTTCAAGGGAGGAGATCTCATCTGCAAGATCAACCAAATTAGCGCAATACATGTATAAACATAATCATAGCAATATAAAAACATAATTTCAACCATTATCCAGTTATCAATGAATTACCATACTGACCACATACTATGAACTCATGCATGAAAAATATCACCATGTCAATGTATACATAACAACATATAAACACTGACATGCAAAACCAATGCATAAATGACATACACTCAAGAAAAATACATCCAAAAACAACACCTTAAACCTTCACATGGAGACACAAATGCAATAATTACCACCACCATGCATAGAAAACAAGCACATGTACCATAAGCATAAATAACACATATGAAACTGACATGTATGCATGACTGACACACCACCCATCTGGTCTAAGGGGCGAACCATGCTCTGATACCACTTTGTAGCACCCTCCTCCCACATTTACCCAAGCTAACTGATCCACTGGGGTAAACATGTGATGAGAGGCTACTATGATGTGATTCAACTCCTGATGTACCGTTAAGGAAGTGGATATGACAAAAAAAACCAATTTGACCTTCCTCACGAGATACAAACTCTTCAAGAGGTAACCAACCCTTCCAGATGGTTAACCCATGAGAAAAATTATCATTTTGTTGATCTGAACCCTCAACTGCTCCCATGACAAGCCAAGCATGCGACTGAGGCCTTCCTTTCACTCCCACAAAAAGGCATGCCAATGAATGTGGCCTTTTTTAGGCAGTTCAGAGCCAGTGACCCTAGATTCTGAGCCACTTTCTCAGGGCTAGGTCTTAGGCCACTGCCCATAAATTTATAAAAATTTCGGAAATGATACATAACCATGGAATCGAGCTACTAATGAAAACATTTTATCAATGAATTGACTAAACCCCTACTAGCCATGACAAACATTTAGTCAAACATGTCACAAATATGTAATCTACATGTCATAATAATAGATCTGAGCATAAGGGTCTTATAATTATCTGAGGTTCATAAATAAGAATTGATTCCTTATCACAATATTTTCATTATCATCTATTAGGTCTCATATTCATTATTCATTAATTTTCTAATCAAAACATGATAAGATCCATACATCAAGTATATCATAAAACATACTCATAACCATAAAACATACGCTAACTCTAAGGCTCTGGCGTTGGACAGGGTCGAGTGTCTCCCTGAGGAATTTGATCTAGTTGAGAGATGCGCTCCCTTGGCTGGGACCGATGCAGACGAAAATGGCAGCGTTAGTAGTTGTTATGGTAATGGCCAAGGTTTTGGAAATGGAGAAAAGAAAGAAATTGTGCTCAGCAGGAATATTCATATTAGTTTCCTTGCAATCACCGAGCCAGACATCGACGATGAGATTACAAGTGAAAGAGAGGGATACATGGCCAGTGTTCTAGCCAAGTACCGACGGAGTCTCGTGGAAAGAACGAAGCATCATCTGCGTTATCCTTACAATCTGGATTTTGATTATGGTGCATTGGCACAGCAGCAACATTTTTCCATTAATAATCTTGGTGATCCTTTTATTTATAGAAACTATGAAGTACACTTGAGGCAGTTTGAGGTTGGAGTCTTGGACTGGTTTTCTCGCCTTTGAGAACTGGATAAACATGAGTATTGGTGTTACATCACAAATTGTGGTACAAAAGGAAATCTGCATGGTGTTTTAGTCGGGAGAGAGGTTTTTCCAGAGGAATTTTTGTATGCATCACGAGGCTCATTACTCAATTTTCAAAGCAGTAAGGATGTACATAATATAATTAGAAAAGGTGGATACACTAATTTCTAGTGAGATTGACTGTGTGGATTTCAGACAAAGGCTGTTTAAAAAAAAGGATAAGCCTGCTATTGTCAATGTTAATATTGGTACTGTGGTTAAGGTTGCTGTAGTTGATTTGGATATGGTGGTTCAGAAGCTTGAAGAAACATGCTTTATGAAAGACCAATTTTATATCCATTGTGACGGGGCTTTATTTGTCTTAATGATGCCCTTTGTGAAGTGGGCACCAAAGGTGAGTTTTAAGAATCCAATAGGAAGTGTGGGTGTGTCTGGGCATAAGTTTGTTGGATGTCCCATACCATGCGGTGTGCAAGTAATCAGGATCGAGCACATAAATGCCCTTTCAATGGATGTGGAGTATTGGGAAGTCTCAATGGGCATGCTCCCATATTTCTTTGGTACACCTTGAACCGGAAATGTTATCGAGGCTTTCAAAAAGAGGTTCAGAAATGCCTTAGAAATTCACTTTATTTGAAAGGTCAATTTCGGTCTGCTGGAATTAGTACAATGTTAAATGAACTGAGAAAAAATCTAGTATTTGAGAGACCACAGGATGAAAATTTTGTCCACAGGTGGCAGCTTCCCTGCCACAGAAACATTGCAATTTTCCCATGTTGTTGTGATGCCAAATTTTATCATCACACTCAATATTTAAGTATAATGGATTTCTCCGGCATCCATTATACTTGTACATACTATGTAAAAGTGCTAGGGGAAATACCAAATTTAATTATTTTGGAAGACATAATTGTCTAGAACATCCATTGTAACGTTCTAGTCTTAGATGTAACACATATTTTTTGTTGTCGACATTGGTTCCAGGATTAGGTGTAACACATTTTGTTTTGTTGTGGGCATTGTAACACTACCATTACATAAGAATTATGTTAACACTGCCACAAGATAGCAAAGCTAATATTATTTATGGAGTAAATAGTTGATACACTCAATGGTACACATCTGGCATAGGAAGGTTGAAGAACATTCCATTATGAATTGTAACACATTCATCTATTTCTTTCTCTAAGCATAACATATCCATAGAATTTTCAACTTCTAGGTCTGTTTCATCTTTTTTTCTACTTCAATTAAAATTGTTCGAGTAGGTATACATGTAACATAGTGCCATCGTCTACATTGTTGGAAATATCAATTAAAAACTGAGGTTGGTAAATGCATGAGCTATTTAACTCCTCCAATATTGCGACAATATAACGTAACCACTATTGCACCTTTGCTACTTTTTTGAGTGCACCAGGGCCTAAAACATGTTGCAGAAACTTCTCATCATGTTGTGCCACAATATTTAAATAACGTTTTCACTTGTTGCATTGTTATCAGGATTGTATGGATTTACTGAAGTTCAATGAGCTGCGGGATCAAATTTTCTTGGTTTTCTGAATGTATCTAACATGGCCAACACAAGTCCTATCCTTTTGTGTTTTCTTGAGATCTCTCACCAGTATAATGTAGAGAACCCTAGAGTGTTTTCTTAGAAATCGTGGCTCTCTTACACGATATTGTTGAATGATTGGTATTGTTGCTAGTTCTCTCAGAACACCGCCATCCTGAGCTTGAGGTTTGTAGTGCAACTTGTTTCTAGCTTTAAAAATTGTTACATAATATCCTAATTTTTTTACTAATGCACCTACTCGAATGAATTGAAACTACTATGAGCCTTTGCGAAAGTGATAGTTGATTTAAAAGCAATGATTGTTGGCATTCAAGTCCTTCTCACATTCTTTTACTCAAATTTAATAAGTTTTGACATGGCATTTTATAGACATATTATGCCAACAGATATGTAGCGAATGCAGGGATATATGCCAGGTTTTGTTCCTCATGTTCAAAGGTAAGGTGTTTTTTTAATTGATATATGTCACATGCTGGGTGTTTGAATTTTGTTTTGCAGCTTGAGAAGAACATTAAGCTCATTGCACTAGAAACAAGTTGGGATAAACATGCAGATGATTGGTTCCCTCAAGTTTCACTGCTTACACTTTAGGTTTGTTTGTATTTCTTTTGTATTTAGTTGCTTTGAATAATTTGACATATACATGCAAACACTTAAGGAATTTAAGTTCTGAAATTATTTCATTTAGAACCTGTTGAACACATTTATAGGTTAGGTATCTTGATGCTTATATCAAATGGAAGATATTGTATACCCATAAGATTACTGGTCTGATTGTAAGGCTGTGGACAAAGAGGGTGTTTCTTTTAGGAATGCTACCTTTTGCGGGAAAATATATGTAGGTGGTGAGGCTAAGAATTTATTGGACATTGGAAACCCATAAGACATTCTTATCTTTGTTGTCAAACATGGTAGAAAAATTGAAGAGACTGAAGGTATTGTATTCCATGTTTCCTTCGGTTTGTTCAAATATATTTGTTCCCTTTCATTATAATGTGGTGGTTGTGTGATGTGATGAAGTTTTATGTTAATTTGTTGATTAATAAATAATGTTTGACTTGATGCATGTTTATGTTAGAAATGATTATGGTTTGGAGAAATTTTATGTTAGCAATGGGTAAGTGAAGAAGGAAGTGACCAGATGCAATCTTGTGTTATTGAATACAACAATAGTATGTCCTAAAAAGAGTCTGATTCCCATTAGTCATGGGTATTATTCCTCCTTCAAGTGCTTCAGGAAGTTAATCAATGTAGAGGACACCATCATAGAATCCATGAGTAGCTGCAAGTATAACGGTTATGCTCCTCCTTATGGTTTACTCTAAACTCGCTGGTATTTCTCATATTTTTATTTTAATCATTCATCTTTTGTATCTTGTGCTTTGGGATTCTTCATTGGTAGTCACATGGACACATCGTATGAACCCATCACAACTACACTAATTATAAATGCTAACAGAAGCAGAGTATGGAGTCTGACCCACTACTAGTGTGCACCATAATCCCATGACTATTATTACCAACAATACCAATTATAACTACTAACAAAGATAGAGGATGGCATATTATCTTATGTAGCAGACCACCACTTAATGCTCATTTTACCTTTTCAAATATTTTATGACAATTTTGATTAAGAGTATCTACTCAGCAAAAAAATTTCCAACTCTAGCACCTCCCCATGTGAGACAGCCTACAACCCCCTAGGGGCTTATTAAGAGTATCTGTTCAACCAAATTTACCCCAAAATATCACTTATCCTAGTGAGAAAGTACACTAGAGACAATTAAGAGTATCTATTGAGCCAAATTTACCTTAAGACTTGCACCTACCTAGGTGAGAAATCCCACTAAGGATTGATTAAGTAAGAGTATCTATTCAACAAAATTTTCTCAGGGAATTTGACCTTACAAGATGAGATAGTCTAGTAGAAGAAATTAAGAAAATCTACTTAAATAAATTTTCTAAATACTTGCACGTACCCAGGTGAGCTAGCCCACTAGGGGTAGTCAAAAACATCTACTCAGCTAAAATTTACCAAGACTTGCATGTACACATGGGACTCTGGCTGAGGAACAAAAACACCCTTGTTTCACCACCCATCTAAGCCGAGTTTGACAAGTCGGAGGATAATCTGATAAAAGTAACTAGAACCTACCCATGGGACATCCTGTTAGGGTGATTAATACTATCTATTCATAAAAAATTTCCTAAGACTTGCAGCTACCTAATTGAGAAGGCCCACTAGGGATGAACCTACTAAGGCAATTGAGAATATCTATTTAGAAAAAAATGTATAGGATTTGCAGCTACCCAGTTTAAATAGCTCACTGGAGAGAAACATGTTTAAGGGAATTTAAACCTTGGTTGGGGAATAATAACACCCATGTTTTACCAACCAACCAAACCCCGTTCAACTTGTCTTTGGCTCCATGTGTGTATGTGTTTTTCTTTTCAACCCTTTTCTCTCATTTTTCTTCTTGTGTGTGCTCTTGGAAAGGTTGACACAAGCTCAAACCTAGAGGAATCATCCATGCAAATGTTGTTCAATCCCCATAACCAAGAAAAATTATACTAGATTCAGAGAACTAGGAGATATATATTCTACATGTCTATATTTTACCTGCACATATGGTCATTCATTCAATTTTTTGTTGGTTATCGCATTCAATACTACTATATAAAGTCAAATTCTTAAACAATCTCACTATGGAAACTAGATCATTTATGACCTAAGAAGCTCAACTTATTGTTTTTTTTTGGTTTCCTAGACTATTTGCAGTGCCTACAAGGATCAATACAACAATGAGTAGTATCGTTCCATTTCAAGGCTATACAAAACCCCCTGAAGACAAGGATTGAGTAGGGGAATAAAATAGTTAATCACCTAGACTACTTAATTCACTAATATGCTAAGTTTTTTTAATCTCCTACAAAATTCATAATGGTTTTTTGCATTAGGGAAATAGTATGTTGTCATTTTTTGTTTTAAATCACCATGACAATGGTCATTAAATTTATGAAAGGGTTCAAAGTTGTGCACTTTGTAATATCAGGTTTCTAAATGCAAGCCATATTCTTGCAGAATATGTTCCCAAAAGTTTTTTCTAAACTACTGAAAAATAGATGCAACATTATCAATGGGAAATAAATAATCATTTTGCAAGCCCCTCAAATTTTTTTTAATGTCTAGTCCCATTTTCCCTCGCCATTCATTATTTTAGTCAGGGCTAAACATCTTTATAAAATTATAAATTGTCTCAGGATAAAAGGGTTCTTTTAGTGGTCAACATAACTGTAAATTGCAAATCTATCACTCAAAATCTTTACAGATGATAGGCCATCTTCTATACCTAAGGAAGAGAAGCTCTGCATTAAATAGAGAAGTATTCTTCTGGTCATATAATATGCTAAAACTTTAAATATATTAATATATTTACACAAGGGACATTCAAAGATAGGTAGTGTAGCAAGTGTGCCCCAAAATTCATAGAAATAACTTCATATTGTTGATTTTTTCTTTGACATGTACATTATTTTGAAGTTGGCTAACACTACCTATTCGATATTGGTGTAGGATACAAATCTTCATAGCACAAATATACATTTAGAAGTCTTGATTTATTCATTAGAGCATACACATATTTTACACAGAATAGTTAACTTAGTTAATATAGATTACAATCTCAAACTTGTTCTAATATTTCTTATAGAATGGAATAAATGTATTCTACTTGTATGTTTGATACTTCCCAACACTTCATTTACACCTCCACCCGATTTTCATAATTTCCATAACCGTTAAGTAGGGACTTGAAAATTTGATGTTAGTTTTCTTGTTTAGTAAAATATTTCTAAGACTCTACAACATTTTCTAATTTCTCGAAATTGTATAATTTAAAATTTATAAACTTTCAAGGTTTAATTTTTTAAAGTCTAGTTCTTTAAAGGGTGCTAGCTCAATGGAAGAGCACCCGCTTTACAAGCAGGATGTTGGCATTTCGATTCCATCATGCCCTGATATTCATATGGAATGGTGAAAAAGGCTCTTTTGACCATCACCAATGAGCTTATGGTGACATTTTTCAACCCTCACCAATGAGCTTATGGTGACATTTTTCAACCCTCACCAATGAGTTTATGGTGACATTTTTCAACTCTCACCAATGAGATTATAGTGACATTTTTTGACCCTCGCCAAATATGAAATGGTGATGGTCAACGAATGTTACCATATATATATGCACCAATAGTGACGGTCATGAAAGGTCCATCACAAAAATTCGTTGTTGTTCATATGAAATGGTGACAATCACTATCTGTCATTATAATCAATATTCATGATGGACCTTGAATGTCACCAAAACACATACTTTCAGCGATGCCATATTTGGTGAAGTCCAGTTTTTTGGTGGTGGAGGCTATTTTCCGTCACCATTTCTCATATGAAAAAGTGAAGGTCACTATCCGTCATTAAAAATCATTATTGGTGACGAACCTTGAATGTCACCACAACACCTATACTTTCGGCGATGCCACCTTTGGTGACGTTAATATTTTGGTGACGAAGGCTCTTTTGACCGTCACCAATGAGATTATGGTGACATTTTTTGCCCCTCACCAATGTCCTTTTTTCTTGTAGTGTTTTAGCCTTGCCTTGCCATTTCCTGGATATCCATGATGTTGTGGGTTTTTCCACTTGATTGTTTTCTAGTTGGTGCTCATAATTCCTTATGGTTGTGGGTTGGAACAAACACTATGGATCCCTTGGTGGGTTAAGTTAATAGTCCATAGAGTTGGGTTGGAAAAACACTCTGGAGCCCTGAAAGGCCGTGAATTTAGTTATTAGTTCCTGGAGCCTTGAAAAACTTAGGTAGAGACCGATCTGGTTGGTATTATTGATGTAAGGTTGTGAGGTGGAATCACTGGTTGTGGGTTGAGTTGGTTTGGCCTATGGAAGCCTTGGTTTGGTTTTTCTTGGTTTATTCCAAGAGATCCCACATTCGTGCTTGGAATATGGCATGAGGCTGATTGGATGAAAGAGAGATTTGGTTCAGCCCAATCTATGGTCAGGTGGTATGTGGAAGTCCTTGCCTTGGTTGGTATATTCATATGTTAATAAGAGCATTTATTCTATTGTGATTCATGTATATTTGTTGGAAATATGTCTGTGATATTATGCTTGGATTTACATGGATTATGTGTTGGTTATTTTCTGGTTATATGTTTCTCATATGATGTGTATCTTCTATGGTTCTTGTCATGAATTGTTTAACTATTGATCGGTGGTGAATGTATGGACTAATAATAAATATTGCAGCTATGTGGAGAGGGCATAGGGCCTTCTTGATTATTCTCATATTAATCTCATACTTTTATGATTAGATATCCATTCATGACCTGTAGCTTACATGCTTGCCATGTGTTTGACGAAATGTTTGTTATGTTCCAAGTAGTCTAGGTCAAGTTTTTGAGTTGAGATTGAATGTTTAAATTTGTTCCATGTTAAAAATTGATTCTATAAGTCTCAAGAAATTCTAGGAAGTGGTATGAAGGCAAGCTTGAAAACGTGGCACCTATCCCAGGACCACATCCTCAGAACTGGAGAAAGTGGGATATAACTACATGGATGCAGTGTTGTGCATGTAGTTGGAGGCCTATAACTGCATACATGCCTTGTTGTGGGTGCAATTGTGGGCCCAAGGAAAAAAAGGGGTCCCACTCAAGGTTTGGCGAACTGGGCTGGTTGTTTAGCCTATAAGTGACTTGTAGCCCCTGTGGTATGTGAGTATGTCTTCAATTTGTCGGCCTCACTTCCTTAATTGGATCTAGGAGGTTGGGTCATGTCATAGTAACTCTTTGTCTCATGTTTAGCTTGATAGGCTAGTGAAATCGGGTAACTTTGGGAGGGGTGTACTACATATTGGTATCAAATATCTCAGGTTCAAGCACTTCAACTGGATGGGAGAAATGTGTTTTTCATGCATGCAATTAAATTTTCTATGTGCTCGTTATGCATGTATTATGATGGTCATTATTGAAGTTGTGTCGTCATGAAGAGGTTGATGATATTGGTTTATTATGGTGATTGATATATTGATTTCATTATATATATACATGTTTTACTAATCCAGATTGATTTTGTAGATGATATAGCCTTCCTTGAAATTCATTGAGGTATGTTGATTATGCTTATATTTGGTTTATATGACGTGGTATGTTTGTAGGAAGTAGAAGATCAATATGAAAAGAAAAATGGTGGACTACAATTCACGTAATTATCCCTACAGTTCATATGAACACCATGGTGATAAGTAATCTCCTGAGATAGCAGATACATTGAGAAGTTTGAAAGCATATACGAAAATTTGTAATGAGAATAATGATAGGATCATTCAGTCATAGGAAAGACTTTCCAGGGAATAAGAAAATAAAGCATAGGTTAATGAAATCATCCTTTAGAGTCTATCAAATTTGTAGAGACAGGGGATGCTTAAGATTAGTGTTACCCAATAATTTGTCACCATGCTCATTTTCCCATCCCTGATGCTGAAATGCATCGTGACATATCATGTGTAATGTTTCCACCATCAAGAAATATGTTAAGACATCCCCTGAAGATCCGAAGAAAAATGCCTTGGAAGATTACTGAAAAAACTTGGTCAAATTACTAGTTTCCTAGGTTAGCGCTTTTCCTGGTGCCATGCTCCAGCTGATGTCATATTCATAGTTCTGGCTTAGCGTTGCCAACACCCTTATTTCTTGGAAAATCGTGCTGATCCCTTTTGGCAGTGTTTCCTAAAATGGAGGATAAGATTCGACCTCTAGAAGCTCCAAGGCAACGATTTGGTTGTTAAACGGTGGTGATAAGGTAAATTTATGTGATTTTAGAGCTTTGATATCATCCATGGGGGTTCATCCCTTAGAAAGTGGGCCTTCATGGGCTCCCAACCTCTTCTCCCTTCCTATAAATTCATATCCCTCATTCCCACAATTTTAGAGCTTGGTTGGTCATTGTTAGACTCGTCTGAACTCTCGTTCCCTTGCATCCTAGCATTGTGATAATGCCTAAGTGTCCAGGAGAAGGAATGCTTTAGAGCTGAAGGACTCATATTTTCACCAAAGGAGGCCTCCAACATCAAGGCCTAGGTTGTAAGCTCTCCTTTTATATTTATAAATAATAACATTTGATGTTTTCTTTCTATATTTGTCTAATTGTTTATGCAAATATTCTGGTACTCTTGATACACTAGATAGATAATGTTTACGATTATTATGTATTGTATTACGTTTATTGTTCCCTTTTGATCATCTACAGGTATTCGCGTGCCATGAGTAGCATAGAGCAGGCCTAAAAGTATTGTGGATCAAGGTCATCATCGATAGATTCAAGCATAGCATTGGGAAAAAGGTACTTCTGTCTCTTTTCTTGTCGCATTGTAATTTTTAGTTAAGAGAAATTTGCATTAGAAAGAATCTCGTGTTTCTAGGCCCACTCTAAGGCTAGAGAGATTGCCTCTATCAACAGAGGGGATTTATCTTGACAAAAATTAGTCATGGATAGGAGGAAAGGGCCAATGGGTAATATGGAAACAAGTCTCGATTAGGATGTAGGTTTGACAAGGATGACATAGTCAGAGATGGTAGGTTATTGGATACACTTGACAGGAGGGGTAATCTCCATGGGTTTTATTCTAGTTCTGGTTTGGAGAGACAAAACTATTATCACTGTCATCATCCATATAGGAGGAGTGAGAAGTAGTACTTTCCAAAGGAGCCTCCTAAATTTGATGGAGAAATGAATAAGTCACAAGATTTAGATCATGGTTTCTTCGGATGAATAATTTTTTTAGATTGCATGATTATTCAGAGAATATGAGGCTATGATAGATACTTTCAGTCTTAAAGGAAAAGAAGACATTTGGTTGGAAAATGGGAAGAATTTCATAGGAATTCGAGAAGAGGAGTTGACGTGGAGTGAGTTTGAGGTACTTTTTATAAAGAAGTATATATCTGAAAGATACTATGGTGATAGGGAAAAGGAATTTTATGAGTTGAATATAGAATCTATGACCGATGAGGAGTATACTAGAATATTCTTGGAGTTGTTGAGATATGGGATTCATTAGTGGGTTTCCAATATCATTCAAATAAAAAAAAGAGTTTGATGAGCCTAGGAAGCCATTCGAAAGCTGAAGCATTGTTATGAGAAATCGAAGCGCGAGACCAAATCTAGGAAGGATTGGAAAGGTAATGAGAATTGGTGAGCCCTGGTATTTCACCAAGAGTGCTGCAACTCCCAAGGGCTTCCCTACTTTACTTTATCAACCCGTGGTTTGTACAAAATTGGAGGTGACAATGCTATATACACAACATATGCATTCTACTCATGTCATCCTCTTCCGCTCTACGAAAGGGTGCTACTTCTATGGTTTTTTGGTGAAGTATGTCACACTTCAATGAAACTAAACTAAATTGTAGAAAGGAAATGACAGAAGGAAACTAAATTAAATTGCTGAAAAGAAATGACAAGAAGGAAACTAATTTAACTTGTTGAAAAGAAATGGCAGAAAGGAAAATAATTTAACCCACACTTAACTTGGCCAATCGCCTAAACACACCCTACTTATCTTATGCTCTATCTATGCAGATATTCATGACCTAATTCAAATTTGAAGAGGTGTTGCTTGCAGTTTGGAGAATAAAGGGGTAAAGGTGATAATGGAGGGCTTAACCACATGAAACAAGGCTTAGGGAGAGTGAAAAAGGGGTTTAAAACTTTATTAAACTTTTAATATTGCAAAAATTCTTTGGAGAGGGAGGCTTTTAAAAGTGAAAATTGCGATATGCGATGGGGAGAGAAACTGTGAAATGAGATCTGCGATAGGGGTGACGTGGCAGAGTGCTACAGTAATGTCTCAATCGACGGTTGGGAGCGGTAAGTGTTAACAAATCGGGAGCGAAATGTGCGAAGTGAGAAATGTGATAATGCTGAAATTGAAAAATGTGAGATGCGTTGGGTAAGAAACTGCGAAATGAAAAATGCGACGGGACAGTGGAGTGAAATGCGAAATGCGATAAGTCAGAATACGTGGCGGTAGGAAAGGTGGCAGAGTGCTTTAATCATATCACAGTTTGCGTCAGGAGTGGGGAAACGTTAATGGAGAGCAAATGGAGATTGCGAAAAGGGATGGCAGTAAGTCTTAAAGGAAAAATGGAAAAGGTTACAAAATGTGATGGGTGACATTGCAACAAAGTACGGTAATATCACAATCAGGGTTCAGAGTGGGAAAACATTAATGGAGAGCGGATGGAGATTGCGAAATGTGATTGCGTAAAGGAATTGTGAAATGAAAATTGAGATGGGATAGAAATTGCGAAATGCGAAATGCGATGGGATAGAAATTGCAAAATGTGAAATGCGATGGGATAGAAATTGTGAAATGTGGAATGCGATGGGATAGAAATTGAGAAATGAAGAATGCGATAGCAGGAATTTCGAGGAGGAAAGGCGAAGGTCAAAATTTTAATGTTTTTTGTGAATAGAAAGGGTGCGACAACTGATAAGAATAGAAAAAGGAGGGAAATTGAGGCGCAACAACAAGGTTCAGAAGTGTAACACAGAGATGGAGAGGAATTGGAAAATGAAGCGAAAAAACTTAATGAAATTCTCTAGAAATTCCAATGCTTATTCCTGCAAACAACCATCCTGATCCATGCACAAAAAATAGATGAATGTGCGATACTACAGTGAAAGAAAGACTCTGAATAGTAATGCAATTTCTTCCCTAAACTCAGAAACAATGAACATAAAGTAATTTTTGGCCCGTGGGAAGGTCTACCCTCCTCGAACTCTATGGAAAGAGATGAGAGGGGAAGGCTCGATCCACAAATTTTGGATTTTTCCTCTATTCTATTACTCTCATAAGCAAATTAAAAACTACAACAGCGTACTGAAAGCAAAAACTAAACAACAATGAAACTATCAGAAGCAAAACTAATCAAATGAAAGAAACAAAACTAGCTAAATGAAAAAAAGGAAGGAATGAAACATCAGAGAAGTTGAGGCACATTGGTTGGGCCCTAATCTACGAGCCCAACTCTCTAGAACTAGATTAATAAAAGGTCATCCAAATACTCATTTCATTACAAAAATATAGTCTTATTACATCCCGAAGGTCTTAAACAAGAAAAGCCTAATAGCTAGCAGAAAAAGTTTCGAATGGAATCGAATGGATCGGAATCGACCCTAATTAGCTCTTGACCAACTTTATTTATCCTCAAGGGTAGCTACCAATAACTCCATAGAAAGTAGTGATGATTGAGTCCACTTTGAATCCAAGTAAAAGCCATAGATTGAGTGAACTTTGTATTCAATTTGCTTGGTTGCCTTTGATAGTTAAGGAGGGTGGACAACCCCCTTGAATCTATCCAAGATTTCTCCATAATTTCCTGAAGTTGTGCTAATTTATTCTTCAATATTGATCTTCCAGTGGCAGGGAGAAAGTTCCTAAATTATCTCCTTCTCCAAATCTGCATAATCTGCCCAATATTCTCACAATATTATACAAAAATAACCAATATTAGGCACAAATATACAATTACCTTTAAACATTCTTAAGAACATATCAAAGCATAAGAAAATATTATTAAGTGCAGAAGGAGAGATTTAATATATCTTTTCATGTGCATAAGGAAGGTAGATGGGCCTATGAAAGGTTAGATGGGCCTTAATTTATGTCTAATTTAGAGGCCCATCAAGAATAATAAAGGAATTTTTTCTAAGAAAAGAGGAAAACCTCAAGATACAGACGACGAGGAGAATGCAACACCTTACAAAAAATTCAATGCAATTTGTTACAGGTCAATTTGGGCATCATCCCCAAAGACTAATATGAACAGGGTCTATCATCCCCTAGTGCAATACTAACACGCTCTATCATCCCCTAATTCAGTTGCTATATGCCCTAAGAGAAGTCATTCCATTAATGTATTTGATTGCGAGATTTCCAATGTTCGAAGTATAGATTATATGACCCATTGACTCACCAACGTTCCTCTAAATGGGCCTAAGTGCGTTGCAAAGCACTTATCTCCATGCAAGGGTGCTCTGAAAAGCACTTCCAAACACTTAAGGGTGTGTTGGTCTCCTAAGAGCGAAATCATCATTGTTCCGGGAATCTCCACATGTCCAGTTACTTATAGAAGAGCTCATAGGTGTCATACTTCGAATACAAGTGTTCATACATCACCACTGAACTTGGAAACATGTCTCACCTATTATTATAAATCCATTCAATTTCATTTATTGAGAAACTACCTTCAATTTCCCTATAAATTGAGCACTCATATAAGTGCTAGGGAGGTATCGATTTTCATATGTGATTTCCTTGCTAGATTTACCATGCATGGTATTTAATGTGGTTTCTGGCTGTCTTGGCATGGGTTTTACCAGATGTGACAATGTTTTCAACATAGCCTTGACATTTATGTATAACTTTGATGAGATGGGTTTCTCATACTTTGATTGAGATGGATGGCTAGATTGGATTCAAAGTTGAGTGGGGTCAATCTCCGAAATGAAAACACATGTCCTAGTGGTCCATGAACCAGACTGTGGATCAATGTAAGGCCACTTTCCTATTAACACTTGAGCTAGACTATGGGTTGCATTAAAGCTAAATTGTGTGCCTTGGTGGGCCTAGGAATCCTTGCTGGTGAACGACAAGATATACGGTAAAGCCAAGAGGTGGATTTCTCTCCGTTGGGCCTAGTAGTCTCAAGATGGGATGTACGGTAAATCTTGGAGAGATGGTCTCAATGTAGGGAATAGTGGCCCCTTGATCAGACTATGGGTTACGGTAAAGTCTAAGAGACTAGGAAGCACTCAAATTCCTCACGATGTAGGTGGAGAAATACGATAGAATTCATGCTTTTTTGGTTCCTTTTCGGTTGGTTATGGGTCCCACATTCATGCTTGGAATATGGAACAGGGTTGATTCGATAAAGAGAGATTTGGCTCAACCAATCTATGGTAGGGTGGAACGTGGTAGTCCCATCACCGGTTGGTTCTTGCATTCATTGATGTGGATTCTATTTTTGTTGTATCTATTGTATTTCTATAGTTATGATGATGGTTACAAGCATGTAATTTATTAGTGATGATGTTTGGATCTCTCCTTGTTTTTACTTGTAATTGAATACACCATGTATCTTTGGTCAAATAGATTGTATTGTAGCTTATGATGCAAGGTATCAATGCTTCTTAGAAATTCTCAAAAAAGTATGAGACCCCTATGCTTAATTATGTTGTTTACACATGTAGATATAATGTTTGTGACATGTTTGACGAAATTCCTTTCATGGTTGAGATGGGTCCAAATTATTTCTTGATGATGTGATTGCTTCCATACCAATTTTTAATGTTATTTATCCTCTCCTAATGTTTCATGAAGTTCTGGGTAGTGAATTGGGTTCTGGGGATAAAAAGGTGGCACAAATCCCAGAGTTGCAAGCACTTAACTGACTTTTTGGGGCCCTGGCCACGACCTTGCCTTGGCATGCCCATGGATATAGGCTTCTAGTCACTCCCTTGTCCTTAAATTCCCACATATAAGGCTCAAAAGCGTCAAAAATCAGTCCCCCCTTAGGGTTCATGGGTCTGGGAGGCTGGGTTACCTCCTGGAGGTGTTGTTTATGTTGTGTAGGGTCTGTTTGTCAGGTTTTCTTCGGTTCCATTTCCTTAAGGTCATCTAGGAGGTTGAATCTCATATTAGTAGCCCTTCGTCGCATGTTTACCTCGGTTGGTCGGTTACTTGGGTAGATGTGGGAATAGGGTGTTATAGAGTGGTATCATAGCATGGTTCAACTTTCATACTAGATGGGTAGTGTGTTGATCATGCGTTATGTTGATTGCTTATGTGTTTTTATACCTACGGTGTATGTGGTTATTGCGTCTGCGTTGTGTTGGCCATGGTGGCAGTGGTGTCGCCATGGAAGTGCTGATGATGTTGCTGTTGACATTCTATCATGAATGTATGACTGATTGTGTGTTGTACTTGTTTATGTATTGTGCACGCACTCTTGCTTACATATTTTTACATGTTGTATATGTATTGCTCAGTTATGCTAGGTCAAATTTGGGTCATGCTTGTGTATTGGTTGTGCATGTTTTCTTGTGTAATGTTATATGTTGAATATGCATTGGTTGGTCATGTTGGGTTACATGTTGCTTATGCTCATGTATGGTTCGTGCTTATGGTTGTGTGTGTGGTAAAGCTTGCATTGGTGTGCATTTGGTATGGTCATGCATGGATGACTGGACTCCAATTGATCAGGTGCTTAGTGTTAAGCTCAAAAGTGGATGTGCTCAAAATTAATTTGAAATTGAATGACAACGAAGAGCTTGTCGCCAGGAATCCGACACAATTCGTTTCATCGAAAACCAACTCCGAATGAGGAAGATAGAGCTTGCTCTTCGTTTTCCTAAGCAACTAAAAAAATTGTAGAAGTGATAGATTGGTAACATGGCAGCCCAGTCAGAAAAAAAAGGGATATTATGGGAATATTTCATCATTTTCGCCCAATGACACTGTGACAAGTGTCACTACAAGATTCGCTGGAAATTTTGGAAGGTGAATTTTTTTTACCACCAAGGTCAAATTTCTGAATTTCAGTTCAATGGTCGAATGGCATTTTTTTTTATTATATGGTTGAAATAGTCCAACTAGAGGTGAACACGTGGAGAAACCAAGGGCCACCACGTGCTCCATCTGGTGGGCCATGGTATGGCCGAATTATAATTATCAAAGCTCAAAATTATTAAGTCCAAAGTCTGAATTTTCAACATTTAAATCATATGTATTTGGGCCGAAAAATTATTATAGGTAGAAGGACGGAGGTCGGGGCTCAACCCCACGACCTCCCCCAAGTGAGCGCACCACAATACCACTACGCTCATGGATTAGTTCTTATACTATAAGGGTTTTGGATTATATTTATATTCATACTATTTGACCGACGGGGGTAAGGAGCAAGCCAGCCCACGAGCCAACCCCCTCACCATAGAACCACCCCAACGACCAAAGGCAGAGCGCTATTTTTAAATGCACGGGTTTAAAGTTTTAATCCAGATTAATTACCATAAACCATATTCAATTGTATGTTAATCCATATTTTTTGTAAAACGTGCTTAGCGCATTTAATCCACATTTAATTCCCACTTAACTTAGTTAACTTGAGTTTAATTCAGTGGAGAAGATGGAATGGTCCGCCAAATTCGGCACTGCCCCCAAAATTAGCGGCCCTAACTGGAGTTTGTCCAATTTTAGTGGGGTTTCCTAGGCTAGAATTGAGGAGGCCATAAATTTTGAAAAAATCAACCAAATTGGGCTCAAGAAGAGTCTATCCTGGATGATTTGGACATTATGAACACGTTGAAGTAGGTTTTAGGAGCAGTAGATGATTGTGAACAACATTGTTTGCACATTTTAGCTAATACATAGGCCCAAGCCATGGAAGCTCGACCAAGGAGATGTATCCCTAGAGGGGTGAACTCCTTCATGAAAACACTGTGTTAATGGATCATTTGATGGTTTTTTGTACATTTTTTTGCTACTATTCAACATTATATTTTAATGTTTAAATTTCTCAAGAATTTAACATAAAACTCAATACATTTACTCGTTTAACACTCACAAACACCTCAAGAAACCTATGTACATGAAGCAAAATATCAACAATTTGTTTATAATTCTAAAGATGAAATTAGCACAACAAAGCTAACATTCAGATTCAGATCACCAACTAAAATGACATTTATATGTTTATATGCATAGATAGTATATGTTTATATGTTTTCATGATTATATCTATACAAATATTACATTGATTGATTGATCTTGCAGGAAGTATCCTCCCCAAATTACACCAAGGTACGTTGGTTTATTGTTATTTGGTTTAGATGACATATTATACCTTGTAGGAGAAATATCAACATGGATAGAAAGATGGTAGACTACAATGACTCTCCCTATGAGTCATGCAACATGGTGGGCACTCTTCTGATTTGGCAGACACATTGAGAAGCATAAAGGAAGAAATAAGAAGTTTTAAGGTAGACAATGACAAAATCATACATGCACAAGAGAAACAAGAAGAGGCGAATGCAATACTTCTTCATGAGGATCAGATCGGCCATGGACAGGAGGACATAACTAATGGGCCATATGGAATCAGGTATCCTGGTATACACATGTAATATAGAGTTGATACAATGAGAGATGGTCGGTTTTTGGACACTCCGGATAGGAGGAGTGATGAGTACAGGTACCACTCTAGTTCTGGTTCGGATAGACATCATGATCATCATCGGTATCACCCTTATAGGAGGAGTGAAAGGGGATACTTTCCAGATGAATTAAATAAAGCCAAACCACCTACTTTTGATGAATACTTGAAGAAACCAAAATATTTAGAGGATTGGATACTTGGAATGAAAAAATTCTTTGAGTTGCATGAGTACTCAGAAAACATGAATGCCATAATTTATATCTTCAGTTTGAAAGGTAAAGCATACATATGGTGGGAGTTCAATAGGTTTTTTAGTAAGAATTACTTTTTAGAGAGGTACAATGACAGTAAGGCCAAAGAATTTAATGAGCTAAAGATGGGGTCAATGACAGATGAAGAGTACGCAACCAGGTTCATGGAGATACTGAGGTATGTGCCATTTTCTAAGGATGAGAAGGCTAAAGTTCAACGATTTTTCAGTGGTTTTCCATTAGCATTTAGAAACCGGATTGAGTATGATGAGCCTTGGTCACTTGAGGAAGTCATCAGGAAGCTGAAGCATTGCTATGAACAATCAAAGAACAAGAATGAGTCTCAGAAAGCATGGAAAGGGAAAGACCAAGGTAAAGGCAAATGGAAGCCTAAGAGAGCAAGGACTCATAATGCGGATGAGAAAGAAAATGTGGCACCACTAAATAAATTTAACGCATCTGGACAAGGATATAGGCCACAACAACAACATGGAGGTAATGGTACGAGGCAGTTGGAGTGTTGGAAATGCGATGAGGAGCACCTTATGAGATATTTTCTGCAGAACTAGGGTGGTAAACCTAAGATATACAATGCACATGAGGCGCAGGATGTTGGGCAGAGCATTACTCATATTTACGTAGTTGTGGACAACATGCATGTAGAGCACCATGCATTTACCATTGAGATGGGCGGTAAGCTTTGTCATCAAGTTATTCCTATTTTGATTGATCTCAGATCTAATTATATCTATGTTATTCCCGGCTTGGTGAATAAGTGTGCCTTGAGTAAAGAAATGCATGCGGAATCCTGGTTAGTGCAGTTGGCTACATGTATGAAGAAAATATTTCACCAATGGGTAAGAGCATGTGCATTTGAGTTAAATGGCATGCCTACAACAACACACTTGAACATATTGTCATTGGGTTCCTACAATATGCTATTGTGTATGGATTGTTTATACCTTCACAGGAATAAGGTAGACTACTATGGAAAAGCTATTGAGTGCTTCGATGATAATGGGGAACCATGAATATTACAAGGAAAGAAGAAATCCACATCAGTTAGGATGGTGAAAACCATGCAGGCCAAGCGCAGTCGTAGGAAAGGGTGTGTGCTATTCATAGTTCATATCTCTAGTCACAAAGGTAAGGAAGTTGAGGATGCATAAGTCTTGAGAATATATTTAGTTTTGCAACAGTTTCAGGATGTGTTTCTAGTCAATATTTTCGAGTTTCCACCTCACAAGGAGGTAGAATTTTCTTTTGAGTTGGTGCTAGGGGCAACCCCAACATCAAAAGCACCTTACGAGATGAGAAAACCTAAGTTGGCAGAATTAAAGTTGGAATTGAAAGAGATTCTTGATAAGGGATCAATTAGGCCAATTGTATCGCCATGAGGCACACCAATGTTGTTTGTGAAGAAGAAGGATGGCACTCTTAGATTGTGCATTGACTATAGGCACCTGAACAAAGTGAACATCAAGAACATGTACTGATTACTAAGGATTGATGATTTGTTTGATCAATTGAAGGAAAAAACAATTTTCTCTAAGATCAACTTGATATCGAGATATCATTAGGTACACATCAAAGAAGAGGACATATACAATACTGCATTCAGGACTAGGTATAGACATTATGAGTTTGTTGTAGTTCCATTCGGTTTGAATAAAGCCCCAAATACATTTATATGTTTGATGAACAATGTGTTGTGTCCTCAAATTCTCTACAAGTTTTTTATTATGTTTATTGATGACATATTGGTGTATTCTAAAAATGAGGAAGAGCATGAATATCACTTGGCAAAAGTGTTGAGGTTGTTGAGAGAGCATTAGTTGTATGCTAAGCTCAACAAATGTAGTTTCTTCGAAATTGAGATACACTACTTGGGACATGTTGTCTCCAAGGAAGGAATTATAGTAGATCCAGAGAATATAAGGGCCATCATGGAGTGGGCAGCTCCTAAGAATGTAGATGAGGTGAGATCATTCATGGGATTTGCAGGTTACTACAGGAGGTTCATCAGGAACTTCTCACATATTTCTTATCCTATTACATCTCTACAGAGGAAAGGTAAGAAGTTTGATTGGACAGAGGAGTGTGAGGCTAGTTTTGAGCAACTTAAGAAGATGTTGACGTATGATCCAATTCTAAATATTGCAGATTCATAAAAGAAGTTTGTAGTGTGTACATATGCTTACAAGAGAGGACTTGGTAGAGTCCTTATGCGGGATGGAAAGGTGGTGTGCTATGTTTCATGGAAGCTAAATGAACATGAGAAAAACTACCCAATACATGATCTTGAGCTAGAAGCAAACATTCATGCATTGAAGATGTGGAGGCACTATCTTCTTGGCAGGTGGTTTGTATTGATGAGTGATGAAATTGGGTTGAGGTACTTGTCTGATCATCTAAATTTGAATTCTAGGTAAGTTAAATGGTTGGGCACGATCAACGAGTTTGACTTTGAGATCAAGTACATCAAAGGAAAGGAGAAAAAGGTTGCAGATGCTCTTAGTAGGTGGGTACAGGTAAACCACTTAATAGTGATGAGCTCCTATGGGGAAGACTTACATGATAGGATCTTGCAGGTAGGTCAGCAGGATCACAACTATCTGGAGATTGTGCACAAGTTGCAGCAAAGTACAGGTACTGGTACAGGTGGTGATACAGGTACATGTGGTGATATAGGTACATGTATAGGTGTTGATATAGGTACAGGTACAAGTACACATGTATAGGATTTGGACTATTGTCTTACTATAGATGGATTGGTCAGATTTAGAGACAAGATATATGTACTAGACAACACTGAGCTCAAGAAGGTGATCTTGAGGGGGTTTCATGTGAAACCATATTGGGGTCACCCAGGCTACCAAAAGAAATTAATTGCAGTGAATATATTCTACTATTGGCCAAATCTAAAGAAGGAAGTGGCATAGTTTGTATCCATATGTTTGTACTATCAGATGGTTAAGGCAGAGTGTAAGCATCCATGTGGAATGCTACAATCGATCATGATACCAGAGTGGAAATGGGAGGTCATTTCCATGGAATTAATCTCAAGTTTTCCTAAGATAGCTAGATAACATGACTCCATCATGGTTGTGGTGGACAGGTTAACAAAGGTTGCACATTTCATTTAAGTGAAGACTACATGCTCAACTAGTTATGTAGCACAAGTGTTTATCGGAAACATAGTTAGATTGCATGGTGTTCCAAAGAATATTGTGTATGAAAGCGATGTAAAGTTCACTTCCAAGTTTTGGAAGGAGTTGTTTGCAAGTTTGGGCACTGAGTTGGCCTTCATCACATCTTATCATCCGCAGACAGATGGGCATCCTGAGAGGGTCAACGAGATACTATAGGATATGTTGAAGATGTATGTGATGCATCAACAACTGAAGTGTGAAGAGTATCTTCCACTGGTAGAGTTCACCTACGACAACGAGTACTAAGAGTCATTGAATATGAGTTTATGGGCTGAGTTGCAACACTCCTATTAGTTGGAGTGATCTAGTTAACAGGGTATTGATCGAACCAGATATGTTGGAAGAAATGGAACAAGAAATGTAGGTGGTCAAGAAGAACTTGAAGACAAAACATGATAGGCATAATAGTTATGCGGAGATGAATAGGTTTTTCAAGGATTTTCAGGTTGGGGATTAGGTATACTTGCGTATTAAGCCTAATAAGAGCTCCTTGTGGATTGGATCATGTGCCAAGCCGGCACCATGGTTTTGTGGACCCTTCAGGATCAGTGATAGGATAAAACCAGTGTCCTATCAGCTTGCGCTGCCTCCCATAGTGAAAGTCCATAATGTTTTTCATATATCTTTTCTTAAGAATTATGTTAAAATTGTTGATCATGGGATTGGTTGGTTTGTATTGCAGGTGGAACAAGATGGATAATTCCAGCCAGAGCCTCAGTGTATATTGTAGAAAAAGGTGCTCAATTTTCATGCTCCGGAACTGAGAAATAGAGCAAGTTAAAGTGCAATGGAAGCACTTTGGGCTTGATGAAGTTACATGGGAGATGGAGGATCAAATGTGGGCCATGCATCGTTCCTTATTTGTCGGTTGAGGAAAAGCAGTTTTGGTGCGATGTTGGTTTTTGTTTAGCATACATTTTGGCGATATTTTGGTATATGTTTTGATGAGATGGTTGGATGTATGTACATATGTGTATGGATGTAAATACCACCATGAGCTATGTTATGAAGCTACAATAAGTGGTATGGTGTCATGTCATTATAGTTGTCATGTTGGTTTCATGTTCAGTAGGATGATCATTGTAAATACAACATTGAGCTATGATATAAAGCTCCATGAGCAGTATGTTGCCTTCCAATAGTTTTGTTAAGATATATGTGTGATTGAATATTGAGGAAGGTGTCCCCCAAGGGGGAGGGTTTTGTAACAACCCTAGTGAAAATTCCATATAATAAAAGTTAAAAATAATAACCACGACTGATGGGACACTTATTCCAAGCTGAATGTTGGGCAAAACATCATAGGGGGTGTTGATTTGGTTTATTACGGTTAAGGAAATTGGAAAAAGGCTATGGCTAACACATTAAATAGGAAAATATTATTTTTGTCACATTTATTTATGAAAATGATGGAAAATAAGAGAAAAGGGGGATGCAAGGTCACAGGTTGCATGTGAGGAGGGAATTGAAGGAAAATAATGGAAAATGAAGAAAACAAAGGCCTCTTCAATAAAAATGTTCCTGAGGATTAGTGGGTACCTTTTGTTAGTGCATTTTTTGGAGCTCTCTCATTATTCTCTCTTTCTCTCTCTCACTCTTGGACACTTAGAGTTTTCTTGGAGCACCTAGGATTTGGAGAAAGAAAGGAAAAACAAGAAAGGAAGAGCGAGATCAAGCAACTAAAACAATATTATTTAGAGGTATCAATTTTCACATGTGATTTCCCTACTAGATCTAGCATGCATGGTATTGCATGTGGTTTCTTGCTATCTTGGAATGGGTTTTTCCAGGTGTGACAGTGTTTTCAACCTAGCATTTCCATTTCTATATAGTTTTGATGAGATGGGTTTCTCATACTTCGGTTGAGCTGGATGGCTAGATTGGATTCGAAGCTGAGTGGGGTGGATCTCCAAAATGACAAACACATGGCCTAGTGGTCCCTGAACTGAACTATGGATCACGGTAAAGCCACCAGCCTAGTAACCCCTAAGCCACACTGTGGGTTGCATTAAAGCCAGATTGTGTGCCTTGGTGGGCCGAGGAATTATTGTTGGTGAATGACAAGATATATAGTGAAACCAAGAGGTGGATGTCTCTTCGTTGGGCTTAGTAGTCCCGGGATGGGATGTATGGTAAAGCATGGAAAGATGGTCTCAGTGTAGGGCCTAGTAACTCTTGGATCTAACTGTGGGTTACGGTAAAGTATGAGAGACTAGGAGGTGCTCAAATTACTCATGGTGTAGGCAGAGAACTCTAGTAGCATTTATGCATGTTTAATTCCTTTTCTGTTGGTTTTTAGTTCCACATTCATGCTTGGAATATGACACGAGGGTGATTGGATAAAGATAGATTTGGCTCAGCCAATCTATGGTCAAGTGGAACATGGTAGTTCCATGCTCGGTTGGTTCTTGCATTCATTAATGAGAAATTAATTCCTTTGGTAATTGATGTACAATTGTACTGATTATGATGTGGATTCTATTTTCGTTGTATCTATTGTATTTCTGTAGTTATTATGATGGTTATAAGCATGTAATTATTAGTGATGATGTTTGAATCTCTCCATGTTTTTACCTGTAAATGAATAAACAATTTATATTTTTTCAAATAGATTGTATTGCAACTTATGATGTAAGGGAGAAATGCTTCTTAGCGATTCTCAGATAAGTATGAGACCCCTATGTTTAATTATCTTGTTTACACATGTAGAAGTAATGTTTGTGACATGTTTGACGAAATTCCTGTCATGGCTGGGAGGGGTCCAAATTAATTATTGATGATGTGATTGTTTCCATGCCTTTTTTTTAATGTTATTTAGCCTCTCCCAAAGTTTCATGAAGTTATGGGCAGTGACCTGGGCTCTGGGGCTAAAAAGATGGCACAAATCCTAGAGTTGCAGGCACATAACTGAATTTTTGGGGCCTTTTCGATGACCTTTCCTTGCCATGCCCACGTCTATAGGCTTATATCCGCTCCCTTTTCCTTACATGCCCACGACTAAGGCTCAAAAGGGTAAAAAATCAGTCCCTCCCTAGGGTTGAGGGGTCTGGGAGTTACTTCATGGAGGTGTTGTTGATGTTGTGTAAGGTTTCCTTGTCAGGTTTTCGTCGATTCCACTTCCTTAAGGCCATCTAGGAGGTTGAATCTCATATTAGTAGCCTCTCGTTGCATGTTTACCTCGGTTGGACGGTTACTTGGGTAGATGTGGGAAGAGGGTGTTACATAAACATTCTAGTGCTTCTAACTTAATATTATGAAAATACCCACATAATTATAGTATAATCATCTATAGATAATATAAAGTAACTTTATCCTTTTAGAAATAGAGTTTTGGTTGGCCTGCACATATATGCACGAATGGTTTCTAGAGGCTATGATGACGAGCATTCCTTTTCCTGGAAGTTGGTGTTTGTTTGTTTTCCATGTTTGCATTGTGCACAAATAGCCTTTTCATATTTTGAAATTACGGGGATATCTCTCACTGCTTGAGTTTTGCTAATATTCACCAAATTATCAAAATTTAGATGTCCCAATCGCTTGTTCCATAACCAACTTTCATCTGTTTGATTAAAATAACATCGTTCTTGTATCTCGTTGAGAATGTATACATTGTTTGTTTTCCTTACCCGTTTTCCCACAAGTTTTCCTGAAGAAGGCTTTATTATTTCCCAATTCTTGGCATGAAAGATGATAGCATGTCCTTGGTCACATATTTGGTTGATGCTTAGAATATTATGCTGGATTCCTTCAATAAATAGTGCATTTTGTGCTTTTCCTTTACCATTTATGAGACTCATTGTGCCTTTTCCAACAATTTTAGCAGATCCACTTTTAAAAGTCACATTTCCACCCTTTTTGTTTAGCAAGATGAACTTCTTTTGGTCACTAGTCATGTGCTTAAAACATCCACAATCTAAAAACCATTTGTTTTCCTTATTTTGTGCACACAAAGCTAGGCCACACTTTTTAGCGGTGGGTTCTCTAGTCTTCCTTCTCCATACCCTTTTCTCTTGGTTCTAGTAGACAAGTTTGAGCTTCATGACCTGGATTATTGCATTTGGAGACTTCTAGACTATACTTTAAAAGAGGAGCAAATGAATTGTAAGTCATAATCTATGTGATCACAGGTTTCCACAGTTATTGATATTTTTAGAGATTTTTGGAAGGGAATTGTGTAATTGATTTAGTCTGTTAATGTTTTGGATGATTACTCCCTCCATCATCAGGGACCAAAGAGCTTCTAAGTGAACGAGTGCTTAAGAGCCTTTTTATAGGAGATAGAGACCCAAGTATCTATTAGAGAATAAACATGGTCTAGGTCAAAATGGTAACAAATTATTAAAAATAATTTTAAAAAAATTGATTTTTGACTTAATTAATTTTTAAGTAATTAAAGAAAATAAATTAAAATTGACAGTTTAAGTTTGAATTAGACTAAATTCTCAAATATGAATTAAATAATTATGAAAAATTATAAGATAATAATTAATTAAAATTAAAGATTAATAATTTTAAGGAATAATTTATTTATTTCAAATTGAATTAAGAGTTAATAATTAAATAATATTTAATAATTACGAATAATCTTAAATAAGAGTTTAAAAAGAATTCATATAAAATAAACGCTACATAGTAGCTAGTACTTGACCGAGTTATTATATAGTAACATTGCAATTTGATAGGTATATGATGGATTTTTGAACAAATATCAAACATAAAACAAAGTAAATGAATATATAGTAACATTGCAATTTGATAGGTATATGATGGATTTTTGAACAAATATCAAACATAAAACAAAGTAAATGTAAAACTTGATTCACCAAATATTAAATATGTAATGTTTCACTCTCAATAATAACTATCCTAAGTGATATTGTAAATATGTTGTAGAAATGTTAGACATAAAACAAAATAAATAATTAGTAAAATTGGTTCTCCAAATTACTCAATATGTATGGCCTAATTCACAATTATTATGTCACATAAAATAAACATAGTTTGTATTTTCATTTTTAATTATAAAAACAAACAAAAATTAAATTTAAAAAATATATATATATATATTATTTTAAATATTTTCTTTTGATAAACATGTACTTTCAACTTAATATTTAAATAAAATTTTCAATAGATTAAAGGTTATATGATTGGAACTTAATTTTCTGCTTAAATTAAAATTTTTAATCAATATTGATGATATTGAAAAAGATAAATTATAATTTATTATCATTATAAATATGACTAAAGCACAAGTATTAATAAAATACAATGTTTTATATAGCCGGTATCCATGTATCCTCAAAGTTTGTTGACTTGAAGATTTAATGATATATTTAATGCACCATAAATTACAACAAAATGTAGAGGAATTAGAAACTTTGAAGATTTAATGATATATTTAATGCACCATAAATTACAACAAAATGTAGAGGAATTAATTCTAATTTGGCTAATGATATCTCAAATGATAATAAATTCGCTTGAAGACTAAGAAATTGATTATAATTTGGTAGTTTGACTAGACCTTAGTGTGAAACCATTGAGTCTAAATGGACCATGAATTATGTTGCATGCGACCTAACGAATTGAGAGGTAACAAACAATGAAATATAATTTTAATGACGCAACACCAATATTTATTTATGTTTTATAATAGTAACAATAAACATAAATAATCTGTATTTTCATTTCAAATTTCCATCTCAATTGTATTTTTATTTCAAATTTCCATAACAACCTGATTGTCAAGTTGAGATCCACTCAAACGTTCATTTCCCATGCAATGTAGATGGGCCATTTTTCTCATGAAATGAAAGATAGTACATCACATTTAACATTGTTGTCATTGTTAAACATGTGCAATCCATATTAATTGAATTTAGATCGCTGTGAAATAAGTTGTCCACTTAAAAATAATATGCAACACTGGTATTTACTTCTACTCTATCATGGATATTGATCAATGATATCCTTAACATTGGTTTTAATAAATTTGGGTCCATAATCAAACAAGAAATAAAATTTGATGAATGTTATTTAAGAGTATAATCCTTTAAAAAATGAGAGAATGATAGAAGTGTTGTGGAGAAAAATCTAAAGTGGACCCTGTACATACATTCAGTGATAAATATGTGCTATCTACCAAAATCTGAAGTGGATCATTATACATAGTAATCAATGAGAAGTCGGAAGCGACAACATATGTTCTACCCGGAGGAAGTAATCCATTACAACACAAGCATGACTCAACTCAGGATAATAATATGTAAAAATGAGTAGCCAATGATGTTATAGATAAATAGGAATAAAATAATTACCATAAATATAAAAATAATTTTCGAAAGTTAAATTTTAGCAAAGGGAAAAATATATGATATAGTTGACTAAATTAATAGAGAGTCAACAACTTACCTATTGCAATATACCAGCCCAGTAGAAGGTATAATAATTTAAAAAGAAAACAAATAAGAATAATTTAATAATGAATAGTTGAAAGAATTAAAATTAATAATAAAATAGGAATTAGTTAAAATTGAATAAATTTCTAATTGGGAATTAAATGAATTAAAGAATGAGAAATAAAGTGAATTAAAATAAGATTCAATTAAACAATAGAAATTAGTAATTAGATAGATAATTTCATGTTGAAAAAATGTAACAAGAAAGGCTCAATTTGACTTTAGCCTTAGTTAAATTGAATAAATCGAAGTTCCACATCAGCAAAACAACTTGGAGACAACTAACTAGTGTGACATGTCTTGTTTCACTTAGTTTACTCAATAAATTCAAGTTAGAGGGCTTGAATTTCACTTATGCATGTATGATTGCTAAATTTTAGTAATCCAATTCAGTGATTTTTAGTTGTATTCAGTTAACTGACATCTAACTATTGTCCGAGTCAGTTGAAGGTCAATTGTGCAGTGGGACAATAGTCTAATTCAGATATCTGTTAGTTAACTGATCAATCAACCCAAAATAGTTAGTGCATGCAGAGAATTCAAGTTCCTCAATTGAAGTGGAGATGACAAGGCAATGTAACAACAATTGTAAACTAGTTTTAGTGTACACATGTTGCATGAGATCAAATGATCAATCCTTGGGAGTTGCACAATCAATTGGAGGAAAATTTCTAAATAATAGGGGCTAATTTCCTCAGGAATTATGCAAGGAAATAGGAGCCTTGGTGAGAAAATATTTGGCCAAGTGTTGGTCAGACTTGTTCATTGAGGAGGAGAACAATTATTCTTTTGCAGGTTGAGCTCAAAATTAGAGCTAGCAATTGTAATAGTTTCTCAATTCAACTGATTAATGCAAAGAGGCTTGAGGGGTTTTCCCTAGTTGATTTTCCCTATAAATCACTGTGTATTTGTGGTTTTTCTTATTGCATGTCTATGATTGTTGTTCTAAATTGTGAATTTCATTCCACAGATTAGTAGAGTATAATTGTGTCTCATGATTTTAGATTAAATTTCTTGAGAAGTTGTAGTTCTATCAAATTTCTACACAATATCGGAGCCCTGAATTCACATTAGAACTAGTACTTCGAACTTGTCTCTCAAGAATTTCTAATTTGCGGACTTCTTGCAACCGTTTTTCTTCAAGATTGGGATAATGTCTTTCAATTGACTGAGATTGGAGTATGCCCTGGAGGGTAGCCCAAATTTCATATCGTAGAAGGATCAAATGGAAGCAGTGATTGATGATAATGGTGTGTTAGAATATATGAAAACTGACATTGCAAAATATCCACAGTCAGATGCACAACAATTATCCCAATGGAATAAGGATGTTGCAAAGACTAGGAGAATTCTTCCGGAAGGTGTGACAAACCATGTGGTCTCAAATCTCCATGGAAAAGAGATATCATTTGATATATGGAAGGAACTGACTGAGCTATTTGAAAATAGTAATGGCTATAGAAAATTGGCCCCAAAAGACAAACTTAGAAACATTAAGATGCATAAGAATGATATTATTCTGCAATATCTCACCAGATTTACACAAGTTCAAGATGAGCTTGGAAAGGTTGTGGGACTATTGCAAAATATGACCTGGTGAACCTAGCTCTTCTAGGCCTTCCAAAATCCTGACATAACTACTAGGAATCTGTGAATGGAAGGGGAAAATTATGGAATTGGGAAAGGTTGTTGTTCGATTTGGTTCAAGAATATTTTAGGAGAAATAATCAGGATGGAACCTCATCTAGAGCACGAGATTAAGACAATTTTTCCTTGGTTGGAAAAAGGAAGAAGGGAAAAGGGAAGAAAAACCAAAGAAATCTCGAATCTAGCAAAAATAATGGCAAGAAGAAATAATTAAGCAATATCAAGTGCTTCCACTGCCATGATTTTGGGAACTATGCAACAAAATGTATGCATAAGAAGTGTACCAAGAAGCCTTGAGGAGGAGCAACAGGTGAAGCATTGGATTCATAATTCAAGTTAGACTTCACCCTAATAACATGCATGGTCGACACTGTTATAGGGAGAGTTTGGTACCTTGATTCCAGTGCCTCGTTGCATATGACAGGGTGTAATGATTTTTATAGTAGCATGGAGGAGAAGTGTCTCCATATGCATATCGAAATGGGGATGATGGGAGGTACAATTTTATAGAAATTGGTATTGCCACCTTTGAGAGGAAGAAATCCTCTTCTCTTCACCTCAAAGTTGTTATGTTTGTACTCGGGATACAAAATAACTTGATATTTGTAGTAGTTTTGGAGGATCGTGGCTATAATGTTATTTTCAGTAAAGGGAAAGCCTTTTTGAGACACGACTACCGGGGAAGTGAAACATATCACGGTTCGAGTGAATAACCTATACAAACTTGAGGTGGGAGATTGTGTTGCATTGAGCAGCAAGGCTGATAGAGTGTAGAGTCACGATATTGGAGAACTATGCACAGGAGATGGGGTCATCTACACCATGGTGCCTTAAAAATCATGCAACAAATCACCATTGGGCTCCCTAAAGGCTCCCTTGTCTAGAAAGATGTATGCAAGGGTTACACATTAGGGAAATATTTCAAATCCACATTCCATGATCAAGAGAGAAAAGAAGATGAAATATTGGAGTGAGTCCACTATGATGTTTTTGGACCCTTCTCTACAACCTCCATAAAAATACATAACTACTATGTTATTTTTATTGATGATTTCTCCAGAAAGCGTTGGATCTTCTTCATGCGGAAGAAGGATGAAGTTTTCTTCAAGTTTGTTGAATTCAGGGCGTTGATGGATAAGGAAAATAGGAAGAAGGTTTAGGCTCTTAGGAGTGACAATGGAGGTGAATTTTTTTTGCAAGCCTTCAAATATTTTTGTGCGAAAGAAGGCATTCGAAGAGAGCTGACATCACTCCATAACCCACAACATAATGGGGTAGCTAAGAGTAAGAACATGAACATAGTGGGAGAAACAAGGGCCATGTTGCATGATCAGGGTTTTCATTGCATTTATGGGAAGAAGCATGCAACACCATAGTCTACTTGCAAAAATGAAGTCCTCATAGGATTCTTGGCATGATCACACCGGAGGAAGCTTTCTCTCGGAGAAATATTGATGTGTCTCATTTCATAATTTGATCTTCAATTTATTGCCGTGTCTCCAAGGAATCGAGGAATATACTTGAGCCTACAACAAAGTTGGGAGTTCTTGTAGGATACACCGAAAATCCACACAATTACTGGGTGTATCTTCCTTCAATGAGGATGATAGTTGTAAGGAGGAATTTCAAGTTCGACAAGGAGAAGGTTATGATATGTTCTATGGAACGAGAGATTATTATCCCACCAGAGAAGGAGCTTCTAGCTCCAAAGGAGGAGCCTCAGTATGAGCTTCGAGAAGTTCTGGAGCAGTCACACACATACATGAAGCATAATGGAGGCACCCAATCAACCAAAATATTTCATAGAGGGGAGAAAGAGAACTAGAGAAGATAATATATTGTTGGAGGATGTGCGGGAAAATGTGGGAGCCACCACATCATAGCACAGGCAGAGGATATCACCTGATAGGTACATTGGGTAGATGGCTCTCATTACAGAGCTCATTGAGACAGAGCCTTCCTCATTTGAGCTTAGTAGTTTCTCAACTTGTTTGGGTTGATTCCATGGTGGAAGAATATGAATCCATGATGAAGAATAGTGTATGGTGGTGTTGAGGCCATAAGGGAAATCAATGCTTGGTTCGAGATGGATCTACAAAGTGAAGCATGTAGAAGATAGGAGCATCGAGAAGTACAGGGACATATTTGTGGCGAAAGGATTTTCTTAGATAGAGGGAGTGGACTATGAGGATAATTTTGCAGCAGTTTCGAGATATTCCTCAAACAGATCCATCCTATCATTGGTTGCACAGATGGGGTGGAAAATCCACCATAAGGATGTGAAGATCGCCTTTCTCAATGGTGTTGTTGAGGATAAAATTTACATAGAGTTTCCAGAAGGATTTGAGACATATGTTTGAGAGTCGCATGTGTGCAAACTCAAGAGAGATTTATATGGTCTCAAATAGGGGCCCCGATCATGGTACATTCAAATTGATAGTTATCTAAGAATGTTGGGCTTCACCAAAAGTGAAGCAAATGTGAACCTATATCACATTATGGTAGATGGTAAGTTTCTTATTCTCGTTTTGTATGTTGATGATTTAATATTCACAGGGGATGAGCAACTGATCCACTCTTGCAAAGAGGATATTGCAAGGGAATTTGAGATGAAAGACATGGGCCTCATGCATTACTTCCTTGGGATGGAAGTATACCAAGGTGATGGTGAATTGTTTATGTCTCAAGGAAAGTATGCTACCGAGATATTTTATATATTTCACATGGATAATTGTAAGCCCGTGGATACACCTATAACTACAAACTGGAGGAAGCAGTATGCTTCTCTAGGTGAGGAAGTTGATGCTACCATTTACAGGCAGCTTGTGGGTTCAATGATGTATCTTGTGAACACATGACCCGACATGTGCTATGTAGTCAACTAGTTTAGCCAACATATGTGAGGTATGCCAAATTATATTGGAAAGCAACAAAGCACGTGTTACAATATCTCAGAGGAACCACTTAGTATGAATTATAGTACAGATGGAAAAAGGGAGTGAATTTGAAAGGCTTCACTGATGAATATTGGGAAAGGAGTCCATCTGACAGAAAAAGTACATCAGATGTTATCTCTAGTGTTACGTCTGCAACTATTTTATGGTATAACAGGAAACATATGTCTGTGGCACTCACTCAACAGAGGTTGAATACATGGCTACAAGTCAAGCAACATGTGAAACAATCTAGATGAGAAAAATACTTGTGGGTCTATTTAGTCAGGAGATGGATCTAACAATGATGTATTGTGATAAGCAGAGTTTCATTAAGGTCTCTAAGAATATGGTATTTCATGACAGATCCAAGCACATTGATATTTTGTATCATCATTTGCAGGACTATGTGTAGAGGAGAATTATGTTTCTACAATAAATTTCCACTGAGGAGCAATATGCTTACATATTGACAAAGGCATTGTCAAGAGGTAAATTTGAATTCCATGGGTGTAGGATAGGGGTGGTGGAAAATCCATTTCTTTCTAAGAGGGAGTGTTGAAAAAATTTAGCAAGAATGGCTCAATTAGAATTTAGCCTCAGTAAAATTGAGTAAATAGAATTTCCACATCATCAAGACAACTTGGAGGTGGTTAAATAGTGTGACATGGCTTGTGTCACTCAATTTACTCAGTAAAATCGAGTTAGAGAGCTTGAAGTTCAATTATTCATGTGTGATTTCTAAATTTTAGTAATCGAGTTCAGTTATTTTCAGTTTTATTCAATTAACTGACCTCTAACTATTGTTAGAGTCAGTTTAAGGTCAATTATGTAGTGGGACAACATTTTAACTCATAGATTTGTTAGTTAACCGACAATCAACCCAAAATAGCTATTGCATGTAGAGAATTCTGGTTCCTTAGTTGAAGTGGAGATGACAAGGTAGTGTAACAACAATTGTAAACTAGTTTGAGTGTACAGGTGTTGCATGAGACCAGATGACCAATCCTTGGGAATTGCACAATAAATTGGAGGAAAATTCCTAAATAATAGGGGTTTAATTCCCTAGGAATTGCGTAAGGAAATAGGAGCCTTGGTGAGAAAATATTTGGCCAAGTGTTGGCCAGATTTGTTCATTGACTAGGATAACAATTATTATTTTGCAGGTTGAGCTCATAGCTAGAGCTAGCAATTGCAATAGTTTATCAATGCAAATATGATTGAGGGGTTTTTCCCAATTGGGTTTCCCTAGAAATCACTATGTATTTGTGGTTTTGCAGTTTTCCTTATTGCATGTCTATGCATGTTGTTCTAAATTGTGAATTTAATTCCACAATTTAGTAGAGTATAATTGTCTCTCATGATTTTAGATTAAATTTCTTGTGCAAATGTGATTCTATCAAATTTCTACATTTGAAATATTATAAATAAGAATTAAAAACTTTAAATATTTTTTTATTTTTTAATTTAATTTTTTATATAAAAATTCCAATCAGGGCTATAGAAAATAGGAATGAACTTAGAAATTATTATACTTTTGAACTTTTTGAAGTAAACTTGAAAAAATATATTTGGAAGTCTTTAAATTTTAATTAAACAAAAAAGAACAAAGAGAAAATAGGAAAATAAAGGCTAAACACAAGATAATGAGGGCTTAGATGAAACTACAAAATAAATTTAATAAATTAGAGATTATTATAATAAAGAAAGGAAATATAGGCAACCTAGATTTATCTTAACTCCATATCTACCAAGTGTCGATCAAATTTTTTTCACTCTAAAAGAGGTTTACATATCATATCAGGGTTAGGATAGATTTAGATTGGTTTAATTTCCCCTTTTAAATAGGCTACATTCTACATGAATACCATGGTTCAATACGTGAATACCATGGGTCATTTATATTTATATTTAGTTATTTATTTTATTTTATTTTGATCAAGTTAAAATATTTACATTACATTACATAAATATTTTTATTTAATTTAATTTAATTTTTATTTTTATGTAATTTGACTTAATCAAAATGTTAAACATTACATTATAACATCTCTACCATACTCGGCTGGAGAGTGCCACTAGGCCCAATGAATCATAAGGAAAAAATTTAATAAATTAAAGGTTATTAGAAAAAATAAAAGAAAGATAATGAATCATAAGTAAACGAAATCATTCAAGGGAATGAAAGGGTGAGGAGGAAGAAGGTCGAGAATCAATGGGAGAGCTGGTGGATGATTCCGAGATTGGATAAGTCTATATCCATTTTTTCTGTTAAAATTATTAGGTTTCTTCTCGATTTAAAGGGCTTCATAGGCTTCACGAATAATGCGAGAGTTATAAAATGGAATAGAGGCTAGGATATTTGATTGATCAAAGCAAATCAAATGTTTGGATCACTCTTTAATTTCAAACATTTGATTTGTTTTGATCAATCAAAGATCCTAGCCTTTGTTCCATTTTATAACTCTCATTTTATTTGTGAATGGATTTAAATTGAGAAGAACCCTAATAATTACAGTGTAAGGTGTTCCTTTTTGAAAACAACTTCCCTAGCTGCCACTTTGTATTGGTCTGCACCATTGGATGGAAAGTTAGATGATTGAAGATTTTTGGGCTGTAAGATTAATAATTAATAGTTAAGAAAAAATAATAGTGAGAGTTGATTGCTAAACTATTTCTTGATAGCTTAACGATTTCTTGAAAGTCAGTTAAAAGAACAACCGAAACAACAAAAACTTAATAATAATAATAATAATAATAAGGCACATATATAAAAATACAGAGAAAAGGGAGAAAGCATTCTTGAAATTTATATCTCCAACAGTGCACATGGAAGGAAAGTAAGAGGGGTCTTGTACATTAATGAACATGTACAAAGCCAACCAAAGGTGTAAGCAAGCAAGTCTGGACACATCGCTCTTGGTGGGGTATACCAAATTTCATTCGAGGCCTTGCCTTCTTTCTGTTTATTATTTTTATTATTTAATCCTCCGCCATATTCCCACAAATGAATGAGAATTGTGCTGCAAGTAACATATAAATCTATCCTTGTATTTAGACCATTCTTTTGTGATTCAGTGAGGCCTTATGGCTAGCTGTTCCTTGCATTTTGTGCAACGGTATTTATTTGGCCAACGAATTATTGAACACTCTTCAATTTTATTGTAGCAATATGGAAATTTAAATTCCGTTAGGCTAGTGATTTTTTTATTGCAATATATTCATACATATTTTGCATTTATTTTAGTATATTTATACATTTTTTGCATTTAAGTTTCATAATAAGCTTTTTTCATTTATTTATGATTCTACCTAATTAACCCCTACTATTTTTAATTGTTTTTCTTGTTTACAAAGCTTACGAACTTATACAATGGAATTTTTGAGACGACATATGTCTCATCTTTGCCGATAGTCTCATCTTGGTATATGTCATAGCTTCAAAATTGTTTCCACTTGTAATTTTCTTGGTAATGTGGGTCCTTACGTGACTTCACGGAAAACCTATGGTCTAAGAAACCGCGACCGAGGGGCATCTAAGCGTCAAAATCACACAAGGATCGCACCCGGCCTTGGCCACATGAACCCTTATCATGGCTGAATTTTTTTTTCCTTAGGGGGATTGGAACCAGTGACCTTTTCATCATGAGTTTCCTAACAACACACTCTTCACGGTCGAACCAAACCCCCATTGGCGATTATTAAGAATATTTTAAAACAGAAGAATACAGTTAAAAAATTTGGTGTTTCATTATTATGAGTACTGTTTGATACGATGGGAAATACATCTCTATTTAATATTTTTGTGTGTTTTAGTTTAAATATATCATTAATAATTTTAAATTATAAAAAGGAAAAAATAGAGTTAATTGGTTTGTTTTTAAATAATGTTGTGTGTAATTTTATTCTTTGTGAGAAACATGACACTATTGGAAGATGTGTGCATATTTTATAACATTATTTTATTTTTTATAACTTCTACAATATTCATGACTTTTGGATTGATGTAAATGGTAAAAAATATAATACAAATAACAACTTAATTAAGTAAAACATGACAGTATTAGAAGATGTGTGGATTTTTATAATATTATTTTATTTTTTATAACTTCTACAATATTCATAACTTTTGGATTGATGTAAATGGTAAAAATTATAATTCAAATAATAACTTAATTAAGTATATATATATTTTTAACTCAGCGGCGATGCTGCGATGGTGGAACCTTGTGGCAGCATTTGGCTGATTTGAAAGCATCGCACAGACGATTCCACTACCGGAGGACATCAGGATGTCTGATTCAGATGATGTAATACTAGAAGGAGAAGGTCATATCTGGGACAGAAACACCCATAGGACTGGTAAGAAAAAAAACAGGTGCACAAAGAGTCATGAACTTTAAAGGGACTTGGTCTTCGGTGAGCGTATTGAAATGGATAAGTTGGAGAAAACCTCGCAAACGGTCCTGGTCGGACGAGTACGAGGGAGGAACTACACCACTGCCAGACTCAAGCTATGGACAATTGAAATCTGGGGAAACATTGAGGATAAACTTCCTGGGGTGCTCACGATGAACATGGGGTGGTTTGCCTTAATTTTACCCCACCTGGAGATGGAAAATTGGGTGCTTACAAAATACTTGCATATCGAAACGACACCAGTTCTTCTGAAGCGATGGAATCCCCTGTTCGATCATGACAAGGAAAATATCAGAGCAAGACCTATTTGGGTGCGACTGCCAGGTCTCCCTCTACAATTCTGGACAGTGGAAGCTCTTCGATTCATTGGAGAAGACTTAGCAATTTATTTGGACCATGAAAGGTCCTACTTAGAGACTAGAAATATCTCAGTAACTTGGATTCTTGTCCATTTGGATACGAGGGAAGGTTTGGTCAAGAGATACAACTCGCGGTTCAGAGACATATCAAGATTCCAGATATTGGATTATGAAGGGGTACCATTTTGGTGCTGTCAATGTCACGAAGTGGGGAACGTTTACAAGGAATGCCTGCTTATCACTGCGGAAAAAGCTGAACCTGCAAAAGTCTTGGTGCATGCGGGGACCCAAACTATGGGTATTGGCGAATCAAAATCTTCACAGGCGAGACCCTCGGTGGAGCCTATGTCGCTGAGTACCCCCAGGAAGATGCCATCCTTTCAAGCCCCACTAGCATCACAGGCCCGCGGCTCTCAACTTCATGAGGAGGATACTACTTTGATCCTAGGTACTCCTCTCTCTACTCCTTTTGCCTTCAATTCTGAATTTAATGGTAATGTATCTCGTGTAACATCTCTAGTTACATCTAAAATCGATTTAATTAGATGAAATTTGGATCCCATTGTCTTTCCTGTTGCATGTAATATCCCAATTTTGGATTAACAATAATAAAAGCGCAAATAGACTAAAAACTACGACAACATAAAATATATCATCAAAACATGTAAATTGGAGCCAAAAAAACTACCGATCCATTTTATTAAATTGAATGGAATGAGGACAATAGTGGTGTTGGAAAGGTTGCACCAGGGCTTGCTCAAAGAAGGCTGAAGAACAACTCAAACCCAAGCTAAATCTCCTGCTGGAAGTGGCTCTGCATGGCTCTATCTCTGCATTGCCTAGCCCAGAAATGTCGCTGCTACTCCACTGAATCTGCTTCTAGGGCATGGAATAATGCTCAGAAAATTTCAGGCTTTTAACCACTGTCTCTGCTCAAGAAAATAAAAAAAACCCATGAAGGATTTTTCCAAATATTGACCTCAGAATTTCTACCTAATTTTCACCTGGCTCCTCCAGCTGCTGGCTGGGTTGGGATCCTAGTTTTCCCTCTTAACTATACCCAGAAATTTCTGCCAAATTAATCTTGGGCTCTCCTCAATAAACCTAGAAAACCCAGAAAGGGTTTGTCTTAGTTTTGACTTCGAAAATTAGCCCTCTTGGGCTTGGCATAATGAACTGTTGGGGAAAATTGAACCACTAGAATAATTTTCTCAGAAATTTCTCTGGAATGATGCAACAAACCTTGGTAGGAGGTAGCTAGCCTCCCCTCCAAATATCCTAGTGAGAATTCCCTTCTCTCCAACCTCCCGACTCAAACTCGTCACTACGCTGCATCCTCCACTGCGCAGTCTGCTCCTCCTTGGCATAGTCCAGAAATCGTTACGCTTCCTCATGATGTTGCTAGTAGAAAATTCCCTCAAAAAAGGGAGGAACTCCTCTCCTGAGCGGGCACTCAAAGTCCCCCTAAGCATAGGTTGATATCTCCGCTTGAAGATCTCGTGTGCTAAATAGCACTGTAAACTTGGCTCTCCGACTCAAGCATTCTCTGTCAAAATGACAAGAAGAAAATAACTGAATGAATGAATGTTCAAATGAGCCTTCCCTTCTTCCTTTTATCCATTGAGGCCCAAGGTATGGCATTCATATGTGTGATTATATATTCAATAATAAATCACAGACAAATATTAGAACAAAAGTGCATGTAACATTCATATATAATAACGTTTCAAAAATATAATGCAATAAAAAGATGACTGTCAATCTATAAAGCAAGAATTAATACAAGTGAATAGAAGTACCATATGTACGAAGTTATACTCATGTAAAATGACATTAATTGATCTGCTCCTCTTCACTTTCAAGAAATTTAAAGAGTACAATAGTGCAACATCAGTTAAATAGCTTTAATTGTCAAAAGATAACAGATGTGTTCCATTAATTCATCAAAGCATTCACAAACTTACAATAGTTCATTCTTTGCAAATGTTTTTGAAAAATTTCTGGACCCTTCTCTAAATGCATGAGAGGGGTTTAAATACTAAACTACTAAAATATATTATTACAAAAATATAGAGGAGGTTTCAAACGACCGTCCTCGTAAGGCTAACTTAAAATACAATCTAGGAAAATAAAGTAACAATATGATATATGAATTCCACCCTTTCTTTTAGATTTGGTCACGAAGTTGAAAAATATCTAGCATAGGCTTGAGCTGAGCTGGTTGTAAAATCCTCAATCTAACATGTCCCTTGAATACTGCGTTTGAGATTACTGGTTGCGATCTTCTGGTTGAATCTGTTAAAGATTGTAGGATCCGGTATTGATGATAAGGTTTGATAAGAAAATTCCAATAATTTTTTGGATCAAAATTATTTACTTTTTAAATTATTTCATCCTATTTTTCTGCCTTTTTCCTCCACTGTGTTTCATGCTATTTGATTTCTGAGAACACTTAAGACGTGTACTCTTTGATAATTTCTGCTCTCACCAGTTGTTCACATACAGATTCAGTAATTTCCTTTGATAATATTGATGTTTTTGTTGTTTCTTTCTCTACCTGCTCTATTTGTGCTTCCCAATATCTGAATAAGATCTCCTTATGAAACTTATTTACCTGGGGTAGATCAACTTCCTTTCCTGAGTCTAATGCTTGCCATTGAATGCATTCGTTAATTTTCTTCTCAAGTTTCTCACATTCAAGTTTCTAGATAGCTACTTGCTGGATCAGTATTTTATTTGAGTCACAATAAGAATCAATAATATAATCTTGTTGGAAAAATACTTCTTGTTGTTGCTTTAACTTATCATTTATATCCAATGTTTGTTTTATGAATTTCTCTAATTGTGGTTGGCTTTGTAACCTGGTCATTACTGCTTCCAGTTGTGCTTGTTTCTCAGTGATTTTTGCTTGATGCTGCAATTTAATACTCTCGAAATATTTTTGAAATTGGGCTATCTTTGCTTTCATTTGCTCATTGAAGTTAGATTTTTATTCATCTAATAGTCTCTCTAGTTCTTTCATTCTATCTTCTTTTTGCTACAACAACATTCTAACTTCAATAGCTTTATCAACAGTGACAGTAGCATATGCCCCTACATACTGTGATAATTTAGTTAAATGTTTCATAGGATCAACTAAGGGATACTTCCACAAAATGTCAACATATTCATTTGTGAGATCTGAGACTGTCTAATCAATTCTTCTCCTTTTATTTATCTTAACTAAGTCTTATGGCTAGGACTGTAGAAGATGTCCAGTGAAGGATTTTCCTCAATTTTTAACACTATTTGTTTTGTAGGGTAGGCTGGTATGATCTCTCGACCATGAGTCTGTGGAACTTGTTGTAGTGGATTAACAATTTGCACTATCTTCTGGGAATGTTCAGGTGTTTGAAAACTAGTTACTTAATCAACATTGGGATTGGCTTTAGGATTATTTATTGCTTTAGAAAAATCATCCCATTCACTACTCAAATTCTTTGTTTGGGACTTTTCTAATTGATCAAGTGTATCATGACTGTGCTGAAATTCTTGAGGAGTCGATTTTGTTCCATTACTTTCTCTTTGCTCCTGCATCTCTATCTCTTGGATTACCTGATCAATTATATTTTCTGGGATATCCTTTTTGGATTTAGATTCATTTTTAGAATGATTTGAATTGTGAGATTGATGCTCTGATTGACCCGATTCATCCTCGGACATGTCTTTTGATTCATTATCCAAGCTAATACTTGGAGTAGGTCTGTTGAAATATTCAATAGTTAACAAGTTTATAGGAACTCTCTCCAATCTCTTATTTCTGTATATTTGGAAGGCTTCCAAATCATCTTGGTTAAGTTGATTGGCTGCAAAATTAATTATATCTGAAAACTTTTCCATGCTTTGAAAAAGATCATCAAATCTGTCTATTTATTTTACAAAAGGCTTCAATTTAAGCTCAGTGGTGTAATTTTTAATTACATCATTTGGATTATAGAGCCTCTTTGGCATTACTGCCAAATTCAATAGATTAATATTTGAAACTTCTTTGTAGGCATGGCCAATATCAAAAAATGAAAAAGTACCGCACTGTAAAGGAAAATTAAGCCAAACGACCTTCTTAGCATCTTTCAGTTGTTTAGTAATACCATTAACAAGTTGGTAGGCTATCTCTTTTGCAAGTAAATTATCAGGAACATAATATGGTAGGACGTGGGGAGAAGCATAACTCCCAAATACTCTGACATATGTAAAATTCTCCTCTGCAAACCATCTAGCCACAGAAAGAATATCTGTACTAGCTTCTTTGGAAACCCTAGGGGATTTCTCTTTGAATATCATTTGGTGCATAGGTAACATGACTCCATGACAAATTTTATAAAAATGCAGATTAAAATTATTTCTAAAGGGTCCCCATTTATTAAAATAAATGGGGGGTGTTGTATAGCACAAAAATTGGCGATTCACTTGGGAGAGCCAACTATCTCTAACTAGCTTTTTGAAATTTCTAAATTTTTTTTGAAATAAAAATAGTTGCAGGAATTAATTTCAAAAAAATAATATCTTACTAAGTAATGAAATATCTCTTGATTATAATTTATAAGAATCCCTCTTTTAAATATACAAGTATGAGAATCTATATCTGTATTTACTCAGTTAAAATAGATAAAGCAGGTGGCTCTCACAGATTAGCTTTATAAACATTTACTCTTTTATCACAGATAGAGCCTCTGTTCCAATAAGTAATTTAAGATTTTGGTAGGGTTACCTTTTACCCAACAATGATTCATTTTTCCATCCAATGTTTCTTACAATTTTCAAAAATAAATTCAAACTTTTTTGAAAATTTTCTTTTTTTGTATCATATCTTTTATTTACTTAAAAGTCATTGTCTTTGCTTGGTAACCAAATGATGACAATGCCATTCACTAGTTGTAATTAAACTGATCAAGCTGGCTCTTGATGATACCCCTTGTCCTCTTGATATAATCTCAAGTCATTACCCTGTTTTGGTAGGCAGTATTGGTAATGTTAGTTCAACTATTTCCCTATGAACATGGTAAACAAACTCGTGATGAGACTTATTATCTTTTAAGTTTTCCTAGTTATAATTTTTTTTGAATTTATTTCAAAAATTAATAAGTTTTCTCAAATGGGGTGAATCATTGGTCCTTTTGAGGATTCTGGATGATAATGTTGAGTTTTAGATTGCTTTTCTGCAAGAGAGTCTTTACTATATTAAAGATTCTTTTCTTGATTGATGGTAGAATAATCATGCTATATAAGGATGAGAGTTCATGAGAGAATACATAACTTCACTGAAATTGCATCTTTTAGTAAAAATAAAATTTATCTGTCTTTCAAATCTTTCGATTGTTTCCTTAACACTTCTTATTTCTATAAGCGATAAATAAAAAAGGATCATATGAGATTTTATTTTGAAAAGCCAAAAATTTATATTAAGCAGCTTTTATTTTCTAAAGAAAAGAAAAAGACACTAGTATATAAGGAATAGAAGGGGTTACCTCCTATGAAAAGTATTTTTTCGAAATATGCCCATTAATAGGTAAAGAATCTCTTTTTCCTGATAGATATTTTAATAAGAATGTCGGTGGGTCTATTTCTTCAATTATTTGAAATGGACCTAGCCAAAGTTTTTGAAACTTCGTGTGTTTATCTCTTTCCTCATGCGCTTTGTCCCATTTCAATACCAGACCACCAATTTGATTTTTTTTTGGAGTAATAGAATTTGAATCAAATGAGGCTTTTATTATAAGTTGATGATGCGCATGAGTATTTTTAGCTTTTTCTCTTTCTTCTTCTAACTTAAGAATTTTACACTGTCTAAGTTGTAAAGAAGAAGGAGATTCATCAATAAATTGTACTAAGGAAAGACAGGGAATAAATACATTGGTAGGAAGTACAAATTCTTTTCCATAGACAAGATTGAATGGAGAAGTGCCAATAGAAGCTTTCTCAGTTATTCGATCTGCCCAAAGAGCAAATATTAGTGACTTATGCCAATTTCGTTGGTTTTGATCAACAGTTCTTTTGATTATTCTAATCCAGTTCTTGTTTGTAGATTCTGCTAAACCATTTCCTTGCGGGTAATAATTTGCAGAATACTTAAGTTTAAAACCTGTTTTAATTGCAAATTCCATTATAGCAGTTCCTGAGAAGTAAGATGCATTATCAAACATTAAAGTAGTAGGTAAGCCAAACCTAGTTATGATATATTGGTTGATGAAATCAATGATATTCTCAGAGTTGGCTACCTTTAATGGAATTGATTCCACAAATTTAGTAAAGTAATCTGTAGCTGTGAGAATATATATATGCTATTTGGAAGAGTTAGGAACAATCTCACTAATTATATCTAATCCCTATTATTAAAATGGTTGTTTGATATTGACTGGCTGTAAAGGGAAGACTGAGTTCCTTTGTCTTCCAGATGCACTTTGACACACTTTTCATTTTCTTGCATATTCATGAGCATCCTTGAAAAGTGTAGGCCAATATTAACCTGCATGCAGGATTTTGTGTGCTGTCGTATTTCCTCCAAAATGTCCTCCAGCTGTTCCATCATGGAGTTCCTGCAAGTATTTCTCTGCTTCAGATTTTTCTAAGCATCTTAGAAGTACAGAATCAAATTTTCTTCTAAACAATACATCATTGATTAATTCATATTGCTTGGCCTTTAATCTTAAAGATCGATTCGTTTTGTAACTGAGTTGATTCAGAGCATATCCATTCTTCAAATAGAATATAAGATTAGCATATTGAGATCGTGCATTGTTGAGGCTTACCTATGATATTTACACATTGTTACCTGAATATTCTTTTTATGATAGATGGGATGCTCCTATAAGCATTCTGCAAAAACCTTGACCTCTAAAAATTTTCGAGGGTCTAATTTCTACATCATATTCTTGTAAAGCGTTAATCCAGTTAGCCATTTTTTCTCCTAATTCTCTTTGCATTAATAGTTGTCTCACTGTAGAGAATGGAACTATGATTTTGGTGTGATTTTTTAGGAGAAAAGACCTGAAATGCTTTATAGCCTCAAAGACAGCAAATTCTTTCTTTTCGATAGATGAATAATTTATTTATGCACCTTGCAAATTGGAGCTGAAAATTGATATTGGTGCTTCAATTTGTTGGTCATTAAGCTGTGTTGTGTTAAAACATCAACATATGATGTATCTGATGAAAAAGTATATAAATTAAAAGGATTAAGAAAATTGAGGGTAGTCAGGAATGGAGCGTTGATAATTGATTGTTTAATCAAATCAAATGCTTCTCTTTCATTATGTCTCTATTTAAACACTGAATTTTTCTTAATCATGTTTTGTACTAGTAAAAATATTTGTGAAAAGTTAGGGACAAACCTTTTAAAAAAATTAATTTTCCCAAGAAACGACTGGATAGCTTTCTTGTTATGAGGAAAAGGAATTCTTTTAATCTCTTCAATTCTTTCAGGATCAATATCGATACCTCTTTTTGACACAATGAATCCTAAAAGTTTTCCTTCATCTAAAGCAAAAAATGATTTCTTTGCATTCAATGAGATGCCATACCTTTTAAATCACTCAAAGACTTGTTTTAGGTTATTCACATGATTGGTTACTTGTTTAGAAAAAATTGTAATGTCATCTAAATAAATAACCACTAATTTATTTATGAGCCCTCTAAAAGCTATGTCCATAGCTCTTTGCAAAGTTGCACCTGCATTAATTAATGCAAATGCATTTTTTGATAGCTGTAAGTTCCCCACTTATTCCTAAACGTAGTCTTTAATATATAATCTAGATGTATGAGAATTTGGTTACATCCCGAGAATCCATCTAGAAAGGACATAAGTTGAGAGCCAGCTACTGTCTACAGTACTGGTTCCAAGGTTGGTAACGGAAAGTTATCCTTTTGACAAGCTTTGTTTAAATCCCTAAAATCAATGCAAACTATAATATCACCATTCTTCTTCTTGATAAGTACCAAATTTGATACCCATTTAGAATGCCTAAATGGAATGATGATTTATTCCTTGAGGAGTTTGTTTAGTTATGTTTTGATTTGATTTTCTAGATTTAGATGAATCTTCCTCAATTTCTGCTATATAGGTTTTTCTTCTGAGATCATAGGAATTGTGTGTTGAATCACATAAGTGTCATATGTTTGAAGATCAGTGTAATCCAAAGCAAAGACACTTGTGTACATTCTAAACAATCTGATAAATTATAATATTTCTTCGGAAGATAGACCAAGACTTATATTGACATTTTGAGGTTTTTTGTCAGTTCCTAGATTTACTAACTCAAATCTTAGGGTAGAGATTTGAAAATTTGAGTTAGTAACTCTTTTAAACCTATCTTTTAGATCATATAAGTCTTCTAACTTAAAAACAGACTTAGGAATATAATTTTTGTCTGGTTCTTTCTTAATTTGAATGTCATGTTCATTTTCATCCCAGATTTGACTATCATAAGATCCTTTAGATGTTAAGAAATCTATGATATCTGAATCATTATTTAATACTCTCTAATTTGTAATATTATCAGGAATAGATGGTCTAAAAATTAATTCAATGGAAAATCTATCGAGACCAAACCCTTGGGATGGAATTAACTTTGATGCTACATTAGCCAGTAGATCTGCACTAGCATTCTACATTCTAGGTACAGAAGAAATGTTGAAGGCTAAGAAATGAATGGTTAAATCTTGGACTAATGATTGGTAATGCTTTAAATGTTCATAATTACAATGAATGGTATCTCTTACCTGTCTAACAATGATTTTTGAATCTCTTAGAACCTTCAGATATTTGATATTAAGATCAATGGATTTGTACAAACCTTGGATTAATGCTTCGTATTCAGCTATATTATTTGTACAATTTAATTCTAGTCTGCAGGCTAACATGGTTTTTTTTCCTTTTGGGTTTATTAAAATACAACATGCGCTTGCACCATCTTCAGATTTAGAACCGTTAAAATAAAGAGTCCAAAATAAAGAATTAACTATTGTTCTATCTACAAAATTTAAACATTTGGAATTATCTGGCTAGGAAAAATTCTCAATCTGAGAAAAAATTGTGTCATCAAAGAAAGGTGATGGTTGAGCATTGAGATTTCCTAAAAATGACTCTGTTAAGTAGTTTCCAATAATGTTTTTATTGAATGCTACTGGCTCATTAACTCCTTCAATATTGATGGTTGTATCCTTCATGAACTTTTCGCGATCTACTCGAATTTGATTTGGCTTTCCATTATATGGTAGCCACATATGCAACCAGTCTATTGAAAAATACCCATGAAGTTTTTCAGACCAATTTCGGCTTAAACTACAACGTAAAACTCATGAATATCAGCCACTAGAATATTAATTATTTGAGTAACCTTTGGATTTGATCATAATCTGATGGAAATAAAATTTATTTCTCCTACCACCTCTACTCTATTTCTATCAAGTTGTACTATATGAACAAGGGAACTCTCAGGAGTTATATTCAACTTAGCACATACTAATTTTGGAATTATATTAGAGGAAGCCCCTGAGTCTATTAAATAGTTATGAATGTTTTTATTATAGATCTCATAGGTTAAGAGAAATGTAGGAGTATGAGAGATGGATCGATCACCTATCATAATCAAGTCTGTAGCATCTATTTTAGTTGAAGGGGAAGGTGGCCTACCCATTTCATTAGCAGCTTGTACTATTACTGGAGCAGGTAAGGTTGAAGCAGGAACCACATTTAAGTCTCTAAGTAAGATTTTCTATTGCTGCTTTAATTTAGTAAGCTCGTGAATTGAAATTTTGGCCCTGGTTTTCTTCATATCTTCAACTAAATTATACTCAATGGTGTTTGAGACTACCATTATCTTAGATGTAGGTAGAGTATCTAAAGTAATGGGACTTGTTTGTGTAGCCTTTGAAGTAGACTTTTTGCTTAATGATTTATCTTTAGCAGGAGTTGAAATATTTTTTTGTTGATTTGGTTGTGTTGCATCATTAGTCTTTTTGCTCCTTGTACTCACAGGTAAAGCTTCATGTTGCTATTCATTTGGTAGGATGAAATCCCACATTCCATTTAGTTCAACTTCTTCTTCTTCATCATCTTCTTCTTCCTCTGTATCTTGATCATATTCAACATTAGATATGATATTTGGAGGTTGAGTATTAGAGGACTGTCCTTTCTTAAAGTTTCTGAAAGTATTTTTTGAGCTAGAATTTTCAGCAACTTATTTCTTGATATCTGCCATCTCGTTCGTCATAGTCTTCAAAATTTTTTGAAGACCTTCTACGTCAAAAGGGTCTTTTAGAATTTTATTTTTAGAATCATCTTTGAAAGATACCTTCTTTGATTTCCGATCCTCTTGAGAATTATTTTTCTCAAGAGGAGTTATGCATTTCTCTATAAATAGAGATTATTTCATGTTTTCTACAAGTGTTGCCAGTTTTTCTCTATAAAAAAAAATAGCTATATTGGATGGAAGAGATGAAATATACCACTCAATTTGAACTTCTGCACCAGGAACTACTGTAGCAAGAATTTTATTGAGTAATTTATTAAATCTTGAATTAAAATCTTTTATCTTCTCACCTGATTTAGCTTTTATATTTGACAAATCATTGATGAGCATAGAAGTGGTCCTGTCATCCCCAAACTTAGCTAGAAATTGTTCTTTGAACATATTACAGCTAGTTATAGAGCGAGCATGCAGTGAAAAATAACAGGATCTTGTGGATCTTATTAGAGTATATGGAAATAATATTACAACGAAATCCTCTTCAACTACTCCATTTAGATTGACGACTAACATAAAATTATGAATGCGTTCTTCTACTAAAATACCATCATAAGGATTCAATTTAGGTAACCATGTTTCAGGAGATTTTGGTAGAGCATGAAGAGGAGCGAGCATATTTACAGCCCTTGGATTGTTCCATGGATGTACATTTGGTGGAGGTACTAGGCCTACCATTGGATTTTGAATAGGTTGGATGGGTGGAGTTTGAGTTGAAGAAGAGGTAGGTTGAGTGCTAGGACTAGTTGAAGGGATAGTAGTTTGAGTACTGGAACTAGTCAAAGTAACATTGATTGTTGGAATGGAAGTTGTGGAAGTGAGCGGAGGGAATGGAGGTGAATGGGATAAAATATCGTTGGAAATTGACTCTTATTGAGTCGTCTTTAGTTTATTTCGAGTAATATCGATGGGAAATTCAAAAGGAATAATTCCTGTCTTTTGACTTTCTGATCGAGTTAATATTCTTCAAGGTTGTAAAGAGGACGAAATACTAATATTCGATATTTGAGAAGATTCAGGCTTTTCAGCAGAAATGGATACACTCTCTAAATTTTCTATCAAAGACTGAACTTATGGGGAAGCTTGATGGGAATCAAGATATAGTATGGGTTGAATATAACTAGGAGACTTAGGAGAAGGATGATCAAATTCAGATTTTAAATATGAGGATCTAGATAATTTTTTGGAAGTTGATGGGGATCTAGAGGGAGAGAGAATTTTAGATAGACCTTTAGATTGATCAGATCTTTTTTCCATTCACAAGGCCCTCCTTCTAGCACCAGAATGTTGAGGCCTCGGAATTCCACTACCAAAACATGGGGGAAAACCACCCGATCCGGACCTTAAAGCAACTCCTTTTCCATTTGGTGTAGTGGTTCCGACTGGGGATAATGGGACCAGTTTCCCAATAAGGATGATCTTGAGGGTGTGTTTTGATTATACAACATGCAAATGGAGAATGATTTTAATCTATCATATCCATCTATCTAAACTATTTATTCTATTATATACCAAGGGTGTTTCTTCCTTTATGCGATCTAAAGAGATACCTTTTAAATATTAATAATATAGATCATTTAACAGTTGAAAGAGATGAAAATTATGTAAGATGATTCTTCCAACAAAATAGTTTGACTAGAATAATTGTGAAAAATATATCACATTCATATGTGTAATTATATATTCAATAATAAATCACAGAAAAATATTAGAACAAAAGTGCATGTAACATTAATCTATAATAACGTTTCAAATATATAATGCAATAAAAAGATGACTATTAATCTATAAAGCATGACTTAATACAAGTGAATAGAAGTACCATATGTACGAAGTTCTACCCATGTAAACTGACAATAATTGATCTTCTCCTCTTCACTTTCAAGCAATTTAAAGAGTACAATAGTGCAGCATCAGTTAAACAACTTTAATTGTCAAAAGATAACATATGTGTTCCATTAATTCATCAAAGCATTCACAAACTTACAATAGTGCATTCTTTGCAAATGTTTTTGACAAATTTCCGGACCCTTCTCTAAATGCATGAGAGGGGTTTAAATACTAAACTAACTATCTAAAATAGATTATTACAAAAATATAGAGGAGGTTTCAAACAACCATCCTCGTAAGGCTAACTTAAACTACAACCTAGGAAAATAAAGTAACAAAATGATTTACGAATTCCGCCCTTCCTTTTGGATTTGGTCACGAAGTTGACAAATATCTAGCATAGTCTTGAGTTGAGATGGATGCAAAATCCTCGATCTGACCTGTCCCTTGAATACTATGTTTGAGAGTAATGCTTGCGATCTTCTAGTTGAATCTGTTAAACAATGTAGGATTCGATATTGATGATAAGGTTTGATCATAAAATTCCAATAATTTTCTTGATCAAACTTATTTACTTTTTAAATTATTTCATCCTGTGTTTCTTCCTATTTCCTCCACTGTGTTTCTAGCTGTTTGACTTCTGAGAACACTTCAAACGTGTAATCTTTGATAATTTCAGCTCTCACCAACTGTTCACATACATATTCAGTAATTTTCTTTGATAATATTGATGTTTTCGCTGCTGCTTTCTCTGCCTGATCTATTTGTGCTTCCCAATATTTGAATAAGATATCCTTATGAAAATTATCTACCTGGGGTAGATCAGCTTCCTTTCTTGATTCTGATGCTTGCGATTGAATGTGTTCGTTGATTTTATTCTCGAGTTTCTCACATTTACGTCTCTGGATAGCTACTTGCTGGAGCAGTATTTTATTTGAGTCACAATAAGAGTTAATAATAAATATTGTTGGCAAAATACTTCTTGTTGTTGCTTATACTTAGCATTTATATCCAATGTTTTTTTTATGAATTTCTCTAATTGTGGTTGGCTTTGTAACCTGGTCATTGCTGCTTCCAGTTGTGCTTGTTTCTCAGTGATTTCTGCTTGAAGCTGCAATTTAAGACTCGAAATATTTTTGAAATTTGTCTATCTTTGCTTTCATTTGCTCATTGGAGTTAGATTTTTATTCATCTAAAAGTCTCTCTAGTTCTTGTATTCTCTCTTATTTTTGCTTCAACAACATTCCAACTTCTGTAGCTTTATCAACAGTGGCAGTAGCATATTCCCATGCATACTGTGATAATTTAGTTAAATGTTCCGTAGGATCAGCTAAGGGATCCTTCCACAAAATGTCAACAAATTCATTTGTGAGATCTAATACTGTCTCATCAATTATTCTCATTTTATTTCTCTTAACTACAGCCTTATGTCTAGGACTATAGAAGATGTCCAGTGAAGGAATATCCTCAATTTGTAAAACTATTTGTTCTGTAGGGTAGGCCGGTATGATCTCTTGATCATAAGTCTTTGGAACTTGTTGTAGTGTATTAATAGTTTCCACTATCTTCTGAGAATGTTTAGGTGTTTGAAAAATAGTTACTTGATCAACACTGGGATTGGCTTTAGGAGTTTTTATTGCTTTATAAAACTCATCCCATTCACTACTCAAATTCTTTGTTTGGGACTTTTCTGATTGATCAAGTGTATCATGATTGTGCTGAACTTCTTGAGGAGTCGATTCTGTTCCATTACTTTCTCTTTGTTCCTACATCTTTATCTCTTGGATTACCCGATCAATTATCTTTTCTGGGCTATCCTTTTTAGATTCGGATTCATTTTCAGAATGATCTGAATTTTGAGATTGATGCTCTAATTGACCCGACTCATCCTCAGGCATGTCTTTTGCTTCATTATCCAAGCTAATACTTGGAGTAGGTCTGTTGACATCTTCAATAGTTAACAAGTTGAGAGGAAATCTCTCCAGTCTCTTATTTCTGTATATTTGGAAGGCTTCCAAATCATCTTGGTTAACTTGACTGGCTCCAAACTTGATTATATCTGAAAAATTTTCCATGCTTTGAAAAAGATCATCAAATCCATCTATTTCTTTTACAAAAGGCTTCATTTTAAGCTCAATGGTGTAATTTTTAATTACATCATTTGGATTATAGAGCCTCTTTGGCATTACTACCAAATTCAGTTGATTAATATTTGAAACTTCTTTGTAGGCATGGCCAATATCAAAAAGTGAAAAAGTATCGCACTGTAAAGGAAAATTAGGCCAAATGGCCTTCTTAGCATCTTTCAGCTATTTAGTAATACCATTAAAAAGATGGTAGGCTATCTCTCTTGCAAGTAACTTATCAGGAACATAATATGGTAGGACTTGGGGAGAAGCATAACTCCCAAATACTCTGACATATGTAAAATTATCTTTTGCAAACCATCTAGTCACAGAAAGAATATCTGTACTAGCTTCTTTGGAAACCCTAGGGGCTTTCTCTTTGAATATCATCTAGTGCATAGGTAACATGACTCAATGAATTTTTTTATAAAAATGCAGATGGAAGTCTGAATCCCAAAGGGCTCTATGGTAAATATGGATTGGGGTAGGGTCTTGGGTAGTCCATTTCCATCCCATGGTAGGAAAACTAGAAGAAAAGCAGATTGCGTCCATGACATAGGCAGACATATAAAAGGGAGGTATTTCTCTAGATGAAACACTCCTTTTATTCCTATATTCTATGATGAGTTTGGCTAAACTGCCAGATAGGATATTTTCCCAATTCAAAATTGAGGAGTTGACGATTGCGTCAATCAATAGAACCCAATCTACTGAAAACCTAGTGGTATCAGGTTTTGAAAACAATCTACACAACAATCCGAAATCATAACAGTAAGGGGAAGGAATCTGGGCAATTGGGTATATATCGAGTTTATCTCGCTTCAACTTTCCCTGGTCTTCCTTCCATTCTTTGATGACTTTTGTTAGATCTGGATTGTTTTCTTTAAATCCTTGGACAAAGGCTTTGTCATAGTTTTGTTGTGGGTCTGGTAATTGGTACATTGCTTTTAAATCATCTAACCTAAAAGAACCAATATTCTCGCCTCTTGAAACTTTGAATGTTCTGTCTTCTATGTTTAAGTGGTCAATTAGCCACTTAACTATATCTGTGTAAGGGAGAATTTTTAGCCTTGTGGTTACCTTGTGGACGAATGAACATGCAACATTGAAGTAAGTCGCGTCTGAAGTAACTGTCGTGCATGTTGCAATGACTTTGGTTATTACCCTTGGATTTTCATCTTTGAACAATTTATACATTGCTTCCCATGATGAACTACAACAATCGTTGTTGCAGGGTGTGTCTGAAAATAAGGGATACATGTCTGAGTCTACAATAGAGAGCGATTGAGAAATTTCTTTGCCTTTCTTGTTCATTTCAATCTTCCTCACTCTGTTAAATGGTTTCCTGATTTCAAGTAAACAGAGCAATATTAAAAGTATAGAGAACAGAGAGATAAATCCGTCGTTTAAATCAAACATGCACGAATATATATGAATCTATTAAGTATGATATTAATCATCGATAATCATTTCAAAATAAAATCTCTTACACCTTCGCACGAAATAGCTATCAATCAACTTAAGACGTTAGATCTCAGATTTCGATTTGATATGACATAAGTCATTTTGCATGCTTGAGTAATTAAATTCCATGAGTTCGCATATCACAACTTATAAATTTTACCGTTTATGATGTTTACCCATAAATTCTACGAAATGCGATCTGCAAAAATTGCACCTCGCAATTATTATGGGGTAAATGAATTTTCATTTGGTTAAGTAGTGCGAAATGCGAATTGCGCATTCAAGAAGTCAAGTGGTCATGCTTTATGGGACTTTAGAGCTTTATATTTATTGCTTTGTTGGCTCGTCGAGTCAACTTAATCACAACTTATATCGAATTGCTTTATAATTTGATCTTTTTTAAATCAGCTGTGATGCAATAAGGAAAATATCACGATAATTGAAGTGTTTGCAAGTTTTTTATTTTAAATATAACTTTGGAAAATGCTTAGCGCATTTTGTAGCCTGCATGACTTAGTGGATTGCAAGTCTTTTGGGTTGTAATTCACGCGTTTTGCGATGCGCTAAAGCGGAAAAGTAAAAAAAATATTTCCTAATTTTTTTGTTTTAAAACTAAAAAATAAATGAAAATGAAATTCCTAATCATTTCTAAAGGGTCCCCATTTATTAAAATAAATGGGGGGTGTTGTATAGCACAAAAGGTCCCCTGACAATCTCGAAGCGGTATCACCATACTGATGTTGCGTTGCTATGACCATGAGATACTTCCCATCATGCGCAAACTGTACCCTCCTCTCTTGAGGCCTAGTGGCAGGATATCTGTAAGAGACAAGCTCATCTAGCCCAAGAATTGCCATGATGCCCATACCTACCCCTCTGAATGAAACTCCGAATATATGCAGAGACAGAGAAATTCTACCTTGCCATTGGATGAAGGCCTCTATGTACCCCCATGTTCCAACCCAACAATGAACTAGATCACTCTCTGTCCTGATTCCGACCATCATGAGACAGAATGGGATATCAATTAACTGAATCTTTGCATCCGATAGTTTGACCTACTACACCATAGCTCTAAAAACTGCATGAATCCATCTGTGCCTCATCTCTAGTCCCTGCATGTGACCAATATAGAGGGTCCATGTATCATGGGGAAATTTGATGCATGCTAACCTTCCCTGCGCCTGCGACTGTGTAGTATCGATGACCGCTGGAAGCCACATGTGACAAAGAGCCACCCCTTGAATGCAACCTATAGATGGACATCTGATACTCACAATCGACTCAAGGTATGTGGTTCCCTCTTATCCCTACCAACCATCTCAACTGGGTCTGCCATCCACTCTGTCGATAATGTGATGATACATTGTCTAGAGCCCAGACACATACTTGGATGCTACCTCTACTGTACCCAATATCCTCTGCTCATGAATGGTCTCAACATACCCTGAGAAAAGAGTGACACATGTCTCCCTCATGACCTGATCCCCAAGCATAGACTCAGTGATGATTGATGTGCCACCCCTACAAATGATCATCTCATCCTCTAACCTGTGGCTATCAACTAGCACACTGACCCAATGCCACTTCTGAGAAGTCTCTCCCCTAGTGTGTTGTGTGTCATCCAAATATCTTAGGTGAGCCTCACGTACCCCACTGCTCATGCCCAGAGTGCCAAACGAAAACACCACAATCGATTGTGCCCGTGAGTGATGTAGAAGAGGTCAGGCATGTGAGTCCCCGTGGATACCGTCAAGTATCTCTCATCTATCTCCTCGTAAATCTTGGGTGAACTACCCCCAAAGGTATACCTGATGTCTTCGTCCATTAGTCTCCTTGTAGGAAATACTATATGACCTTGTTGTACAACACCGTACATCCTCGCATACTACCAATCATCCATGTACTCCTCGACATGCCACTGTACATTATGACATACCCCTGTACACCGCTGGATACCCCTTGCTATTGTTGTACCACCCTGTACCATCCAATGCCTTGTCTGTGTCAACGCACCGGTCACTCCTTGCGTGTAATCAATGTGATGTAAGACACTCCTACTCCACAATGCAGTCCCATACACTACGATACACCACCATGCACCTCCATGTCCACCGATAGTCCACTTCTCAATGTTAGATTCTCCCACACATCCTTGGATGTGATGGCCTAGAGTTATGTATCTAGATGTCTAACCACCAACAATCGGTATCATCTCCTCCATTGTCACATCACTACACTTGTTGATGAATGGATCATCAATCCAAACCCTCCCCAAGGGGTTTGAGAAGTGAATCTCCCTATGTGTCAGCAGTGATGCCACCACTGATATGCTCCGCTATGACCTCTATTCCCCACACAAAGGTGAAGATTCCTTGGCTCCATACAAGGCACCGTCTGGTGGCCTGCCAATGGCACCTCCTCCGACAAGCTCCTACCAAAGTATGTTGATCACCCTGTGACCCTGCGTACAAATGTCGTACCAAGACAACCCAGGGAGTCTGCCCATAAACTGGTTGGCCACTAGAGCTGACTGGAACACCCCCAGTGAATGTGCATGATGAACTGCTAGGAAAAATCTACCCTCAAAGACAGAGTCAACCACCCTGCCTGGGAAATGATAGGTAGTCTTTCCTATATCTCAATACCAGTCAGGGGTTCCTATATTCCTAATGTTGGAAACTCCTGTTGAACTGCACATGGGTCCACCACCATATCCATAAACCACTCCACTGGGTACCAAACTCAAATTATCTCGCCATCCAACCCCAACACATGGATTATGCACCATGCGAAATTCCGATCGTCTCATCCTGATATCCAGGTTAACATATAATATCTGACTAGGTGGCTCTGTATTTCTATCTCCAATGGAAAGAGGTGACCCAACAATGTTGCTAGCCCCATCTATGTATGCCTGAAGGGGGCTTCTCTGACACTCCAATGTGCCCTCTAGATGTACCATTAGGGAATCCAACCGTTCCACAAAAACCACTCTCATGCCCTCCAGCTCCTTGTTCTGCAGCAAAATAGCTTCTCGTACTAATGTGGCCTTCCCTTTCAAAGCTAGAAGGTCAGTCTGAAGCTGATGACACTATTGTTTGCGACTATCGTCCAATACCTTTGTATCTCCTAGCGCTTCATCAAGGGTTAGCCCAAAGGATGGCTGCACACCCTACTCCATAGACACTCCAACATGCAAGAAATGCTCACTATTCAGCTGCATGTGATTGTCATCTGAAAATTTTGTGATAGACTTGGAGGCCTATGTACTTATCGGTGCCTAAAAAATGGTGGAGTAATCTTCTAACACCTCATTACCCTGTGATGCTTTTCTATCATCACAGAACTCGGTCACAACCTCGGATACCCCATCAATGGATACCTCAACAATGGGTGGTGTCTCATCAGCGAGTGTATGCGTAGTTGTCTCCTTGCCAACCATGGCCCCTGTTAGCGCTAGAATCAACAATTGGATTATGACAAGCGCCTGACCAGACACATTGGTGAGCCTTGGTATTGCACCAAGAGTGCTGCAACTCCCATGGGCTGCCCTACTTTACTTTATCAACCCGGGGTTTGTACAAACTTGGAGGTGACAATGCTATATACACAGCAGATGCATTCTGTTCATGTCATCCTCTTTTGATTTGCGAAAAGGTGCTATCTCTTAAACTATGATAAATAATAAGAAGTAAATTACTGAAAGGAAATGATAGAAAGGAAATGACAGAAAGGAAACTAACTCAATTTGCAGAAAGGAAATGACTGGAATGAAGATAATTTAATATGCAGAAAGGAAATAACAAAAATAAACTAAATTAATTTGTTCAAAGGAAATGTCTGGAAAGAAACTAAACTAAGTTGCAGAAAGGAAACTAATTTAAACCACACTTAACTTGGCCAATTGGCTAAATACACCCTACTTATATTATGCTATATCTACCATGCTTATATCCATGTAGCTAAATTATCCATGACTTAATTCTAATTGAGAAAATGTTGATTTACAGTTTGGAGAAGAAAAGGGGTAAAAGGTGCTAATGAAGGGTTTGACACATGAAATGGGGTTTAGAAGTGGAAAGAGGGGGGTTTGAACTTTATTATAGCACAAAAATGGCTTTGGAGTGGAATATTTCAAAAAGTGCGATGGCGGAGATGCGATGGAGAAAAAGTCGCGAAGTGCGAAGTGCCACGGGTTAACAGTTGTGACAAGCGAAATGCGAAATGCGAATAGGAAAGAGTTGCGTGTGCGAAATGTGTTGAGTGACATGGCGGTGGGACCGCTCGCGTAGCATGATCACAATATCATAATGGGCATTTGGAAGTGGTAAGTATAAAAGGAAAAAAAGAGGAAAATGTGCGAAGTACAATTGCGATGGGTGACATGGTGGTGGGACTGGCGGTGGAGCACGATCAAAGTTTCGCAATCGGCAGATGGGAGCGGTAAGTGTTAACGGAAGGAAATAAACATTGTGATTTTAGATTTGCGATGTACGGTAGCAGGAAGTTCGAGGACTAAGGGCAGAAGGTCAAATTCTGATGGTTTTCAAGCATTTTGCATTAGAAAGAGTAAGGCAACCATGAATGATAAGTCTTGAAGGGAAGAGGAAAATGATGCGACGTGCGATTGTGATGGGTGATGTGGCGGTGGGGCCGACGGTGTAGCACAATTGCAATATAAAAATCGACATATGGGAGTGGTAAGTGTTAAAAGGAACCGAATGAAAACTGCGATCTTCGATGAGCGAAGTATGGTAGTGGGGATTTCGCGAAGGAAAGGCAGAGGTCAAATTTGATGGTTTTTCCAACATTTTTGCGTTAAAACGAGTAAGGCGACCGTAACCAAGAAAAATAAAGGAATAAGGCAGCTGAAGGGTTTATGTGCTGTTAGGGACAAAAAATGTGGGTGCAAAATTTAAAATAAGTGGAAAATAGGAAGGAATGGAGGCATAAAAGCAAGGTTTAGAGGCATAATGCAGAGATGGAAATAGTGAACATAAATCAATGTTTCTAGTCTGTGGGAAGGTTTACCCTCCTCGAGCTCTATCGATAGAGATGATAAGGGAAGTCTAGATCCTTAGGTTTTAAAGTTTTATCCTCTATTCTACTACTCACAAGAAAATGAAAAACTACAACAACAAACTGAAAGCAAAACTAGCTAAATGACAGAAAGGAAAGAATGAAAACAACAAAGAAGCTGAGGTACATGGATTGGGCCCTAACCCACAAGCCTCGCTCTCTAAAAATTAAATCAGTAAAAGGAAATCAGTCTGCTCACTTCATACAAAGAATAACCTCATACATATTTGAAAGTTTTATTACTGAGTAAAATAAAAATCTCAATAGCTCGCAACAATAGTTTTGAATGGAATCAACTCACTAACTAACTAAATTTTTCCTAGCTCTATATTTGCTCTATTTATTCTATAGGGTAGCTACCAATAGCTCCCTTGAAAATGGTGATTGAGTCCACTTGACTCCCAGTAAACATAGATTGAGTGCTCTCCTCTTTGAGTTGCTTGGCTGCCTCTGGAACTCGAATTGCTGGAGAGAACCTTCGGGGTGATTGAGTCCACTTAACTCCAAGTCAACAAAGATTGAGTGCACTCCTCTTGGAGTTGCTTAGCTGGCTCTGCACTCAAATTACTGGAGAGAATTTTTGGGGTGATTGAGTCCACTTAACTCCAAGTCTTTATGATAAAATCCTTATGAAAATGCTTAATAATTCATGATTTTCTGTACTCAACCTCATATTAGGCACTCAGAGTATATTAGCCTTAATCACCACCTATGTTAACATCATAAAACCAAATAATAATAAAAATGAAAGAAAAAGATATTTGAGAAGGCAAAAAGGTGACCATTAACCCCTCCAATTATGTCTTATGATGGAGATCATCATCACCCCCGTACTGAATGGTTGCTCATCCTCTAAGAAACTAATCCTCCTTCTTCATTTCCTTCAAGGCTTTGACAGCCCCCCTGATTTCCTACGGAATAAGTGTGGGAATTTCCCCAAAGGGGCAAGAACCATTATTCTTTTCTGCATTCTCCCATTCTCCATCTTGTACATATGTGTCCTTTTCATAATTCAGCCCCAGCAACAAAGATGGGTTGAGCTTTAGTCCCAACCATTGGATCTTTTTGGCCTGCATGGCCCTCTTGTATAATGGTTCCCTTTCATATGCACCCATCAGTATTTCTGGAGTATGGTACTCCATGTTCTTGAGGCTGTGAGGGAGGTTGTTCCATCTCCTCTGGCTGGCCATAATGCACTCATATTTTATTTTCCTAGAAACATCATCAAAGTGGACTATTACTTGAGTCTAAAGGTAGCTTTCAACTAGTGCAGGGTCCCTTTCAATCTCTCAACGGTTAAGGATGACTCCTCTTGGGCTGAACAATTCTGGTCTGATATGTAAGGGTTCTCTATTTATTCTTCGCATGACCTACCATATATCCTTTTATCTAGTGTTCTCATTCATCATCCGAGATATTAAATCCATCAACTACATATCCCGCATTGTAGGATTGGGGTCCCAAGTATCCAGATTTGTCAGCACAATGTTATGCACATAAAATTCTACCATCTTTGCCTGATCAGCCATGTTAGCTTGCTTGTAAAGATCCATGAATTGCCTACAATATTGGAAATGTAGGGATCCCTGGGAGGCTATAATTTTGATTTGAAATAGGAGCCATTGCTCCTTAAGGTACACAACATATGAGTCAGAAGGGAATATGTGCTGAAGGGCTTCTATGCATAAGTCTGCCAGGTGTTGGGTAAGTGTTATATTCTTTCCATGACTAGCCCCACGCGATGTACGTTGCGCTGGGCGCAGCAGGGGGGTCAAAAGGGGGGAAGCAGTCCCCACTGTTGGGGTCTGGGGCAGCACCCCAACAAAAATTGTTTTGGTGTGTGGACCCACTCATAGGCGGAACCAACCATGTTTTGTCATTGAGTTTGCACATGGTTTTGGGGTACGATGGTTTTCCGCCCCTGGTATTTTGTAGATCCCGTCAAGGGAAATACGGTTATGTTCTAATCCAGGGTTAATGGATTGGGATTTATGTATGCTTTGGCATGTATATATATGTGTTGTAACACTAAAAGGAATATAATGAAAAATCAAGCTGGTCTTCCCGATTTGGGATCTAGGGGAAAAATATCTGTGTTTATCTGTTTTATGTTTTATGCTCTCGCTATTGTTTATTTTCTGTTATAAGATTCGTGTGTAGATAATTTATGTTCAGGGTTAAAACCTACATTTGGTATCAGAGTTGTTTCGGCTTCAAGGGGACGCCTTTGTTGCTGAGGGTTTTTTGCTCGAGCCTGAGGTAGACCCTGTTCAGTGGGAGATCTGCGGGATCAATTCTTGCGGTGAAAGAAGATGGCGAGTGGCAGAAAGGTAGAGATTGAGAAATTTAATGGTCATAGTTTTGAGTTGTGGAAGCTCAAGATGGAGGATCTGCTGGTGGATAAAGATCAGTGGATCACAGTAGATCTAGGTACTAAACCAACGACAATGTTAGATGAAGACTGTAAGAAACTGGATCGGAAGGCTAAGAGCACAATACGGTTGTGTGTCTCAGATTCAGTATTGTTGAATGTATCTCGGGAAGCTACGGCGAAGAATTTGTGGGAAAAACTTGGGACTTTGTACCAATATAAGTCTCTGGTGAATAAGTTGTTCCTATGGAAAAAGCTGTATAACCTGAGGATGAAGGATGGAGACTCGGTGACAGAGCATCTGAACGCCTTCAATACTGTGGTAAGTCAACTGTCATCTGTTGATATTAAAATCTTAGATGAAGATAAGTGCATCAGTTTGTTGTGTTCTCTACTAGACTCGTGGGATAGTCTGGTTATTGCAATAGGTAGCAATACAACTACCTTGAATTTTGATGACATTGTCTCAGCCTTGCTGTCAGAGGAAATGAGACAGAGAAATATGGAGGGCCAAAATGGAGATGCCTTATCTGTACGAGGAAGGTCACAAAACAAAAACAAGAATAAGGTTTCGAGTGGGAGATCCAAATCTAGAGGGAGATCTAAATCTCCTGGAAAGTTTGTGAAGGTATGCCGGAAATGCGGAAAGGAAGGGCACTACAAAAAGGACTGCAGATCTAAAGCTCCTGAGAAAGGAAAGGGATCTGATGATGCTCCTTCTGCAGAGGAAAAAACCACCTCGGATGAAGGTGGGGATGTGTATTTTTCTTCTTCTTCAAATACACATGTAGATCATGATTCATGGTTGATTGACTCAGGTGCATCCTTTCACTTCACTCCCCATAGGGAGTGGTTCTGCGAGTATGAGAAATATGATGGTGGTGATGTCTTCCTAGGGGATGATAGGAAGGCCAGAATCGTCGGACGCGGAAAGGTCAAGCTGAAGCTGCAAGGTGGAAGGATTAGAACACTTCCTGGTGTTCTGCATATTCCTGCATTGGCCAGAAATCTGATTTCTGTAAGCAAGATGGATGATGCAGGTGTAAAAACAGTGTTCGAGAAAGATGCCTGCAAGATGGTTCGGAGAGCACTGGTATTAATGCGGGGAGTTCGGACTGGAACTCTGTACAAGCTACAAGGTAGCACTGTTATTGATGGGTGTAACAGTTCTATGGTTCCTGAAAGTGGAGCGGAAAGCCTAGTTGTCTCTAGAGAAAAGACCATGCTATGGCATCAAAGGCTTGGACATATTGGAGAGAAGGGCCTTCGGATACTGCATAGAAATGGTATGGTAGAAGGTATGTCTAATTTCTCTCCGGATTTCGATTTCTGTGAACATTGTGTATATGGGAAGCAGAATCGGGTGAGTTTTCCTTCTGGTGCTAAGAGGGCGAACAAGATATTAGAACTTGTGCACAGTGATGTGTTTGGACCTGTGTCAGTTCCATCACTGGGAAAGTCTGTGTACTATGTTTCATTCATAAATGACTTCTCAAGGAATACATGGATATATTTCTTGAGGAATAAATCTGAAGTCTTTGACAAATTTAAAGAATTTAAGGCTCTGGTGGAAAACCAGACAGAGAAGAAGATAAAGGCGCTAAGGACAGATAATGGTGGGGAGTTCTGCAAGAAGGAATTTGAAGAGTTCTGTAAGAAGTGTGGTATAGCATGACAAAAGACTACTCCATACACACCTCAAAAAAATGGAGTTGCAGAAAGAATGAATAGAACACTAATGGAAAATGCAAGAATCATGCTTAGTGGTACCAGGTTAGGACAAGAATTTTGGGTAGAGGCAGTGGAGACTGCATGCTATCTGGTTAACAGATCACCTTCATCAGTGTTGGAGGATAAGACTCCACATGAGGTATGGACTGGTAAGAAACCCTCTCTTTCACATCTAAGGGTATTTGGATGTGATGCATATGTACATGTTCCAAAGGAGAAAGGACCAAGTTGGATAATAAATCTGAAAGGTGCATCTTTATTGGGTATAAGGAAGGTTGTGTACAGCCGAGATGTGGTGTTTAGAGAGGTGAAAGATGTTGTTAAACATGAATTCATACCAAAGGAACCTGAGAAGATAGAGTTTGAGCTAAAGGAGTATGAATCGGACTCTACAACAGAAGAAGATTCAGAAGAGGAAGAGCCACAAACCCCAGCTTTAAGAAGATCAGTTCGGGAAATAAGGCAACTAGAAAGGTATAGGCCATCTGCTTTCTGTTCAGGTTTTTCCTTAACTATAACTGATGATGATCCCAGAACTGTCAGGGAGGCAGTAGATTTAGAGGATGGAAAACTCTGGAAGGAGGCCATGGTTGATGAAATGGCATCCTTGCACAAAAATGAGGCATGGGATCTGGTGGAGTTGCCAGCTGGAAGGAATCCCATCGAGAGCAAATGGGTGTTTAAGAAGAAGATGAATGTAGAAGGCAAGGTGGAGAAATACAAAGCTCAGTTGGTAGCAAAAGGTTATTCCCAGGTGCCGGGAATTGATTTTGGTGATATTTTTTCTCCTGTTGCCAAGGTTACTTCTATTAGATTACTTCTATCTGTTGCTGCTGCATTTGATTTTGAGATAGAATAGATGGATGTGAAGACATCATTTCTTCACGGGGATCTAGAAGAGGAGATCTACATGAAGCAACCTGAAGGCTTTATGGTGAAGGGTAAGAAAGAACTGGTATGCAGGTTGAAGAAGTATCTGTATGGGTTAAAACAGTCACCAAGGATGTGGTATCAGAAATTTGATACCTATATACGGGGACTTGGCTTCACCAGAAGCAAGGAGGATCACGGTGTTTATTTTAAATTAATTGGTGACCGTGTTATTTATTTGGTCTTGTATGTGGATGATATGTTGTTGATTGGAAATGACAAAAAAATTATCCAAGATTTGAAGACCCAACTGTTCTCCAAATTCGACATGAAGGATCTTGGTGCTGCAAACTATATTTTGGGCATGGAAATTAAGAGAGATCGGGCAAAGAGGAAGCTCTGGTTAAACCAGAGGAAGTATGTCGAGACTATATTGCAGAGGTTCAATATGCAGGATAGTAAACCGGTGAATGTTCCTATTCATGTAGGTGTAAATCTATCTGCTGAACAGTGTCCCAAGACACAAGAAGAAGAGGAGGATATGTCTCGTGTTCCATATGCAAGTGCAGTGGGTAGCCTGATGTATGCAATGGTCTGTACTAGACCAGACATTGCACATGCAGTGGGAGTATTGAGTAGGTTTATGTCAAACCCAGGGAAGGAGCATTGAACAGTAGTGAAGCGAGTTTTCAGATATTTACGTGGCACTAGTGATTATGGCTTGTGCTACCAGGGAAGACCAGGATTGGAAAGAATGTTGGACATTCGTGGTTTTGTTGATGCAGACTGGGCTGGAGATCTGGACCAAAGAAAATCTACAAGTGGGTATGTGTTTAGCCTATTTGGAGGCACAGTCAGTTGGATGAGTAAAAGACAGTCTGTAGTGGCTCTTTCAACTACAGAGGTAGAATACATAGCAACCACTCATGCAAGCAAGGAAGCAATTTGGTTGCAGAGATTGTGTTCAAGTATGGGGTTGGTACAACAAACTATAATGATAGACTATGATAGCCAAAGTGAAATTTTCTTGGCTAAGAACCCTGCTTACCATTCAAAGACAAAGCACATTGATGTTCAATATCATTTTGTTAGAGATATGGTTGAGGCTAAAAGGGTGTTGCTGGTAAAGGTGGACACTTTGAAGAATGTTGCAGATGCATTGACGAAGTCTGTGAGCACTCAGAAGTTCTCTTGGTGTAGAGAAACAGTGGGTGTTGCAGAATTGGCCCAATGACTAAGCTCTCTTGTGGCCCCCTGTGGAAAGAAAACAACAAGTGGGAGAATGTTGGGTATGTGTTATATTCTTTCCACGACTAGCCCCACGCGCTGTACGTTGCACCGGGCGCAGCAGGGGGGTCACAAGGGAGAAGGCAGTCCCCACTGTTGGGGTCTGGGGCAGCGCCTCGACGAAATTTTTTTTGGTGTGCGGACCCACTCATAGGCAGACCCACCCATGTTTTGTGCATGAGTTTGCACATGGTTTTGGGGTACGATGGTTTTTGGCCCTTGGTATTTTGTAGATCCGGTCAAGGGAACTACGTTTATGTTCTAATTCAGGGTTAATGGATTGAGGTTTATGTATGCTTCGGCATGTATATATATGTGTTGTAACACTAAAATGAATATAATGAAAAATCAAGCTGGTCGTCCCGATTTGGGATCCAGGGGAAAAATATCTGTGTTTATCTGTTTTATGTTTTATGATCTCGCTATTGTTTATTTTATGTTATAATATTCGTGTGTAGATAATTTCTGTTCAGGGTTAAAACCTACACCAGGGTGTCTACTTGCTATTCTTTTTACTACAATTTCTCCTTTAGTGCTACATTCTCTGCCTGTTCCTTCTGCAGTTGCTCCTTTAGAACTGTTTCTTCGATTCTTTTTGCCTCCCTTGGTGATTCTTCAATAATAATCGGGTTCGTGGGAGGAGTTTCTGGTTCTCTCTGACTTATTCAATGACTCTTGTCAACTCTGAAATACATAGAGGTCTTCCTTTTCCGCTTTGCACTTAGAGGAGCTAAGGTGGAAACTACCTCTTTTTCTTGGGGGGACACAGTGTCGTGTTGTGAGTCTACTTTTTGCTCACTTTTTGCTACCTCTACGAATTATATTGCCATCTCTTTCATTTTTCCTTGGCTCTTTGTCTCTTCCTCTTTTTGTTCTAGTTCTTGTTCTTCTTCTAATTCTTCCTCTTCTACTCGTTCTTCTTCTAGTTCCTCTTCTTCTTCTGGTTCTTCTTCATCTTCTCTAAGGCTAGGAGTGGAATCTTGCCTTGTTTGGGTTGCTATAAAAGCTTCCCTGCTCATATTCATGAGATAGTACCAGACCATGGGTAGGGTGACGTTGTTCTGTTGCTGTTGTTGCACGCTGTTCAAATACATAGCCCGCTCTCGGTACTACTGTGTTGCAGCTCATTTTGTCTCCTTCCCTAAAAAATCTCAATTTACTAGTTTGGATGATGCGGGATCTCTTTTTATTAGATTGCGCAACTAATTTTGGAGCGCTTATGTAACTCAACTCTACTCTAGTTTCTGTTGTAGACAGTTGTTTCCTTCTCCCTATTAATTCATGATGGACTATGTGCTTCCTCCCCTCGTTCTCCTCTACTCCACTTAATTTAAATTCTTTTATTTTGCATGCCCAGGTGGCGTGACTTTGCAGTTCTCCCTAGTCATACTTCACGATGGTGGCCAAGCTAATTGGCCACCTTTCTTCCCCTTAAACTCTAAGTTTGAAAATTTAATTATTTTTGGCTATTATGGATGCATAGCGAGGGGTGAGAAGCTATATTTGAGTTTACCTGTTATTGTTGAGGCATCTGTAGGAGCTGGAATTTGGAGACAAGCCTCTTATAGGTTGTGTTCTTCTTTATTTTCCTTTTTTTCTGTGTCTGCAGCTTGTTGAATGAGCAAATCTCTGAGTGAGTTGTTGATATTTCCTTGATGTTCCTTTCTGTTGTAGATGCCATGGGTGGCACTCTTGTCTTTCATGGGGTTTGCTTCATGAGCTCCTCCCTTGTTTTTATTGTTGTTCAAGAACATATTTCTACACTGTAGGAATTCCCTGATGTCTGTAGTTGTCTATGTTTTTCTTTCCTTGCTACATTGTGCTCAGGAATGGAGGAATGTGGTGCATGGAGGTGATGGAGGAAGTTATAAAAATGAATGGAGTGAATGATGGGATGAAAGAAGATGAATGCTTCCCTGTGATTCTAGAAACCATTAAAAACCTATAAAACAATAAACAAAGAAAAATTAGAGATGCTGATGTATTTTTTTGTATTTGTTTTTTTTTTTTTTTTGAAAGAAAGTGGGTTGCCTCCATGGAGGTTTTCAACCCACAGAATTTCCTTGGGCGCCTCAAAGAGGTTTTCACCCATGGATATTTATTATTTTTTTTCTCTTTTTTTTTTTTTTTTTAAGGAGGTGTGGGAAACTATGGAGTTTCCCATTACATACACCTCTCTGCTTATTGAATTTATGAAATCTACCTTTGACAAAGGATTTTTGTAAATTTTAAGTTTGGGACCATTGACAAGCAAGGGAATTCTTTCCTCATCTATGGTTCTGATTTGAAATGTGCCATTATCAAAACATTTTTCCATTGCGTAAGGTCCCAACCATCTTTCCATCAGCTTGCCTTTGAAATATTTAAACCTTGAATCATACAACATCGCCCTATCTCCTTCTTGGAAGGTCTTTTATTTAATGTTATTGTCATGCTAGACCTTGCTTTGTAGTTGAACTACCTCCGTATGAAGAAGTGCTTGCATTATGAACTCATCAAATCCATTTAGTTGCAACAACTTCTCTTTTTGGGCATTTGATAGATCTAGATTTAATTCTATTGCCATTCTTAAAGTATTGAACTCAAACTCAACTGAAAGTAGAACCCGTTGAGCTCCAAGAATGTTCTTTATTCCACCACATTCCACTCCATTTCTTTTGTCTATTGTTAATCTCAGGCTCAAATGATCAATAGAATTAGTTAAAATTGCTTTGAGAATGAATATCATGACTAACTTGCTATGTTTTTATGACTTTGTCATTGTAGTACTTTTTGAACTAAATCTAGCTACAGAATGCAGACATTCTGTAGCTAGTTGCCAATTTTGTAGCCGGCTTCATGTCTACACAGGTTCCAGGTGTCATCTCAGAGAAAAGCACATATGGTCGTATTCCACATCATCTCCTTATCATTTGTTGCTCTCCACGAAGTTTGAACGGAATCCTGTAGGCGGTTATGCACGTGGGAACTCAAATTAGGAGGTAGACTCCTAACAGGATAAGGACAGTCCAGATGTCCTTAATCATATTACGAGACCACCTTCAGAGTTCTAGTTCGATTCTAATTAGGAAAGACAATTATTCCTATGTTATCTCAGATACGGTTATGTAATTTTGTTATAAATATGCTCGAGAAACCAAGGGACAAGGTTAGATTTTATGGTTGATTGCTAGATTTCAGAAGTCCGAAAACACTATGTTTTGAAGTAATTTCTCTTTAATGAAAGAAACATCATTTCCTTGAAAGCGTTGAATCAATCTTGAAGTAGATTTCGTGCTACTCTGGTGGTAGAGGGCCCCTGCTACCTGAGCAACCTTCTTTATACGGTTTAGATAAGTATTTTAGTCTCATTTTCATTTCTAGCTTAAGTAGATTTCTGAAGTTTATGTTTCATACTTGTTTCAATAATCATTACAGCTATACTTACTCTTATAAACTCTTCCAAAATATCATTACGATGAATAAGGCATAACTGTGGTATTGTAGGTTTTAGTTGCATTTCCTTTCGTTAATTATCACAGTTAGACTTACACTGTTACCGATGAAATAGGTAACCGCACTGTTACCTACTTTTTTTTTGTAGCATAAAAAGCACCCGATTTTGAAAAGTGGTGATGCAGAATCACCCTCTTTTTTTTTGTGCACATTTTTGACACTCTAATATTTTTATTTATGAAGTATGAATATTTGTTCTAAAATGTTAGTGATTTTCATGCTAATTTTGAAACGTATTGATGCAGCATCAACTTTTTTTTTTTTTAGAGCGGTGATTTTCATGTTAATTTTGAAACGTATTGATGCAACATCAACCTTTGTTTTTTATAGTGGTGATTTTCATGTTGGTAATAAAACACAAAACTTAGATTAAAAAAATATATATATATAAAAACAAACAAAAAAACAATAAAAATGTAAAAAAAAACAAAATTAACTTGTAAAAATAAAAAAATTAAACAAAAATATTCGAAAATTATATCAAAATAAATGACAAAATTTGAAAAAAAAACACATAATTTAAAGAAAAAAACAAAAATTGAACCAAAAAAATAAAAAATAAAAAACATAAAAAACACTTTTTTCTAAGTTATTAAAAAAAAACCATATAATTAAAAAAAAAAAATTCAAATAGAAAATTTAAAAATAATAAAAATTACAAAGTTACAGTTTAGATAAAAACTAAAATAAAATTTAAAAAATTTAAATTTAAAAATTTAAATTAAAAAATAATAATAATAATAATAATAAAAGAAAAAATACAAATTTTAAAATTAACAAAAAAAAATCAAATTAAAAAGAAACAAAATTTAAAATTGAAAAAGAAAATTAAAATAAAAAAATTAAAGTAAAAAAAAACTATCATTAAAAAACAAAAAAACAGAAAAAAATCACGAGCAAATAATTAAAAAACAGATATACATAAATTTAGTGTTTTTTTTTTTTTAAATGAAACAATTTATAAATTTAAAAAATGAAAAACTAAATAAACTTAAGGGTTAAAAATAAATAAATTAAATTAAATTAAAATTCAAAAATTTTAATAAATAAATTTTAAATTTTAAATTTTAAAAAATAATTAATCTAAAATATTAAATATAAAAGCAAAATAAAAAAACAAAAAAAAACAAAAAAATTAAAAAAAAATAAATTTAAAATAAAAAAATTAAAACAAATTAAATTAAAAAAAAAAAATTATTTTAAATTTTTTGAAATAAAAAATAAAATTAAGAAGAAAAAAAAAATCAAATTAAAAAAAAAAAAAAAAAAAATTAAAGCAAATTAAATTTAAAATAAAAAAAATTGAATTAAAAAAAAAAATTAAATCTTTTGAAATTAAAAAAAAAAATTAAAAGAAAATTTAAAAAAATCAAATTAAAAAAATAATATTAAAAATAAAAAAAAGTAGATTGAAAGGGTCACTTTTGGCGTTCAGAACCTTAATCAGCGGATTCCTGGAATCGGGCAAGAGCTTTTGGAGGGCTGGCAGGACAGTAGTAAGTGTTCATGTCATTCAATGGTTTGTTTGCCGTCAGGACAGTAGTAAGTGTTCATGTCATTTCTATTCATTCATTCAATGGTTTGTTTGCCGTCACATATGACAAAAACCGAGAGGCTTCACGTAAAATAAAGACAAGAGACACATTGCAAGCGTGTAATAATGAATTATAAATCTGCAATAAATATTTTAATTTTTTGGTTAAAATTTAATTTTTCTTTTACTAAACTTATATTTATTGCAGATTTATTGTATTTTTCAAGGAAAAAATATTGGTTTCAAGTTGTTTCAAATTATGTGTTTCCGCTTTTACAAATTCTGTGAGAAGAATTATGTGACAGATACAAGAAAGTCAAGACATGTTTTCATGATGGTAAGTAGAATGGAAATGTGGAACGGGTAATTTCTATTCGTAATGGCAAGTAAACGCAGATGCCGAGGAGTGATAGTTGAGTAGTTTGTGTTTCTAATAGCAAGTGAACTGTAGATGTTAAAGCGTGAAAGTTAAGGAAATAGAAACTGGAATGAGAAATTTCTAAATTTTACATTTTATTCTATTTTTTTTAAGTTTTAAAAAGCTGAAATAATCAAAAGAAAGACTTAAATTTAAATTTGAAAGTTTACAAAAAGTAATTAAGTTTAATAAATAGAAATTTTAATATATATTTTTAGTTTTTAAAAAGGTGATATAACAAAAAAAATTTAATCAAAAATTTAAAAGTTTATAAAAATAATTAAGTTTTATAAATTTTATAGAAATAATTAAATTTTTAAATATATTTATATTAAAATGTATTTTTATATAAATAAGTTTTGAATATTTAGTTTTTAAATATGTATTTATTTAAAAAGATTTTAGGTAATATTTGAAATTTGAAATAGATTTACTTTTCATTTCAATTTTTTAATTTAAAAAAATAAAAATAAAAAATAAAATATGAAATAGATTTTAAGAATAATTGACAAGTGTGGTTGTGTTTTTGTTAACTAAATTGCATTTTTAAAATTGTTATCAAAATTATTTAAATATTAAGATGAATGAGAAAAATATGGCTAGAAAGCATTGTTGTTACAAATATATTATATAAAATGAGTTATACTATCTAATTTTTTTCGAATTGAAAATTTTTAATACTAATTTTTATCGTATCGTATCAAATTCGAATCCGAATTCGAATTTGAATTTGGTAACTATGTAAGGAACAACTGATCTCTCTCTCATAGAGGTTTTCTTACTTGATCCCATCAACTTTGATTATGAAAGTCAACAATAATGATGACCATTAATCAACTTGAGCAAAGTAGACATGAATCTAGGTCCATACAAATATCGGATTCCAAAGACCAACACACGCCTTCATACAAATTCGACAATAATTTTTTTGTTGTCCTAACTTCTTCTGTTTGGATACATCTCCATTGTAAAACAATTATTAAATTTTAAAGTTTAAAAATTAAATTTATTTTAAAGTTTCAAATTTATTAAAATTTAATATATATCTTTAAATTTAATTTTTTGTTTTAAAATTTAATTTTTTTGTTTTTAATTTAATAAACATTCTCTTTTTCTTTTTTAAATTTAATTTCTATATTTTATTTTTTATAATTTCCTTCCTTTTTATTTTTTTTTTTTTAAATTTAATATTTTTATTTTGTTTTTATTTTTATTTTTTAATTTTTGTATATTTTTAAATTTTAATCTTTAAAAATATTTTATTTTATTTTATTCTTAAATTTTAGGTTTTTTTTAATGTTTCAATTAAATTTTATTTTATTTTATTTTTTATATTTTTAAATTTTAAGCTTTTAAATGTTTTTATTTAAAAAAAAAAAATTTCCTTAAATTTTAGGTTTTTTTTTTAATGTTTCAATTTTTAAAATTAAAAAATGTTATTTCTATTTTTAAAAATGTTAAAAGTATGACACAATTTTTTTTTTTTGTTATTCCAGCATCAACTGGTTTTGTTATTTTTTTTTTTTGTTATTCCAGCATCAACTGGTTTTGTTTTGAGGGTCTTTTTTCAATCATTTTTTCAAAAAACAATTTTGTTTTTAGCATAATTTTATAAAATGTTGAAATTTGACCTTAAAAAAAAAAAGGTGCGTTCTGGAATACACATTTTTTTTTTTTTTTTTTTCATGTTTTTTGAGTCTTTTTGGGCTAGAGTTCCCGTTTTGAGGTCAGGTTACCTATTTCATCGGTAACAGTGTAAGTTGTGGTATTGTAGGTTTTAGTTGCATTTCCTTTCGTTAATTATCACAGTTAGACTTACTCTAATAAACTCTTCCAAAATATCATCACGATGAATAAGGCATAACTGTGGTATTGTAGGTTTTAGTTGCTTGTTTACACTAACTGTCACAGCCGGTCTTACTCTTACAAACTCTTCCAAAACATCATTAACAACGAATAAGAAACAGCTGTGGTGTCTTAGATTCTAGTTGTATTTGCTTTCAGTTTTATGTTTATGTTCAATTGCATTGAATAATACAACCATACTTGTTTTCACAAACTCTTCCAAAATATCATTCATATTGAGCGAGATGGGCTGTAGAATTCCTTATGTTAGTTGCATGTTAATTTAGTTACAGCACTCCGGAGGTAGAATGCATTTAGTTCAGCTTTGTCACTACATTTCAGTTTGATAATGGAATTTTAGTTTAACACTGTTTACTGTACTCCAAGTAGACTAGTAGCACTCTAGTTTAGTCTTAGCTCACTGTATTAACTTTCCAGTTTAGTTGCTATCCATTTCATTTTAAATTGTATTAGTTGTTAAATTTAAATACCAAGGTCTTCGTTATTTACAAAACTTCTTTTGTTCCAAACTCATATTAATACGTAATCATCTGGACATAAGCTAGTATCAGTCTAAGGCCTGGAGTATTTTGCAACCTTTTTACCAATTCACAAACAAGCCTTTTCTTAGAAACTATTATAAAAAGGAAATCTATAACTTTTGAGTGAGGCCTAGTGGTGTTAAATTGAGTTGCAGAACAGAATTAGAAGCTAGTTTAGAGCAGGAATCTTATTGTGCTACAAATGTTCTTTTCCAAATATATTCCAATAAACCTTTAGTCATGGATGAGATGTTGTAACATTGTAAGTTGATTGTTTGATTGTTTAATTAGGAGAACTTCATTTATACTTAACTTGTCCATTTCTCAAGCTCTTCCAACACATCTTTAATGAATGAATTGGATAAGTTTAAGTTCATGTTGTGATTTATTTTCTTGCACTGAAGTCATTATCAAACTTTTCATTTGTTGTTTTCCATCCATAGTTTAGGCTTTGTTATGTTTTAACACAACCAATAGTTTATTTTCACTAGCACTTAGTTCTTTCCTTTTCAACATAAAACCATAAAACCAAAAACATCATAAAACACTAAACACAACGTAGTGAGAAACAAATACCTAGGCACATATAGTGCACCACACTTTAGCAGTTTACCAACCCTGGTTGACAATTAATGAACTCAATTTAGGAACACTAGGTTGAGCACAAACAGAACCTTATTACCAAAGACTATTTCATAGGGAGTGAATATTTTTGTTGTCTTCTAAGTAGTGTTGTAGGCCCAAGTAGCTTCCACCAATTTGTTTGCCCAATATTTTCTGCTGCTACTCACAACCTTGGTGAGGATGCTCTCTAAATCTCTGTTAGTTACTTCTACTTGGCCATTCGCCTGAGGGTGATAGGAAATAGAAGTTCTATGTTGAATCTCGTGCTTCCTCAAAATATTCTCAATGAGGTGAGAGGTGAATTTTTCTCCCTGATCAGTGACTATTTCTTTGGGGTATCCAAACTTGTAAAACACATTCTCCCTAAAAAATTATACTACTTTCTCCTCAGTTTGTACTGTCACTGCTTTTGTTTCATCCCACTTTGTTAGGTAATCAGTGTAGACTATGATATACTTCTTTTGTCTGGATGATGGATCGATAGGTCCAACAAATTCCATGCCCCACTTGTCAAATGGCTCAAGAGCGACCTGAGGGTGCAAATGCATCTCATCCCTTTGTGTGGGCTTCCCCATCCTTTGGAACGGGTCACACTTGTTGGTGTATCTTCTGTAATCTTGGTGAAGGGTACGCCAATAGTATCCTTCCTGCAAAGCTTTGTAAGTATTTATCTTTGAAAAAAAGTGGCCTCCACATGGGTTGTCATGACATGCAGAGAGGATATCAAAAACTTCTTCGTCCCTCACGCATATCCTTAGGATTTTATCAGGGCCTAGCTTGAAAAGGTTCCCCCCAATCCATGTGAAAGGGGTGCTTTTTCTGATGATTATGCTCCTCTCCCTCAATGAAAGATTAGGAGGGAGTCTCCGAGAAACCAAGTAGTTGGCTATATCAACAAACCACGGTGATAGTGATGATATAGCAAAGAGGTGCTCATCTGGAAGTTGGTCATCCATCATTCCTTCTTCTCCTGCAAGGAGAGACAACCTGGACAAAAAATCTGAAACAACATTCTCCTTTCCAGGTTTATCAATAATAGTCAAATAAAATTGCTGCAAAAGTAACAACCATCTAATTATCATAGCATGCACATCTGGTTTTTTCATTAAATACTTGATGGTTGCATGGTCAGTGTGAACAAAGGTATGATATCCAGTTACATAATACCTGAATTTGTTCAATGCATGGAAAATGGCTAAGATCTCCTTCTCAGTAACAGTATAATTCAGCTCGGCCTTTGACAAATTCTTGCTGATAAAATAAATGGCATAAGGGATTTTGTCCTCTAATTGTCCTAATTATACCCCTACATCTTTTTCGGATGCATCAATGTGGATGTGGAAAGGCAGAGTCCAATTTGAACCTTAGAGGATGGGGGCAGTCGTCAATTGTTCCTTAATGAGCTTGAAAGCCTCTTGACAAGGGCTAGACCAAATAAACTTAGAATCCTTGGCCAGTAACCCAAAAAATGGTGAAGCCATCTTGCCGAAATCTTCGACGAACCTTCTATAGTAACCAGCTAAGCCTAGGAAACTCCTGACATATTTCTGCTTTTGAGGAGCATGTACCCTTTTGATGATAGTGATCTTGTTCGGGTCTACCTGTATTCCTACTTGGGATATGGAGTGTCCTAATACAACCTCTGCTTCTTTCAGGGACTCACACTTTTCTGGGCTCAAGGAGAGATGCATCTCAACGCACCTTCTTAGTATTTTACCCAAATTGGAGAGAGCTTCCTAGAAGTCATCCCCATATGGTGTGAAATCATCCATGTATATTTCGACAGAGTCATGGACTAACTCAGAAAATATGCAAGGGACAACTCTTTGGAAGGTAGCTGGGGCATTGCACAACCCAAAGGGTAAGACTCTATAAGCGAAGGTACCCCAAGGGCAGGTGAAAGTAGTCTTATCCTAGTCTTCAGGGCTGATTTGAATCTGATTGTACCCACTGAACCCATCTAAGAAGGAAAAGAGCTTCTTCCTCGCAAGGCCATCAAGGACTTGGTCTATAAAGGGAAAAGGGAAATGGTATTTCTTAGTGGCTTTGTTAATTTCTCGATAATCAACACAAATTCACCACTTCCCATTCTTATTTGGGACTAAGACAAGAGGCGATATCCACTTACCGTCAGATATAGGATATGTGAACCCTGCATTCAATAGTTTCTGCATCTCTTTTTTGACTATGTCCTTCAGAGCCAGGTTCATCCTTCTTTGGGGCTGTCTCACGGGCTTTCATCCTTATTTGATGTAAATATGATGTTTTCACACTAAATGATGCACCCCTTTCATGTCTTTGTAATCCAAAGAAAATGCCTCTAGATTCTCTTTCAAAAGTTGGCACAATTGCTTCGCTTCTTCATTTGAGATCTTTGGGTTGATTTTTAGAGATCTGGATGGGCCAAACTCAATAGCCTTGGTGGATTCAGAGGTTGAATAAATTGAGTGCACTTCCATATAAGGTTTGCTTTCAGACTCTTTGACTAAGGTTTCGAGAGGAATGTTAGTGGAGGACTAGTTTTGAATGGCATGGTCGATGAGTTCATCTTCATCAAGTTGCCCCACTCTAAGAATAAAATCTATGGTACACATAGAGTCAATGTTATATAACTCATCTTATTCATCCTCCAACCATATAGGGACATCATGCTCAATGGAATGCTGGGTTGGAGGATATAACACTAGCTGTTTAGACAAAGGTCCATTTTTGATAGTCATGTTTCCGGCCCAACAACTAATATAAGCATTTGCACTGGCTAACCAAGGTCTCCCTAAGATGAGGGGATAGCAATTGAACTTGGTTTTTGGGTGCAGGACCAGGAAATATGTAGGATACTCCCAAGAGTCAATGGTAACCATAATATCCTCAATAATTCCTTCCAGAGTTACCATGGATCGATCTGCAAGTTCCAGAACTATTTTGGTTTTCCTAAAAGTCCCTTGTAGATTAAGTTTCAACATAGTTTCCTTGGTCATGACATTGATGGAATCCCTAGACCAATGAGAGTGTTGGGGACTATGACACCATTTACATGCAAATCAACAACTGGACTACCAGGGTCCAAGTACTTTGTAAATATCACCCTTCCCAGCATTAGGTCAGAAAATTGTCCTACCACATTGATGGTGGGGGTATCTTTCTTCCTTCTCCTAGGTTTCTTGAAGCACTTTTCTTTGATGAGCCTATTGTAGATAGGGACATCCTTAATGGCCTAGATAAGTGGTATCTTTACACACAAATTTTCCAATTCTCCCAAGAGTTCAGTCTCCTTAGGGGTGTACTGACTAGGGTGGATCAAGCACTCAGGAAAAGGAGGTTGTTGGATCTGAGTGTTACCTTCTACCTTTTCCTCCTCAACCTCTACAAGTGGAGATGGAGGATGGTTGTCTTGGAGTACTCTTCCCGACCTGAGAATAACCTCCTGTATCTCCACATCATAAGTTGGATAGGATGTTTCTCCATTGGGAGCCTACTGTACTTGTGTGTTTTTCAGGTTCGGATTGGGCTGTGTAGGTATAGGTAGCCTAGGTGGAGCAGCATGTGTAAGATGAGGTTGAGGTTGAGGTAGAGGCATTAGAGTAGGTGGTTGATTTTGTTGAGGCCTCCACCCTTGGGATGAATTTTTCGACTGAGGTTGTTGTGGAACGTACTACTGGAATGGTTGGTTTACTGGCTGAGGATGATATGAAGGGTTGTAAGGCCAAATAGGAATTTATACCAGGATGGAGGAGTGGGGGTGTATGAAGGCTTCATGGGTGCACTTTGATTGTTGTGATAGTAATAGTAAGGTGCACCTTGCATACCTTGTTGATATGGCCAAGGGCCTTGAGGCCTTCTTTGGTTGAGGAAACAGATTTTCTCTGGCATTGCTTCCCCACCTTGGTATACAACCTTAAGTCCAGGTAAGGTGGGATACTTTTCTGTGGCATGATTCTCCTCACAGACTGAGCAAACCTCTATGACATTCAATGGACATTCATTTCTTGTGTGATTTCTGGTACATCTAGGACAAAAGATGGCTAGGGCTCTCTCTGCTTCATCTTTCTTCCTTTTGACCTGCATTGTGTCCATTTGCAAAGAAAAGGTGTGCAACATGTCACTCTTGAATTCCTCTAGAATGTTTCCAATCTCATGTTTTATGAAGGTGGAAGAGGAAGGGGTATTGGATGTACTTTGGCTAGCTCTTCCCTGCTTCCTAAATTCCCTAGAATGGTTACAGAAGATAGTTTTGATTGATTCATAGGGTTGTTGGTAAATATCTCCTCTTGATAGCATATTCAAGGTTTCTATCATCTCTTCATTGATCCCTCAAAGAAGTACAAGTTTAAGTGATGCGGGATCAAGAGTGCAGTTGGATCTCTTATATTTTAATTGAAACCTCTCTTCATAGTCATCTAGGGATTCATAAGGTCCTAGAGTCATCCTAAATATTTCATCCTTAGTTTCCTTGGACTTACAGTAGTCTATGTATTTGTTGTTGAAGGTCTCTTCCATCTGCGCCCAAGTAGTGATGGTATCCCCAGGTAGACCCATGAACTAGTGCAAGGCTGCATCCTTAAGGGTGGATGGGAATAGCTTCAACTTCTGATCATCAGAGGTGTAGTCATAAGTCCTACAAACAACAAAAAATTCAAACATGAATGTGTAAGGGTCCTCAAAGGTGAGTCCATGAAAGTGTGGGAAAGATGAGGAGCTAATTTTTTTCATCTTAGTTTCCCCATCTGCCTCTATTATGGGAAATGATCTCTAGGTCCCAGCCATGGTTAAGATAGGTGAAGCAGGTCCCTCAGTTGAAACAAGGTCTTCTTATTCTTCCCTAATAGGATCCTCAAAGTAATCAGAAGGCTCTCCTATAGGGGATTCAATCTCACTCCCACTGAAGAAGAGTGAAGGGTCTCTAGGAGGTGATGTGGGTGTTTTGGGTAAGGTTTGTCTTTGGGTATTCCTACTCCTACGAGGCATGAAAGTTAGATCTTTTTGGATTTTTTCAATATTTCTGAAATGAAAGGAAAATAAAGGAAAGTAGAAAAGAATGCTAAAACAAAATCAAAATATCTACTAGACACCTCCCCGACAATGACGCCAAAAAGTGGTGAGCCCTGGTATTGCACCAAGAGTGTTGCAACTCCCAGGGGTTGCCCTACTTTAATTTATCAACTTGGTGTTTGTACAAACTTGGAGGTGACAGTGTTATATACACAACAAATGCATTATGTTCATGTCATCCTCTTCTGCTTTGTGAAAGGGTGCTATCTCTTAAACTATGATATAAACTAAGAAGTAAATTAATGAAAGGAAATGACAGAAACGAAAGTAACTCAATTTGTAGAAAGGAAATGGCTGAAATGAAACTAATTTAATATGCAAAAAGGAAATGGTTGAAATGAAACTAATTTAATATGCAGAAAGGAAATGATAAAAAGAAACTAAACTAATTTGCTGAAAGGAAATGACTAGAAAGAAACTAAATTAAGTTGCAGAAAGGAAACTATTTTAAACCACACTTAACTTGGCCAATCGACTAAACACACCCTACTTATCTTATGCTCTATCTACCATGCTTCTATCCATGCATCTAAAATATCCATGACTTAATTCTCATTGAGAAAATGTTGATTTTCAGTTTGGAGAAGAAAAGGGGAAAAAGGTGCTAATGGAGGTATTAACACATGAAATGGGGCTTAGAAGTTGAAAGAGGGGGTGTGAACTTTATTATAGTGCAAAATGGCTTTGGAGCGGAATAATTTGAAAAGTGCGATGGCGGAGATGTGATGAAGCAAAAGTCGTGATGTGCGAAGTGCGACGGGTTAACAACTACGACGAGCAAAATGAAAAATGTGAATAGGAAAGTTGTGATGTGCGAAATGCGTTGAGTGATCTGGCGGTGGGGCCGACGGCAGAGCGTGATCACAATATTTCAATCAGGGTTGGAAGCGGTAAGTCTAAAAGAAAAAAAAGGAAAATGTGCGAAGTGCAATTGCAATTGGTGACGTGGTGGTGGGACCGGCGGCGGAGCGCGATCGTAATTTTGGAATCGGCAGATGGGAGCGATAAGTGTTAATTTAAGGAACTAAACATTGCAATTTGTGATGTACGGTAGTGGGAAGTTCGAGGAGTAAGGGAGGAAGGTTGAATTCTGATGGGTTTCAATCATTTTGCGTTAGAAAGAGTAAGGCAACCGTGAATGATGAGTCTTGAAGGGAAGAGGAAAATGATTCAATGTGTGAATGTGATGGGTGATATGGCGGTGGGACTGGCAGCGGAGCACGATCGCAATATCGCAATCGACAGATGGGAGTGATAAGTGTTAAAAGGAACCAAATGAAAAATGCGATCTGCGATGAGTGAAGTACAGTAGTGGGGATTTCGAGGAGGAAAGACAGAGGTCAACTTTGATGGTTTTTCCAACATTTTTTGTGTTAAAACGAGTAAGGTGACTGTAACCATTAAAAACAAATGAATAAGGCGGTTGAAGGGTTTAAGTGCTGTTAGGGAAAAAAATGTGGGTGCAACAGTTAAAATAAGCGGAAAACAGGAGGGAATGGAGGCGTAAAAGCAAGGTTTAGAGGCATAATGCAGAGATGGAAATAGTGAGCAGAAATCAATGATTCTGGTCTGTGGGAAGGTTTACCCTCCTCGATATTTATCGACAAAAATGAGAAGGGAAATCTAGATCCACAAATTTTAGATTTTTATCCTCTATTCTACTACTCACAAGCAAATGAAAAACTACAACAACAAACTGAAATAAAATACTAAGCAACAATGAAACTATCAGAAGCATATCTAACTAAATGGCCGAAGCAAAACTAGCTAAATGACAGAAAGGAAAGAATGAAAACATCAGAGAAGTTGAGGCACATGGATTGGGCCCTAACCCACGAGCCTCGTCCTCTGAAACTTAAATCATTAAAAGGAAATTAGTTTTCTCATTTCATAAAAATAATAACCTCATACATCTCTGAAATTTTTATTACTAAGTAAAATATAAAGCTCAATAGCTCGCAACAAAAGTTTTGAATGGAATCAACTCACTGTCTAACTAACTCATTCATAGCTCTAGCTATACTCTATTTATTCTAAAGGGAAGATACCGACAGCTCCCTTGAAAATGGTGATTGAGTCCACTTGACTCTCAGTAAACATAGATCGAGTGCTCTCCTCTTTGAGTTATTTGGCTGCCTCTAGAACTCGAATTGTTGGAGAGAATCTTTGGGGTGATTGAGTCCACTTAAATCCAAATAAACAAAGATTGAGTGCACTCCTCTTGGAGTTTCTTGACTGCCTCTGCACTCGAATTGATGGAGATAATATTTGGGGTGATTGAGTCCACTTAACTCCAAGTTTTTATGATAAAATCCTTATGAAAATGCTTAATAATTCATGATTTTCTGCACTCAACCTCATATTAGGCACTCGGAGTATGTTAGCCATAATCACCACATATACTAACATAATCAAACAAAATAATAATAAAAATTCAAGAAAAAGAGATCTAAGAAGGAAAAATGGTGACCATTAACCCCTCCAAATATGTCTAATGATGGAGCTCATCACACATATTAATCTCAAGGGATTTTCTTATAATTTAATTGAGTTTTTTGGAAGGTGGTTGAAACTCACATACACTGAAAAGGATTTTCAGCAAATAAGAATCTCTCACACATATGAGGGAACTGGTGTATGATGTGGTAGAAAAATTGAGTTTGTAGCTTGATGGTTAGAAGAATGGAAAATAAACAGTGGATATGTAAAATAGAAGCCCACTGCTAAGAGGAAAGGGTGACACAAATTCCAGATTTGAAATGTATATTGAAAGAATGCTTTTAAAAGACTTACATGAGTCTCACTTTACATTTAAAGAATCTCATTCCAAGGAATGCTTCTGACTAACATGACTTCATGAATCAGGAATGCTTGGTGAATCAAGGCTGACAAAAATAGATTAACATGCATGCTAGATCAAAAGGCTTATAAAAACATGAAACAGGGTTTAATTCCACCTCAAGGAATTCTTATGAACAATCATCAATTCATACTGAATCAGGAAAGCTTGGAACAAGACTTACAAAAACATATTCATATGTCTTAGAGGTTCACAAGACTTATAAAAGCATAAGATAGAACTTTTATGATAAATCTAGAAAGACAGATAAAGTACTATGTAAAAACAGAAGGTAAAACGATACACACACCACACAGTTTGTGAGACCTCAAGAGTGCATCTGGATATACTACCAACTCAGAAATATTCAACAAAGTATACAATAAGCTGAACAACCAATGAACCCTTTCTTCCTCTGTCTTCTGTCGATTTATAGTTTTATAATAGATCTGCTAGCAAGGCTTAGACCTTTAGATTCCTTTCATAATAACTTAACAAAAAACATATAAGGATAAAAAGTAGTCTGTCTGCTATTTTTAGCCATTTATAATCCTAATAGAGCTCTGATGGAATTAATCATATGGACAAAATGTCTTTGATATTTTAAGAAGATACTGTTATTTGTTGATAGGTGTCGAATTTTTAAAATCTTTGCTGCCAGATTTTCTGTAAACCTGTGATTGTTCCTTGAATGTTGCATGATGCATTGTGGAAACGTGCTGGTGCTGAGAGTAATTGTAGAAATATGATTCAAAGAAACTTTGATAATGTTCCTTTCCTTTGGTTTCTTGTTTTTTGCGATAGGATTTCGAAATAAACGTGGAAATAATGTTGGAGTGGAAAATCTCATATAGATAGGTTTCAAACAAAAGTACCATGCACATGAAAGATATGAGAAGGAGATACGTTGAATTATGGGCCAACAGGAGAAATAAAAGAGGAGTGAGAAATATGGAGGTTAACCATATTATGGATGCGGATTGAAAGAGATAGCGGGGTTTCATTTTATTAGTGGGATATATTATTAAATAAATGATGAGTGGGAGGAGAAAAACCCTTTATACATATATCACAATCACAGATCGGGGTAGAAAATTTAAACATAAGACATAAGCGGGAGGGAACGCGATTTGCGATGGGGGTGATGAAGAGGCAAGGAGGTGGGGCCGCTCGTAAATCGCAAATCAGGAGTTTTTTTATGAGAAATGAGAGGTAAGTGTTAAAACTTGTGAAGGGCGATTTGCGGTAAGCGAAGGGTGATATGGCAGGGAAGGTGATACCTAGACAATACCGTAAATCACGAATCGAGAGTTTTATTGTGAGGAACGAGAGTTAAAGTTTAAGACTCGCGAAGTGAGATGTGCGATGAGATAATAGGTGATGTGGAATGACAGATGGTGGGGCCCATTTACATCGCAATCAGGGAATCGGGAGTTTGCTATTGTGAGGAACGAGAGTTAAAGATTAAGATTCACGAAGTGCAATGTGCGATGAGAAGAGAGGTGATGTGGCATGAAAGACGATGGGGCCCATTTACATTGCAATAGGGGAATCAGAAGTTTTCTATTGTGAGGAACGAGAGTTAAAGGTTAAGAATCGTGAAGTGCAATGAGATGAGAGGTGACGTGGCATGAGCTATGGTCGGGCCCATTTACATCGCAACTGGGGAATCAAGAGTTTTCTATTGTGAGGAACGAGAGTTAAGGGTTAAGACTCACGAAGTGCGATGTGCGATGAGATGAGAGGTGACGTGGTAGGGAAAGGTCACACTTTAATATCACAATTGGGGAAAAGGAAAGGCAGAGGTGAATGGATGTAATGCAAAATAAGATTTGTGATGGGGTAGGCCCCATTAAAGGCTTTTAAAAGCGGAAAGTGAATATTTCATTAAGTCATGGTAATATGATAAAAATATGCCCAAATCATAATAAAAAGGGTTTATAACGTATTCGAGGCATATCAAAGGGAAATATGGGTCCCACACAATACCGCAATTCACATTTCAGGGGTTTTGTAGGAGACGAAAATTGTAACGTGAATGAAAGTTAAAACTGCGATAAGACGATTGCGATGAAAGGGTAAGGGGTCCACAATGTTATTAAATGCGGTAAGTTATATCATATGATATATGATATTACAAAGGTTTGCAGTGGTGTGGGTAGTGCTACGATAAAAGAAATATATGGTAAGTTTAAAAGGAAATATGATATGGTTGCTAGTGGGTGGGTGGAGCTGCTTTTTAACTAAAAATTGAACTTTAATAGATAAAAAGGGGTTTTGAAAGAAATGAAGCGTTGGAATTTGGATTTTTTGGAAAAATGAAAGGTAAAAGAGGGAAAATGAAATGAATGAAGGTAGAAATGAAATTTTCTCACCACTACAATTTGACAATGACACTTTCATCTTACAACCGAACTGAAAAGGTAGATTGATTCCTTGGAGAATGATGACCAGACTTTGAAAATATTTGAAAATTTGCAGTGCTAACAACCCCTTCAACTACTCTTTCATATTATTCCTTAATCCACCTCACCATCCCTACATAATTTTACAGAATTCCCCCTAATTTTTGCATGTCTCTTAGTTCGCTGAACTCCCAAAAAGAGAAGGACACTTGAATGTCATGTCCCAATGATTGGTATTCTCGCCAATTTGCTGCCAAAAATTTCACATCAATTGCAGTAATGTCTTGTAATATTGATGTATTATCCACCATTCTAGGCATAGCGGATTTGTTGTATAATTGAGAATGGTCCTGATTCCAAATTATTGCATGAATCAGTTTCTTCCCCCACATTAACCATCATTTTGTGTGCCCTAATCACCTCATTCAAGGTTACTGCCATGGCGTCTGAGTTTAAAATTTCTTGCAATCCCATGATTTCTTAGTTTTTTATTCTGGTCTTATCATAGAATGAGGGTTTCCCACAGGATGTGCTAAGATTATGCTCTGATACCACTATAATATCCCAAATTGGAATAACAGTATTAAAAGTGTAAATAGAATAAAAACTATGGCAACAAAAAATACATCATCAAAACATGTAAAATAGAGCCAAAAACAACTGCTGATCCATTTTATTAAATTGAATGGAATGAGGAAAATAGTGGTGTTGGAAATATTGCACCTGGGCTTGCTCAAAGCAGGCTGAAGAACAACTCAAACCCAAGCTAAATCTCATGCTGGAAGTGGCTTTGTGTGGCTTTGTCTCTGTGTGCCTAGCTTAGAAATGATGTTGCTGCTCCATTGAATCTGCTACTACGGCCTGGACTAATGCTCATAAAATTTTGGGCTTTTAACCATGGTGTCTACTCAAGAAACTCGGAAAAACCCACGAAGGATTTTTCCAAATATTGACTTCGGAATTTCTGCCTAATTTTCCCCTGGCTCCTCTAGTTGATGGCTATGTTGGGATCCTGGTTTTCCCTCTTAATTCTACCCATAAAATTCTACCGAATTAATTTTGGGCTTTCCTCAATAAACCAAGGAAAAACCCAGAAAGGGTTTGTCCTAGTTTTGACTTCGGAAATTGGCCCTCTTAGGCTTGACACAATGAACTGTTGGGGAAAATCGAACCACCAGAAGAATCTGCTCGGAAATGTCACTAGAATGTTGCAATAAACCCTGGTAGGAGTTGGCTAGCCTCCCCTCCAAATATATTTATGCTAATTCCATTCTCTCCAACCTCCCGACTCAAATTCCTCCGTATGCTGCATCCTCCACTACACAGTCTGCTCCTCCTCGGCGCAGTCAAGAAATGGGTACGATTCCTCCTGATGCTGCTAGTAGAATTTTTTTGATTTTGGGAAACTAAGTCCAAACTCCATGTTGCACTTCTCATATGATGATGGTCATATTTTTGTTGGATTCCTCTTTCGGAGAGGTGCAAGATTGATCTAAAGATCATCTTGATCGGTTGAGAAGAACATTGATTTTGAATTTATTTTCCACATGTGCAAGGTCGGCCAGATTTATCCCACATGCCTAAGAGATGTGTCACACACCCTCATTGATGAATATAAATTGCAGAGACTTGGAGGTCATTTTATCATCATCTCATCATAGTTTCTCTCATTGTGATCTGATTGTTTCGATAGCCTTTGGAGGCCTTTTTTTTCCCTCACACGTGTGGAGCGAAGCTACTGTTTTCTGCGTTGATGTGTTTAGGGATTTTCTGCTGCAAAATTGACCAACGTTGACCATGGTGAACCCTTGGTCGTTTGACCTTAATATTCTATAGAAATTCCGATTTTAGGAGGTCGTATAGCTGGGCACTAAAATTGAGGAATTCCAGGTTGTTTGACCGAAGCCCTATTTTGTTGTGTTGACTTTTCTGAAGCTACCTGCGTTGAATTTTTTGCACTATCCCTAGTTTGACTTGCATTGACTTGTGATGAGTTGCCTTTGAGGGCTGTGGGTGTGACGCAGGAAAGTTTTGGATGATCGAGAAAGACTTTGCTGGTTGAAGCATCCTTCTTACCGTTGTAACGCCACAATATCTCATATCTTTGCTGGACAAAAGGAATTGTAAATATGATCTATATTTGGCTTGTTTTCTATTGATCTATTATTATGTTCTATCAACATTTTAATTTCAAGTTTATGTGATTTCTATTTTGTATTGGGCCTAAGAAATATTGAAGTAGAAGTGCATCAAGCATAGGACACCATGGTTATCTAAATTTAACATGGTATCAGAGCTGAGGTGAAGAAAAATTCCAAGCTGGTGATAGAAGATATCTCTGAAGGAAGGAATCCTATCAAGGACAAATGGCCTCCTCAACCTACAAGGGTTTCAAGGCTAATGATAAATTGACTGATAAGTTTGATTATTATGCATGGAAGATGTCCTTGGATTTGGCACTAGAAGAGAAAGATGTCATGGACTATGTACAGGGGAATATTCAAGAGCCTCCATCAAATGCAGTTGTTTCCATAGAGACGAAGTATAGAAAAGGGGAAATCAAAGAAAATATGATTATCCAACATTCTATTCATAAGAACTTGGTTTCTTAAATTTCTGAGCTGAAGACATCTAAGGAGATGTATGATAATTTGGTGAGCATGTTCAGGGCTAGCAGTGCTAATCAAATCCTCTTCTTCAAGAATAAATTGAAGAATATCAAGAAGGGTAAGGATGAATCTATTCAATCCTATTTATGAGGCTCACTGAAATCAGGAATAAACTCCTATATATTGGGGAAGAAATATCTGATCGATAAATCATTCTTATTTCTCTTGGAGGTCTCCCCCGTGATTGGCATGTTTTCAATACTACTATTCTCAATAATAATGTGATTCCTAAGTTTGATGAAATATTGACGAGATGCGCTCAAAGGGAAACAATAATTATGGAGTATGCCTCTAATGGTAATGGAAGCAACCCTACTTCCTTCACCGCTCATGCAAAGAAGAAGAACCATGGTGGCCCGAGAAATCAAAACCATGGTAGAGCAGGGCCTAAAGGAAGGAAGGAAATATGTTACACTTGTAACAAGATTGGTCACTATGAAAGAGAGTGCCCTAATAGAATGGACTCTCCCAGGGATGATGACAACAACAACTCGAGAATAAATGGTAGGAACAACAGGTTCCAAGGAAAAAGGAAGGCTCCCTCTGATTGTAGTGGAAATGGTAAATCTTCCAAGAGGTCAATAAATTCCACATACGATGAGTCTAATGTTGTTGGTAATAAGAGAAATGATTTTATTCTTGTATCTTCCCTCTCTGTTTCATCTCCACCCGACACCCTGGATGTCTAGTTAATTGATAGTGGTGCTTCAAGGCACCTCACTGGTTTTAAAGAAGCCCTTTCCGATTTGGTTGAGAAGGATACTAATCTGGAAATTATCTTTGAAGATAATTCCACTTATCCCATGAAAGGGACAGGGACTGTGCCCCTCCATTTATCTCAAGGTCAAGTCATCCGATTACAATATGTGTTGTATGTACCTAATTTGAATAATAACCTTGTGTCCATCTCAGAAATGGAAGACAAAGGGTTCAAGGTGGCATTCGTTGATGGAAAGGTACTTATCTGGAAGAAGAACTTCAAGGAAGCTCTTTCTATTGGTTTTAGAGTTGATACACTCTACCAGATTGGAGGAAGTCCATTGGGGGCTATGACATGTGATACAACTCTTCAAACTGAGTTATGGCACTGGAGGTTTGCACACCTTCATTACAAAGCCCTTCCCGAAGCAAGGAAGGTGGTGACAGGGATGCCCGAATTGAGAGATGATCATGAAGGTATATGTCAAGGTTTTGCCGAAGGGAGGCATACAAGGGGACCATTCCCTTCAAGTGTCACAAAGGCAATTGATATCTTGCAGTTGATACATTCTGACTTATCTTGAATGTTTCCTGTGATATCCTTGGGAGGATGTTGTTATTACATGACTTTTATAGATGAATTCACCCACAAGACCTGGATATATTTTTTAAAGAAGAAGGGCGAAGCATTCAAATGGTTCCATACCTTCAAGGCCTTGGTGAAAAATCAAATTGAGAATAAAATCAAATTTTTGAGGACTGACAATGGGACCGAGTATGAGTCAAATGATTTTAATGAATTTTGTAGAGAATATGACATTAAGAGGGAGACCACAACTGCATACACTCCTGAGAAAAGTGGTGTTGCTGAAAGAAAGAACATGACCATTGTGGAAGCTGCATGCGCCATGCTATGTGACCAAGGTCTTTCGAATTTTCTATGGGGAGAAGTTGCGAACACTATTGTGTATGTTCAAAAAAGATGCCCACATTCCGCTCTGGACTCCAAAACTCCCGAATAATTCCTCTTTGGCAAGAAACCTGATGTTTCTCATTTTATAGTTTTTGGTTGTCCTGTTTACTTTCATGTGTCAAAAGAAAAGAGAAGAAAGTTGGATGCTTATGGAAAGAAGGGAATGTTTGTAGGTTACAGTGAAACTTCGAGCGCATATAGAATCTATGTACCTCGTCAAAGAGAAGTGGAGATATGCCACAATGTCACCTTCGATGAAGATGTTGCCCTCATGAAAGTAAGAAATATTCCTAGCTCCAAGGAAGACAAAGAAGATGAAGAAGCAGGGAAGTTAGAAGAGCTGAAGGATGACCTGATGCCCGATGTTGAAGGACCTATGGATTCCATTGATCCACATCCTTTAAATAAGAGAAGACCCTCATGGATCGGGGATACTCTCGAAGATGCCAAGAGACATATTGCTCCAAGGGGGACATTTTGTGAAAGCAAGAAGCCGAAGAGATACCAAGGGTATCTAACAGCCATGAGTACGATAGTACAATCTGAGCTTGGAACATTTGAAGAAGTCGTAAAGCATCAAGTTTGGAAGGATGCTATGCACGAAGAATATGAGTCCATTATATGAAGAATGATGTCTCGGAAGTGGTCCCAAGAACGAAGGAAAAATATGTTGTCACCTCGAAATGGCTCTGTAAGATCAAGCAATTAGGGGAATTTTGAGGTCTATAATCAGCCTCCTAAGGAAATTTTAAAATAATAGTGGAAATAATAAAACATAATTTGATGACATCATCAAATTTTAGAGGGAAAAAAAGGAAAAACTACTTTTTAAACTCATATTTTCAACTTATCTCCCAATTGTTTTACTCAAATTTTGAGCGGGAGTACTCGTTGGATGAAAAATTTAATTCTTAATCAAAAGTGTCCCATTTTGCATACTTTCGATGGACTCTGCTCCACGAAAAATGAGAAATACATGAAAAATGTGATTGCAATCACGTTTTTTCATGTATTTCTTATTTTTCGTGTAGCAAGGTTGATCGAAAATATGAAACATGGGTACTCCTTGGATGAGGAATTAATTTTTTCATCCAACGAGTACTCTCACTCGAAATTTGAGTAAAAAATTTGGGATATAGGTTGAAAATATGAGTTCAAAAAATATTTTATTATTTTATTATTTTTAAATATTTTTACCCTTTTACCTAAAAAATGGTGAATCATCCCCCATCGTTAACATAATCATCTTGAATCCTATTGGTTCTTATTGTTGGGTTTGTGTTATATTATTTCCACGACTAATCACGCGCATGGGGGTAATAGGGGGGGCGATAGCCCCCCTTGTATATTGCGTTGGGCGCAACGTCGGGGGGGCGCCGGTTCACAGGGGTGGTAGCCCCTTCGCATAAGGTTCAGGGAAACAATGGAGACTACATGTTACTTGGTTAATAGATCACCTTCATCAGCGTTGGAGGATAAGACTCCACATGAGGTATGGACTGGTAAGAAACCCTCTCTTTCACATCTGAGGGTATTTGGATGTGATGCATATGTACATGTTCCAAAGGAGAAAAGGAGCAAGTTGGATAATAAATCTGAAAGGTGCATCTTTATTGGGTATAAGGATGGCTTAAAGGGTTACAAGCTTTGGAACCTGCAAACAAGGAAGGTTGTGTACAAATGAGATGTGGTGTTTAAAGAGTTGAAAGATATTGTTAAACATGAATTCCTACCAAAGGAACCTGAGAAGATAGAGTTTGAGCTAAAGGAGGATGAATTAGACTCTACAACAGAAGAAGACTCAGAAGAGGAAGAGCCACAAACTCCAGCTGTGAGAAGATCATTTCGGGAAAGAAGACAACCGGAAAGGTATAGTCCATCTGCTTTCTATTCAAATTTTGCTTTAACTATAACTGATGATGATCCCAGAACCATCAGGGAGGTAGTAGATTCATAGGATGGAAAACTCTAGAAGGAGGCCATGGTTGATGAAATGGCATCCTTGCATAAAAATGAGGCATGGGATCTGGTGGAGTTTCCAACTGGAAGAAAGCCCATCGGGAGAAAATGGGTGTTTAAGAAGAAGATGAATGTAGAAGGCAAGGTGGATAAATACAAAACTCGGTTGGTAGAAAAAGGTTATTCCCAAGTGTCGGGAATTGATTTTGGTGATATTTTTTCTCCTGTTGCAAAAGTTACTTCTATTAGATTACTTTTATCTGTTGCTACTACATTTGATTTTGAGGTAGAACAGATGAATGTGAAGACAACATTTCTTCATGGGGATATAGAAGAAGAGATCTACATGAAACAACCTGAAGGATTTATGGTGAAGGGGAAGAAAGAGCTGGTATGTAGGTTAAAGAAGTCTGTATATGGGTTAAAATAGTCACCAAGGATGTGGTATCAGAAATTTGATACCTATATACAGGGACTTGGCTTCACCGGAATCAAAGAGGATCACTATGTTTATTTTAAATTAATTGGTGACCATGTTATTTATTTGGTCTTGTATGTGGATGATATGTTGTTGATTGGAAATGACAAAGAAATTATCCAAGAATTGAAGACCCAGTGGTTCTCCAAATTGGACATGAAGGATCTTGGTGTTGCAAACTATATTTTGGGCATGAAAATTAAGAGATATTGGGAAAAGAGGAAGCTCTGGTTAAACCAAAGGAAGTATGTCGAGAATATATTGCAGAGGTTCAATATGCAGGATAGTAAACCGGTGAATGTTCCGATTCCTGTAGGTACAAAGCTTTTTGCTGAACAGTGTCCCAAGACACAAGAAGAAGAAGAGGACATGTCCCGTGTTCCATATGCAAGTGCAGTGGGTAGCTTGATGTATGAAATGGTCTGTACTAGACCAGAAATTGCACATGCAGTGGGAATATTGAGCAGGTTTATGTCAAACCGAGGGAAGGGGCACTGGACAACAGTGAAGCGGGCTTTCAGATATTTGTGTGGCACTAGTGATTATGGCTTATGCTACCAGGGAAGACCAAGATTGGAAAGAGTGTTGTACATTCGTGGTTTTGTTGATGCTGACTGGGCTGGAGATCTGGACCAAAGAAGATCTACAAGTGGGTATGTGTTTAGCCTATTTGGAGGTGCAGTCAGTTGGATGAGTAAAAGAGAGCCTATAGTGGCTCTTTCAACTACAGAGGCAGAATACATGGCAACCACTCATGCAAGCAAGGAAGAATTTTGGTTGCAGAGATTGTGTTCAAGTATGGGGTTGGTGTAGCAAGCTATAAGGATAGACTGTGATAGCCAAAGTGCAATTTTCTTGGCTAAGAACCCTGCTTATCATTCAAAGACAAAGCACATTGATGGTCAATATCACTTTGTGAGATATATGGTTGAGGCTAAAAGGGTGTTGCTGGTAAAGGTGGACACTTTGAAGAATGTTGCAGATGCATTGAAAAAGTATGTGAGCACTCATAAGTTCTCTTGGTGTAGAGAAACATTGGGTGTTTCAAAGCTGGGCTAATGACTCAGCTCTCCTGTGGCCCCCTGCGAAAAGAAAACAACAAGTGGGAGAATGTTGGGTTTGTGTTATATTATTTCCACGACTAATCACGTGTGGGGGGGTAACAGGGGTGGCAATAGCCCCCCCTGTACATTGCGTTAGGCGCAACGTCGGAAGTCACGGCGCCACTGCCGCCTTGTCGAATATGGGGTGGGTGACGTGAAAAAATAAAATAAAAAATAAATAAATAAAAAATAAAAAATAAAATAAAATAAAAAAATAAAAATAAAAATAAAAATAAAAAATAAATAAAAAATAAAAAATAAATAAAAATAAAAATTGTTCCTTATTTTCCAGTGGGCGGACCCGCCCATGGTTTTGGGGCATGATGGTTTTCAGCCCCTGGTATTTTGTAGATCCGGTCAAGGGAACTATGGTTATGTTCTAATCCAGGGTTAATGGATTGGGGTTTAATGCTTCGGCATGTATATATATGTGTTGTAACACTGAAAGGAATATAATGAAAAATTAAGCTGGTTGTCCCGATTTAGGATCCAGGGGAAAATCTTTGTGTTTATGTGTTTTATGTTTTATTCTCTCACTATTGTTTATTTTCTGTTTTTAAGATTCGTTTGCAGTTAATTTCTATACAGGGTTAAAACCTACACTTATAAAGTTTATTTTGGTTGTACATTTTTCTTAGGAGTCCCATTTTAGACCTTAAAATTCCCCTAATGCATGGATTTGATGGAAGTGCTAAAAAGTACAATGCAAGATTCATTGCCCGAGGCTTCTCTAAAAAAGAAGGCATAGATTATGATGATATTTTTCACTTGTGGCATGCTATACCACTATCTGTTCTATTATTTCCCTTGCTACTATGCAAGGATGGATTCTACATTAGATGGATGTGAAGACCGCTTTTCTGCATGGATCTATAAAGGAAGAGGTGTATGTGGAGCAACCTCTGGGGTTTGAAGTCCAAGATAGAGACACCCATGTATGCAAGTTGAAGAAATCCCTCTATGGGTTGAAGCAAGTCCCCAGTGATTGGTACGAGAGGATAGATATCTACTTTATGAAGCTTGGATTCACTCGAAGTAATGCTGATTTGAAACTTTCTTTTAAGGTTGATAGAGAAAGGCCGCTCATTTTGGTTCTCTATGTGGACAATATATTCCTGACAGGTACTGACCCTCTCATTCATCAATGTAAGAGGGAGCTAGCTTCCAAGTTTGATATGAAATACGTAGGACTGATGCACTATTTCCTAGGCTTGGAGGTCTGGCAAAGGCCAGGAAAGATTTTCCTTTCTCAAGGAAAATATGTTGTGACACTGTTGGAGAGATTTGGTATAGTGGACTGTAAGTCTGTGTTGACACTGATGGAACTCAACTTTAAGAGGTTGAGTGGAAACACTGTTGGGACCATGCTAGAAAATCCTACCGAGTATCGACAACTCGTGGGGGGCCTGATGTTCTTAGTGAACTCCCATCCAAACGTATGTTTTGTAGTGAACATTTTGAGTCAACATACGATTGAATCTCATCACATTCACTAGATTGGTGCTAAGAATCTATTGAGATATTTTCGAGGCACAATCAACCATGGGTTGAGATACATTGCCAGAAGTTTTAGACTCCATGGATATACTGATGTCGATTGGGTTGACATTGTGGTGGATGGCAAGAGCATGTCTGAATGTTGCTTCACCTTGAGTTATGCTTCGATATCTTGGATGATCAGGAAGAAGAATTCGGTGGCTTTGAGCACCGCTGAGGTAGAATACATTGCAGTGAGTATGGCCTGTTGTGAAGCTGTTTGGTTGCAAAGTCTCTTCAATGAGTTGTTCGGGCATGTGCTAGATACCACAATTATCCTTTGTGATAAGCAGAGTGGGATTTGTCTTTCTGAGAATCCCATGTTCCACGATCGATCCAAGAATATTGATATCAGGTACCAATTTATCCGATATATGGTACAACGAGGCACTATAAGGCTCAATCATATAGGAACTGATGAGCAGGTCATAAATATTCTCACAAAGCCCCTGAGGAAGGTCAAGTTCCTAACCTTCTATGAGAAGCTCGGAATCGTGGAAAGACCCTATTCTGAGGGTCCTTCTTGAGTTGGACAATGAGCTCTGGGAGCTCTATGGGGCTTGGAATAGCTTCTTGGAGCTATAAGCATTCACAGGGCTAGGCTTGCTGAATCTTATGGTGCTTGTGCCCCAACGTTAATATTTAGTTAGTTCACCTCTCTCTAATCTATGCCTCGCACACATCCTACCCATGGAGTTTCAGACTCATGGGATGTACCTGTCATTTTGCTAATGAGGTGGGAAATGTGGATAGAGACTTGTTACATAGTAATTTGTCACCATCCCTGCAATCCCCATCTCACACATTGGAGGGTCATTTCTGTGACTAATTAGAAGTGTCATGCCTTGAAAATACCATCATTTCATCCCTTGCCATGAGTACAACATTCGCTTTGTTGACCATTTCTTGCGCAGACCACTAAAAACCCATGTTTTTTCCTTGGCGTTGGTAGCCCGTTATGCCCTTGCGCCAATGAGGAAAATTAACACTGAGCCCGCGCCAGTTTGCGCTCTGTCCCAGTTAAGCACCCGCGTCAATCTGCTTTTGGAAAGTTTTTAAAAAAAGGAGGCAAAGTTTCGATCACAACAACTTCGTGGATGAGTCATAGGGAGTGGTTTGACTGAATAACCACGACCTTCCTCCTTTGGCCTCTTGTTTCCACCTTATGGGGAAACCTCCCAAGGGATAAGGCCTCCCTTCCACTATTGTAGGGATCCCAACCTCCTCCTCTCCTCTATAAATAGAGCCATCTTCCATTGATGTGCTAGTTGAACAGGTTATAGCTAAATGGCTGAAGGGTTGAACAGGTTATAGCTGAATAGTTGAACGCTTGGAAGCGGAACTTGTAGGAAGGAAACTATAGCTAGATAGCTGTTGAGAAGCAAGAAAAAGAGAGATAGCTTTGTCCAGATTCCCGACAGGCTTCGTTGAGACGTGCTCCTCTGTCAGCCCCGCCGAAGGAAGATCAAGCATCAGAGCTTTGGGTTGTAATCTTTCCTTTGTTATTTTAATGATAAACGACTTTGATTATGGTTCCATTCATGTGTTTATTTCTTTACACAATGAATTATATCATCTCTGACTAATGTATGGTTACATGCTTTAGATTTTTCTTTGTATTTCGTTGTTTCCATGCATGTGTGCAGGTGTTCGGACATGTCAAGCAGAAGGATCGTGATCTGCCAAGCGAGGGACAGGAAACATCACCTTTTCTTCAACAACCACTGCGTAGGATTTAAGGTAGGAAATTCGTTATGATTTTTGTCGTTTTGTAACCAGGAACCTGCGTCACTGCGTGACTTGATTGTTGCTAGACCTGATCTGGGCTAGTAGGGATCGCCTCTGTCCACAGAGGGGATTTACCTCCTCAACAAACTGGTGACTCCGCTGGAGAGTCAGTTGGAGTTAGTATTTTCTCTTTTGGTTATTTTTAGCTTTTGATTGATTTATTTGCTCTTTTGGTTCATCCTCCTTGGTCTTAGACCCTTGTTTAGCCCCATAGGATCAGATCTGACCTCTGCTTTTCCGAGATTTTCATCTTTTCATGGTTGGCTTGATTGGCGCAGTTTCCACCCTGACAGTCGCGCCAATTGGCGCAAGTTTCCAGTTCATCACTTGCGCCATCCCCTGTCTAGGACAGATTACAGCCAGACAGTCATGCCATTTCCTGTAGGTGCTAGGGTTTTCCCTTGTCCGGGAGTTTTTTTGGTCAGTACTTTTTCCTCTAGGTTATTTTTAGATTTTTCTTGAAGTGGTGAGTCTGGTCTTGGTTGGGAGAAATTTTTTTTTTTTTCATTTTCAGGCATTGGCGCTTGTTGTCAGTTAGCAACCCGCGCCAATTGGCCATTGGTGCTAGTTTTCAGTGAGCAAGTCATGCCAGTTGGCACTAGTTTCACCCACAAAAGTCATGCCAATTTCAGGGTGTGTGAAAATTGAGACTTTTTCCTTAAATCGTTCACCAGTGTGTCTTTCCCTTCCGGTCTTTTCTATGTATGAGCATAGATTAAATTTCTCATTGTTCAGCTGAAATGTCTTCTTTCCATGATTGCTTGATGTAAAAGGGAATGAATGCCTTGTTTTGATCTCATGCTTTGGAAGTCCTCTTTGTGTTTGACCTCATATGTCTTGTAGCCTTTTGAGGAATTTTGTTACAAAGTGTTTAAAACAACGATTGCATTCTTAGTGTTTGTTTGCATCCCTTTTGCATTCATCCTTTCATTAAGGAAATTTGCATTCGTTTATTTTTTGTCTCATAGTTTGCTTTTCGTTTAAATGCATTAGATCACATTGCATTGAAAAGTATTTTTGGAGATCCATCATTGAACTTAGATTACATTGTTTAATGATTGAAAGCTAAAAATCGCATCGAGTGCATTCTATTTCATTAAAAGAATGCATTAAGTAGATTCTCATTTCATCGAAAAATGCATTGAGTGCATTCTTATTCTTTCAAAAAAAGAAAAAGGAAATTGTGCATAGATTACAATTACATAGTTTTAAGAAAAAGGAAATTGTGCATAGATTACAATTGCATAGTTTTCAAAAAAGAGGATTTTACATAGAAAACATTGCATTATTCGCATCGTTGAATGTTTGAAAAATTTTGGATAGTCAAAGTCATCTAGTTTGGAAAAAATTCGTTTGCATTGTTGTTGTTTTTTGCATCATTGTTTGAAACTCTTCCCTTAACTAGATAGCATTCATCGAATTGAAAGTTTTCTTTTCTCATATAGCTGCATATAGGAGATTGTCAGATGACATGCGGTAAGGCCTTGAAACCGAAGCATAATTGAAGATCAACCATAAAATTTATTCAATCAATCTAAGGAAGCATTGAAACTTAACGCTCACATTTTAGTGGTCTAGGCTAGTGACGTGTTCCGGCGTCGTTAAACCTAGTAGCTGTCGTTTGCCATGTGGCTTTAGACAGCACTAGTACGGACTTGTGCTCCCCGTACCGTCACATATATAAAGGGAGATCCCATTAGTTTGCAATCCTTTATCCGTAGGAAGCCGAGTCTGCCGCCTCTTACCCGTGATACACCTAACACAACATTCAGGGAGATTACCTGCATGTACGTCAAGTCCTTGGTTGATTTATTTTTCATTTTTTCCAAGGTGTATATGGCAGTTCACAGATATCTGGTACACCCATTTACCTAGATTACCAGAGCAGTAATTTTGATCTTTACTGACTCTTTAAACTTGAAAAGTTCATCAAGCACTTGTCCTTTCACGCTTGTTTCCAAACTGAAAGTGATAGAGTCATCTTTTACTCGTTTCTAGACTCTTAAAATATGAAATAGTAACAATTTCCAGTTTCAATGTCATAAAATTAATCACCCACGAAATATTCCTGGTTAGAATTTTTTGTCCTTAGTGTTTTATTTCAAGGTCGTTTCCGATGAAAACTTTTCCGGAGTTTACCAACCAAGGAATCCCCTCCGATGGGAATCTGGTCCTTTTTCTACTTTTGGAAATGTTGGTGCTCCTTATATGGCAACGTTGTCCCTTCCTGGGTTAACTGTTGGGTTGCCTGTTTGGTTGTTTTCAACCTTTGTGGTCCCGAATGTCCCGGCTACTGTTCAATTAGTTCCTCCACCTGAACAACGTCATGTTGATTCCAGGGTGGACCTCTCCCCTTCTTCGCCTGTTTCTGCCTCCTCCTCTTCTACTTCGCTTGGTGAAAGTCTGGATTCGAGTAACCAGGTGGCTAAGAAGAAGAAGAAGTTCGATAAGAGAGAGGCTAAGGCTACAGCTACTGCTCCTAAAACATCTGATCTTGATAAACCTTCCAACCCTCCACGGAAAGCTAAATTCCCTTACATGTTGTGCACATGCGACCATCTTCTTCGAGATTGCCCTGGCATTCCCAAGGTGCTCAAAGTATGGTCCAACGGTCGTCCGCCGTTGCCTTTGGCTTCTGGGAGTAAGGTTTGGGGCACGTCTTCAGCTAGTGCTGGAAAAGCTCTTAAGATTCAGGGTAAGCTCACCAACCCCTATAAGTTGTGTGAAGGGCACCATGCCATTCACCTTTGTCCATATATGGATGAAGCCAAGAGAGTTTTGGACAACTCAACTGTCTCTGCACCATGCCTTCCGGCTGGTTACAAGTAGATTTCTTTGAGTCCTTCACCAATTGATTTAACGATCAGTTAAGAGTCATCCTTGCTTGATCCCGCTCCCCCGGAAATTCACCATCATGAATCCATCCTTGACCAACCATTGGTCGTGGGATCGGTTGAGCTGGCCCCATCTATGGTGCACCAGGTCTTTTCTGTTGAGAGTGTATCTCACATCCCTCAGGTTCTTCTTGTTTCTTCAGATTTCTTGGTCTTAGAGAAATATTCTCCTGTCCCTATACCTCAAGAAGCCGCTCCTCTACCTCCCATGATGGAGGTCCCGGAGGATACCCCTCCTGACTCCGTGATGGAGGTCGTGGAGGATGCTCCTTATTCTTCCGTGACACCAAGGGAAGACCATATCAGTTCGATGGTAGCCCCTCCAAGTAGTTTGGTCGCTTCATTCGATTAGAGTCGATTTGCAGGATACCGCCTTCTGTCTTATGTGCCTTTTGAGATAACAATACAGACCTTTGATCTGGTCGTACCCAGCACCATTATAGATGAAGGTGCGTCTGTCAATATTTTATCCTCAACTACTTGGAAAGCGTTTGGTTCACCTCCGCTTGTGCCTGTTACGTGGAATATTTTGGCGTTTAACAGAGGAACTAGTCAACCGTTGGGGATCCTTCCGAAGTTTCCTGTTACTTTGGGAGGGAAAACTGTCCATATGGACGTGATGGTTGTTCCTGGCCCCTTGGAATTTAATTTACTCCTGGGCTGCGATTATACTTATGCCATGGGAGCGCTTGTATCCTCCCTCTTTCGTGATGTGTTTTCCGCACCAAGGTCGGATCGTGACCATCGATCAACTTGCGTTCTTTGGTCTGAATATGGAAGCTAGTCCACCATCATACATGCCTGATCTTTATCCGCCGGTTATGTCATCCCTGCTACGTGTCAAATATGTGGCTACCTGTCCTGTGCCCACATTCAGTGATAGTGCCATTGTACATCATGTGTTGGGGGCATTGGGTCCAGACTTCCAAGACGTTTTCCTTCCATCAGACGGGAAACTCTTGGAAGATATGACTTCTTATTCATTATGATGAGAGGTATCCGAGGATAGTTTGTCTTTTGTATCAACCTCGTTAAAAAATGAAACAAGGTCATCTAAGGATAGCTCTTTTAATGTGTAAACCTCGTTAAAACAATGAAACACTTTCCTGTTCAATTCGAGTCTTTGATAAGATCTCATAAAATCCCAGTCGAGTCTTTCTCTTGATCTCGTAATTTGAACCTTCACTCCATCTGCCTTTCATATGGACTGAAGCTTGGGGGGCATGTATTTCGAATTGAGTCACCATGCTGGGAGCATGCTTACTTTTTCAAGCATATTTTGTTTCTGTTTCAAGCTTGTGTAAAAATGAAACCGGTTTCAAGCATAGTTTATCTATGTTTCAAGCTTGTGTAAAAATGAAACCAACTTCAAGTAGAGTTTCCTGATTTCAAGCTTGTGTAAAAATGAAACCATTCCCATTTTACCTCTCGTGATTGCCATTTTATCAGCCTGTTTTGCTAGATGAGCCTTGTGTTGGGTGCTAAAAGGTGCCTTTTAAAACTCCTATTTATCCCACATTAATTATCAACTTGAGCAAGTCCTCTTATTTCAAGAGTGTACATAGTATGTGTACGCTATAATCCTAGAGAGTAATATTTCTTTAAAATGTAGTATAGATCTTTTAAATACAATAATAAGCGGAGGCTTGAAAATGAAATCTAATTACAGCAATATGAAACTAAATGCTCTAAAATCCAATCACTCACTCAATAATCATCAGTCGAGGATGCAGTAGTAATAACTCTTTCCTCTGACAACTGATGTAAATGAAATCAAATAAGAACAAGACAATCAATCTGAGAACGTAGGTAGCAATAACCAATGTCCTTTACAATTGATGATCTGACACTCCACACTAAAGAAATTAAATGGAAACTGAACTAAATCACTAATGCTGCTAATGAAATAAACTAGGAAAGCTCTCAAAAGCAAAACCAAACTCTTTGCAGGTATGAAATAAAATGTAAACTATTTAACTGAAATGAACAGCAGATCTATTTTACTGGAATTGAACAACAATAGAAATGAACAAAAAACTCTATCTAATGGAATTGAATAGCAAATTCTATTGAACAACAATCCGAAATGAACAGCAACCAGAACGGAACAAAAAATGGAATGGAACAACAGATGCTAAACAACGAAGCTCTGTTAAAGCATAACAAGATAAGTTATACAAGGATCAAGATTCTTGTTAAATTGAAAAGGAACAACAACGCAATTCAACAATGCAACACACCAAGATTATAAAGCAATAAAACAGTAAACTATTAAAATTGAAACTGTAATGAAAATAAATGCAAACCGTCACACGAATATAATCGAAAGATAATAATATAGATGGCAAGTGGATCCACCAGCGCCGGACCCTTTGCCGCTAGTGGGGCACTGCCAAACTACTCCAGTATCAAATAATGGAACAACAACCGAATTTATGTATTAATCATATGTAGTAGAGTTTATAAGCAATCGTACTTTGTTTTAATTAACAAGAGTTGATGAACAATTCTGAAAATTACAACAGGAAATATCCCTAATGACAATGCATGCTCTCCCAATACCGTCCCCTCTTTGATCTCTGTTTCTCATTTAAATACAGATAGTGCAAAGAGGATTTACAACAAAGATGATTACAAAATAATTCTCATAACAAATTTGGATTTTCTTTCAACCAATTGATCAACAAGAAAATTTATTTCCATCAATCATTCAACAAGAACAGGTCGAATTTGGATTTGCTGCTGAGATAATTTGGAAAATGGCTACAACGGTGAATCTGAGAAAATCTTCTTTAGAGAACCTTCTGTTTCTCTAAATACAGACCGAATTTAGGCAAACAGTTCTTACATAAAGTTAATTTAATCCGTTTTGGACAAAACCCATGTTTCAGATTTTCCATATCCTTCTCCATTTGCCCAGAATGTCCAATGCAAAACTGTCACTTCTTATTCCAACGAATTTCTAAGTTGGAATATTTGATGATGCGCTGGAGATCAAATCTGCAATCTGAAAAATATCTTGGAGGCTAAAATGGTGAGTGATGTCACAACAAATTTATTAATAAGCCATAATTGATAAAATCATGCGTAATCATCAATTTAATAAAAATAAAGGAGAATAAATAATATTTATCCATAAGAGCATAAATAATTATAAAATGGAATTATATGATAAACCATGATAAATGATGTGATAAAGAAGAGTAGAAATGGATGAAATAGGTGTTAAAAAGTGATAATAATAATAACATATTAGCGGCCCAACACACCCCCAAACTGAATATATTGCATGTCCTCATGCAACCCAGAGACAAAACCCATGTGTTAACCAAGCAAAAAAATTATTCATCCCAACTGATGAAATGGATGGAACAAATGAATTTTTCCTCAAATAATGAATATTCAATTTTAGCAATCTTGATGAAGGCGAAACAATTTTTACAGTTAAAGTTCAACTACATGTATATGAAGTTGCAGAAAAATGTGATATAAGTAACAACAAACTTCATTAACCATTTTCTCAAAAATCAGATCGTTTTGATGCACGGATCATGAGATATAAACAAAATGGTTGTAGGTGATAGTGCATAATTTTTGAAATTTTATAAACTAATTTAGCGTGAAATTATCTGGGTTTGTGTATTTTAATGATACCTCTTTGTTATCCAGAAATCACAAGAATTTAGTTCATAGTTTTGAAGATATATCCAAATCAATTTCTGCACTGTATAAAAATGAAATTGTATGCCTTAAACGAGAAATAAATTAGAAAACATCCATCATGTGTAGCAATTCCTCCCCCAAACTGAAGAATTAGCATGTCCTCATGCAATTATAGAAAACAAAGAGAGGATGTTGCTACAATCTGTTGAAATCTATACTTGGTGTAAAACAACATGGAATAAGGGAGGTGTTGAGAATGAATAAGAATATCAATAGATGATAAAGAATATTATTGACATGGTCATAAGAAAGAAATGAAGGAAAAAAACACTCCCCCAAACTAAAAGATGATATGTATATGAAAAATGGGAAGTGGTAAAGATGTGGAAGGAATGATGTAAATAATGCTCAATGGATTTTCATGAAATTTTCCTAAATTCATAATAAATCAAAAAATTATGTTATTTTACCTCAAGTGTTACCTTCGAAAAAAAATGTGGAATGACATGTAGGAACTGACATTTTTTGAAGCTGATGTAGGCTAAGCGGATACTGAAAGTGATGCAAAAGGTGGAAGCCATGCAAACACATCATGTTTGAAGAATTGTGCGCGTTCGCGAGTTGCGCAAGCCTTTGCTGTTAGTTGCAATAGTGTGGTCGTGCTATGAAGAGAAGTTCCCCCCGATACTTGTTGTTCTCCTGTAAACAAATCACGATTCTGCATGCAATTTTCTTGAATCCACAGTGTTAATTTTGAAGAGCAACAGATAAGATGTATGCCAAAAGTTCAATCAGAAATTTTTTTGTAGAAATGCAGTATGAATATTGGGATTCGACCCACATGCAGGAATATTTAAAAGGCATCCGTGCACCTCTTCCCTCGACCGGCAAATAGAAGAGCAACGTACTGCACAACAATTGTACAGCATGGAAAGACATACATACGCATGATATGATCAACAAATTATCACATTACTGAAATCAATGCATATTTTGAAATTGTGAGTAGATATGGAAATGTTTATGTAATGATTCAAAAATAAGGGAAAATGACAGCTGATGTGAAAAAATTACTTATGTGTTCATTATCCACAGAAACCATTATGATCGATTTATAAATAAATTTCATGCATAAGAGGTTCCGAACAAAGGGTTTAGGAGCATACTCTCATTTGATATTAGATAAATATATATGAAAATGGTTTATCATTACTATTGATTTGTGAAAAATATGACTCCAATATCATCAGCAAAGCTCTGTTGCCCACAAGTGTCTATAACCTTGACAAAGTTGCTTTCTCACCCTTGGAACCATTATCTTTTATTTATGCCTAGGGAAGTGCTATGTGATGTCATGATGGAGGCCACTGTGTTGGCTTGGGGACCAGATGAATCACAATGTCATTCATCAGGAATGAGTGAATGGTGGGCAGGCCGGCTCATGATGAGACTTCCTGTTCCAAGGATTTTTTATTTTTCTAAGTTGTCCATTGGATCATATCCCTGGTGTGGTGGCCATAATGGGAATGCCACTTCACTTCTCCCTTATGATCATGGTAGGCTAGCTCTTGATGAGACCCCCTATCCTCCATTTTCCATATCATAGAATTGTTAGTAATCATATAGAGATTTTTTCTTCTTTTTTCATGTAGCACTTCCCTATTTATGTATAGAGGATGGCTCAACACTCCTTAAGAGTAGGGATGGTGGAAGAAGTCTGAACATCTCAATAGAGAAAGTATGCCCTTATTCTTATTCAATAAATAAAAATCAAAGAGAATTATGAAGATTTAGGGAAGAACCAATATGATAAAGATAACCGATCATATTAATTTTAGTGAAAATAAAGACAACAAAGTGATATAGATGGTTGTGTCCTTTCCTTTTCTTATCACTACAAAACAATTTCTTAAAAATTACAATTTCTCTTGATTTTCTGATTCCAGTAACCTCTAATTTTTGTGTCCATGCATAAATTGTATGTTTGCCTTTAAAAGAGTCATGAATAATTCACAAAAATCCTCAAAATGTTGTTCTAAAACAAGAAAAATGCACTCAAAAAGTGTTATTCCTTAGATGGAACAACTGTTGTTCCTTAAGAGGAACAACAAAAACAGTCTGCGAAAATGTTGTTCCTTTTGAAAGGAATAGTAGAAATAATCGGAAAAAAAAAATGTTGTTCCTTTTGAAAGGAATAACAAAAACAATCCACAGAAATGTTGTTCCTCTGAAAAGAGACAACAAAAAAAGTCGACAAAAAAACATGTTGTTCCTTTTGAAATGAACAGCAAAAACGAGCAGGAAAAATGCTATTCCTTTGGAAAAGGAACAGCAAAAACAGGTGGCAAAAACTGTTGTTCCTGCTGTTCCTTCAGAAAGGAACAAAAAAAGCAAGCGGAAAAATGTTCTATTCCTTTTGAAAGGAATAACAAAAACACGAGGCAAAAGTGTTGTTCCTTTTAAAAGGAACAACAAAACTGTTGTTCCTTTTTTGAAAGGAACAACAAAAATAATCAACGGAAATGTTGTTCCTTTTGAAAGGAACAACAAAAAGAAACACACAAACGCACTGTTTCTTAAGAGGAATAACTGTTGTTCCTTAAGAGGAACAACAAACAAATATAAGTACGCAAGATTTATGTTCCTTAAGAGGGACGATTGCTATTCCTTAAGAGGAACAACATGAAAAAGAAAGGCACACAAAAAAGTGTTGTTCCCTATAGGGAACAACAAAGAAAATGCATGTAGAAATTGCTGTAGGGAACATCAAAGGAAAAAAAATAGAGGAAATAACAAAACTAATTTACAATCCATTGTCAAGCAAATCCAATCAAATAGAAAGGCAAATTTATGTGCAGGTTTCAAGAAAAAGTAATTTTTTACAGAATTGGTGCTGCTGAAGAATTGCCTTCTGCAATTGAAACTTGCATGGTGGGGTCCTTATTGTGCAATTTTCAATGGAGTGGAAATTACAATTTGAAGGGATCAACACCTAAAATACAAAAACATAAAAGAAATCAGAAAATAAACAACACTTTATTAAGTTACAACAGTTATGATTTTATTTCCTAAAGGAATATCAATCTGCCAATGGAAAAAAATGATCTTTTTGAAAAATGTTTTGGCAGCAGTGACATGAATCTTCAAATAGAAACCAATTCTTCATTTCTTCTATTATGAATCTGTTAGGTAATGAACTGGATGAAATTCCCTTGTTTCACTAAAATTTCTTTCATGAATCGTTCGTCCATAAATTGACGTTCTTTGTTCTATTAATACCTGTAAAAAACAAGTGTCTACCTGCAATAAAAAATTAAATTATGGAGAAATAAAGGTGATTGGGCTCCCCTAATCCAAAAATTATGCAAAAAAACTAACAAGTAGTTACTCTGTAAAACAAATCCACGGACAAAATTAATTTATTACCCGCGGGAGAGCAATGGCCAATCATACTAACCAACAGTGTTTCAATTATAAATTATTATTTTTTGTCCGATTTGAGTGATTCCAAAGCCAAATGAAATTTAGTTCAGAGATATGTCTCCAATAGAAACATGTTTTAAAAATTCCATGTAATGGTATGTTAAATTTGCTTAGAACAACCTGCATAATAGAGTCATTTTTTATTTTCCAGCTCATACCAATAGTTGATATTTCAAGCATAAATTATTCTTTTGATGACGGATTAAGATGATTCAAATTGGAAATGAAAGTAGATTCATTTTTTTATCTCCAATAGAAACATTTTTTGAATAAAAAAAGAATTGATGGGTCAAATACGTTAGTGAACAGCCGAGAAAACAAAGTTTCAAGAGTGCTGATTTATGATAAGCAGTCAATATTTTGGTCATAAATTCCTCATACGATATCGAAATTGAGTGATTCAACTTGCGTTGTAAAATATATTCATAGAGGAATATACCATAAAATAATGTTTTAAAAATATAGTCATTTAAGCCTCCAAAAACTGACTGTCCCAACTCTGCTCCCGAGCTGCCTACTAGACACCCTGTCAATGTTTTGGTTATAAGTTTTTCGTTTCAAATCCAAATGGAGTGATTAAAATTGGGTTGGAAATTAGAAATTAAGGGATAATTATGATAGAAATATATTTTAAAAATATTCACTTTTGGTCCCTCAAAACATGACTGTTCCAACTCTTCTTTCAGAAATTTCATCAAGCCCGCAAGCCAAAAAATATGATATTCAAAATTTTTTCCATATTGGTGATAAAAATGAATATAAGTGTTTGTAGAATTGTTATTTTCAATATAATTCATCCACATACACAAATAAATTAAAATATTTATCATTGATGTTGATTTTCACAGCGTGTTGCAACAAAAACAACTATTTTTACAAAAAAAAAAAAAAAAATGTGTTTATTTTATTTCCTTATCTATTTTATTTTTTCACTAGCCTACTCTGATTTGAAAAATGAATATAATTATGTATAATAGTATTTCCAGTGTAACCATTTTCGAAATAAGGCTTCTATTATGTACATACCCAAATTTGAGAAATGTATGTTAATAAAAATTAGGGTATGAAAAGTCAACTTCCCTTGAAAAGATGGTGCCAAAAATTGTTGAAGCATGGAGTGATGCTGCAAACAAATGGAGTGAAACCAATCTTCAATGTATCCCTTATTTTATTGATTTCCCATAGCCTTCATATCATGAATTTCTTGAGTGTTTAAAATGTCTTGTTGATATAGACTAGAAAAAACCTCTTTTTCTTTCATAACCTCTACAATTTTTGGATGTGATACATTCTGAATCTCAGTATAAGTTTTCTCCAATGGTGCATATGAGATAGAATGGGTGGGAAGGGTGGATAAATTTTGCATTTCAACACTGTAAGCATGTTGTACTGGTTTATTATGGTGAGGGTGTGGAATGAGTTGAGCAGGAAATTGTGTAGGGAATGGAGCATTTTGATGATGTAGTTGATTGGGTTGAATGGATGATTTTGATGGGAAAGCAAGATGTTGTGGAAGAGCTGGAAGATGTGTTTGTGCTACAAGATAAGGTAGAGTAGTCATGCAATCATAAGATGAACCATGCCAATCTTGTAGACAAGATTTATGGTGGTTATATTGAGATTGGCATGGCTTCCCTAACATATGAGTATTCTATAATGGATTATGCAAGTAAGAGAATGGAGAGGAAGTGTTTTGAACCATACCTGTAGGCCACGATTTCCATGGTTTTGACCTTGTTGCAACTTCCGCATCTCTTTGATATGCTACTTCCAAATTAGATAAGGAAGAGTGAGTATCTATGGGATGCTCCTTTTGGTAGTGAGGGAAAAACACTTCATCAAATTCTTGATTTTTCTGAACCTGCAAAAACTTTAATTGTGAATTTAGAGAGCTAATAAAATCATATTTAAAATTTTCAAATAAAACATTGATTTCAACTCTTATGTCTCTTGTTCTTGTAGTAAATTTGGAAAAGAAAGAAGAAAATTCTCTAGAATTCTTACCAGCCTTGGAAATTCCTCTTGAATACCTTATGCACAATTCACAAACATCATCATATGATAACTGAAAAACATCACCTTTTCTTATCAGATTTAAGAGTTCTAAAAATTCATCTTTGATTCCTTTAAGAAGGAGTGTTTTCAAGATCTCTTTTTCCAAATGCTTATGCTTTGATTTTTGAAGGTTATATTGAAATCGCTCTACATAGTCCTCCAAGATTTCATCTTCCCCTTGTATCATACCGAAAATATCTTCATTGGATTTGCAATAGTCTTGGTACTTATTCAAGAATATGTTCTTCATGTCCTCCCATGTTTGGATGCAGTTCCCACCTAGGCTCATGAACCATCGGAGAGCTGCTCCTTTTAGAGTAAGAGGAAACACTTTCAATCTTTGATCATTAGTACAATAATCATATCCTCTACAAATAATTTCAAACTCAAATAAGAATGTATCGGGATCTTCATTTGTCAAACCATGAAAATTTGGTAGAGATGATGGGGGAATTATGTGCATTTGAGTCACTCCTCATAGATCTTTGATAGGGAATTCAAAAGTTGAAATGTGAGCCATTTCTTACCATAATAGAAGATGTTCTTCATATGTTTCTTTAAGGATCCTCCTTCCAATGTTCATGTCAATTGGTTAGTGAAATGGGTGGTGCTTACATCACCACTTGAGTGGAATTACAAGATTTTTTCAAAAATTCTACCTCTAAAATACAAACGTTCATTTCTACCTTAAATTCCTACGCAATTCTGCTGAAAAGCGGGCGAAGGAGAAAGCACTTTACTTGCTCGTTACGCATGTTCTTACCTTCTGTTTTTAATACCCAATTCTTTCACAGCAGACAAACATCAAACATACATCACTCTCTGTGAAATAACAACACTCTCCCCGCCAACGACGCCAAAATGTTGCATGCTAAAAGGTGCCTTTTAAAACTCCTATTTATCCCACATTAATTATGAACCTGGGAAAGTCCTCTTATTTCAAGAGTGTACCCAGTGTGTCCACATATAATCTCAGAGAGTAATGTTTCTTTAAAATGTAGTATAGATCTTTTAAATACAAGAATAAATAGATGCTTGAAAATGAAATCTAATTACAGCAATATGAAACTAAATGCTCTAAAATCCAATCACTCACTCAGCAATCATCAGTCAAGGATGCAATAGTAATAACTCTTTCCTCTGGAAACTGATGTAAATGAAATCAAATAAGAACAAGAAAATCAATATAAGAACGTAGGTAGCAATAACCAATTTTCTTTACAGTTGATGATCTGACACTCCACACTAAATCAATTAAATGGAAACTGAACTAAATCACTAATGTTGCTAATGAAATAAACTAGGCAAGCTCTCAAAAGAAAAACCAAACTCTTTGCAGGTATGAAATAAATTGTAAAATAATTAACTAAAATGAACAACATATCTATTTTACTGGAATTGAATAGCAATAGAAATGAACAACAAACTCTATCTAATGGAATTGAACAACAAATTCTATTGAACAACAATCCGAAATGAACAGCAACTAGAACGGAACAACAAATGGAATGGAACAGAAGATGTTCAACAATGAAGGTTTGTTAAAGCATAACAAAATAAGTTATACAGGGATCAAGATTCTTGTTAAATTGGAAAGGAATGACAACACAATTCAACAATGCAACACACCAAGATTATATAGCAATAAAACAGTAAACTATTAAACTTGAAACTGTAATGAAAATAAATGCAAACCGTCACACGACTATAATCAAAAAATAATAATACAGATGGCAAGTGGATCCACTAGGGCTGGGCCCTTTGCCGCTAGTGGAGCACTGCCAAACTACTCCAGTATCAAATAATGGAACAACAACCAAATTTATGTATTAATCATATGTAGCAGAGTTTACAAGAAATCGTACTATGTTTTAATTAACAAGAGTTGATGAACAATTCTGAAAATTACAACAGGAAATCTCCATAAAGACAATGCATGCTCTCCCAATATTGTCCCCTCTTTGATCTCTGTTTCTCATTTAAATACAAATAGTGCAGAGAGGAGTTACAACAGAGATGATTACAAAATGATTCTCATAACAAATTTGGATTGTCTTCAACCAATTGATCAACAAGAAAATCTATTTCCATCAATCATTCAACAGGAAAAGGTCGAATTTGGATTTGCAGCTGAGATAATTTGGAAAACGGCTGCAACAGTGAATCTAAGAAAATTTTCTTCAGAGAACCTTCTGTTTCTCTTAATATAGACCAAATTTGGGCAAAATTTTCTTCAAAATTATTTAATTCGGTCCGTTCTGGACAAAACCCATGTTTCGGATTTTCCAGATTCTTCTCCATTTGCCCAGAATGTCCAACGCAAAATTGTCACTTCTTATTCCAGCGAATTTCTAAGTTGGAATATTTGATGATGAGATGGAGATCAAATCTGCAATCTGGAAAATATCTTGGAGGCTAAAATGGTGAGTGATGTTACAACAAATTTATTAATAAACCATAATTGGTAAAATCATGCATAATCATCAATTTATTAAAAATAAAGGAGAATAAATAATATTTATCCATAAGAGCATAAATAATTATAAAATGGAATTATATGATAAACCATGATAAATGATGTGATAAAGAAGAGTAGAAATGGATGAAATAGGTGTTAAAAAGTGATAATAATAATAACATATTAGCGGCCCAACACCTTGGTTTTCTCATTCCATCGTCACTATTTGCTTGGCCGATCATATGCCTTCACTTGGTTGTTTTACCCATTCCCGAGGAACCGCTGCGATGAGTGGTCTTGTTAGCCAGCCTCTTGACCTTAACTTGTTTTGAGCAGTTCCACTATCACCGGAACTAGTAGCTACCATTTATACCACTCGTTCCTCCAGGAGGAGTCATCTTTTAGCTCTTTTCCGACTCTCTAAAACTGAAAAGATTGCCGAGTCACTTGTCATTTTGAGTTCGTTAAATTGGCCGTGAAGCGATATCTACCCAGTATACATTTATGTAGAGACTCAACTCTATATTTTCCTAGATGAATGCTAGGCTTTAACTTTTTTTTTTTTTTTAAACATAATCATACCAGTTCTGCAACTCAGTAAAATAAAATCACTTATACTCAAATCCATAAATTAAATTCAACACATATAAATCCATTTATTATTGATCATAGGCACAATGATGCATTATATTAAAAAAAAACACAATACAATTAACATATGTACCGTTCACCCTTAGACGGAAACCAACTTGACTTGCCGCAACTTACCGCTACTTGAGCTCCTTTGCTGTCATCTACCTCCACGCATGAATGTTTTCATGCTCAAGCCGAATGTAGTGACTCATCGGTTAACCTCCTAGCCTAATCCTTCCCCACAGACCCTCGAGATGCAATGGGGTTGTACAAACAGGAAAATGCTAGGTAATAGAGGTGGGCCTCTCTTGGCTCAAGAGTCCCCTCTCTATAACACTCTATCTCACCAAACTCAACTATAGCTCATAACCACTCCATTTTGACATAATCTCCTCCCTCCAACAATAGGGTAAAACAAAAGTCCTTTTTCCCTTCCCTTTCCCTTTCTTTTATAGAATGTTTCATAGGTGACACTTGGAACTTCATGCATAAATAATTATTTTTTATTAACCCAAAATTTGATTATTCACCCACCCATGTGTCATCCTCTCATCAAGACTCTCCAAAATAATTTACTTAATTATTCATTTAAAATAGAAATTTTCCTCAACCCAACAAGACTTCCTATTTCTTCTCCTAATTGTCTCTTGATTCCCCTTTTCTACTCCTTAATTTGTGTTTATTACTGCAGTTAATTGATAAGTCTCAGATTTGGTCCCCTAAACTACCTCAATTTGCATTTATGATGAATATTCTTATGTTGGCTCTTGCCACATGGAAGTTCTCTAAATTTCTCAAATTTTAATTTATTAATCTTATTTTAATTCACCACCCTCTTCTCTTAATGAAGTTTTTAATAAATCTTTACACTTAACTCTATGTCCCTCTTTCCCCCTTTTTGCCTAATTAAGTTACTTATGTACATTATCCACTTAATATTTTGTTTTAATCATGGAAATGTTAGAGTTATCATGGTACAATATTTTATCTCTTTCTATTCCTCCCTTACCCTAAGTTTTATCATATATCACTTGATATGATTTTCTTGATTATAACATTATTTACCACTTGATATGATTTCGTATCTTGATTATATTTATTAGTTTATTTTTATTGATGTTGAGGGTGTCAAGTTGGTCATTCCCTTCAATAACTTGCATTTGAAGTTCCAAGGGTGCCATGCCTAACATTTTATTGGTGATGCCAAGGGTGCCAAGTCGATCGTGCCCTTCAAGAATTTCTCTTGAAGTTCCATGGGTGCCATGCCACTTGCCCTTCAAGCATCCAGTGGCTACGAGAGGAAATTATAGGTGCAACGACATAGAACACTATCATCGTGTATGTCACCTGCTATAGTGAGACTAATGGTGCTGGGGATCAAGGAATCTGCCTTGATGCGCGTCCCCCAGAAAATCCTCGTGAGCGAACCCAATTTTGGACCTACCCCCACGGCATCATGATCTTCAAGGCGAATGCGTTTCGACCTTTCCAGCCTAAGTCATGGCAGGAGTGCTAGTAGGTGAGATCAAGGACACTGTCCCACCCCTCCCATGAAGATCCATCCAATTGTACAACCCCATCACCCATATGTGAGTCATTTGGCCAAGCAACTAACATGTTCCTGCAACCACTGAAATATCATCAGAGTATATATATATTTAGCAAGTTTCAAACGAAACTTAGAATTTCAAGGACAAAATATTAATTTCCATCAAACCAGATGTCGTCAACTCATCATATGCGAGTGCCTTTGGTGGTTTCCTGTAATACTCAATAATCATCAGTAACCAAGTTTCTTAGTGTTAGTCATTGTCATAACAAAATCATTAACATGACATAGTCATCCATATCATTGTTTATCGTGAACCAGAAGTAATGTAAGTAGACAATATAAGGAACACATACATCACAACTATCATCATCATAACATCAATAGGAAAATACATATCCATCAAAGATACCATCATCCTAACACCAACTAGGAAATAAACACATCCACTATAGTAGAGTGAAGTGTTTGTGTCCTCCACCTGAGTTCCTCAATTATAATGTGTGAGCCTTAAGGATAAATCATTGTTAATGTCATATCAAGGTCAGAAATCTAGAGTGGGGCACTACAATTTACCCCTTTTTCGGGCTGGGATAGATTATTTACGAAAAAGGAATACCCTAGTCTATCATGACTAGGAGGTTCTCTCAGATATAGTTTTCTACCTTTTCGGATCTGTGAGACTATCTACGAAAAGGGACTACTGGAGTTTTCTTTTCTACTATCTTTTCAAACTCTCTAAACATGAAAAAATGCCGAGTTATTCCTTTGTCAGACTTGTTAAAATCTGATGACATTAGACTCCTTCGTAATGACGTTACTCGACTTCCTCCTTCCTAGGGCTTGTTAAATATACTAGGTTGGATTTGTCCAAAGGAAAAACTTATATCGCAAGCATATGCTATCCCCTTCAAGCTTGTTTCCAAAAATAATTGGGGTACTCTCCAGAAATGGTGGGGAAAAATGGAACCAGTATCACCGTCGTGTCGGCAGTGTGTTGCTCTTGAACATGGAACTTGTCTGCATTCGTGTCAGGTTGGGGACATCTCATCTCGTTATCTGCTTGCCTCCGTGGGTTTGGGTAATCTCTTTTGACTGCTCATCTACTCTTTGCCACGTTATCATGACCTCAGATCCTTTGATGTCAAATACTGCCAAATCCAGTGTCATGCCGCCGATATGTTCAAGAGAATTTGGCCTCTGCAGTTTTCAACCTACCTCTGATTCTCTACTGATCTTGATTCACAAACATCATGTTCCTCTATCTCGCGTCGATGATGTTGGAAACACT